>VXBO01004453.1:772376-1008415 GCA_013400135.1 Rhinoptilus africanus | reverse complement strand
CCAGCAGCTCCCTGGGCTGAATTAGGCAGAGCATCCTCAGCAGGTCAAGGCGGGGGATGAGCCTTCCGCTCTGCCCCGTCCTAGTGAGACACATTGGGAGAGCTGGGTCCACTGCTGGGCTCCCCGGTGCAGGAGAAGGAAGGACACAGTGGAGCAAGTCCCACGCAGGGACACAGAGATGATGAAGAGACTGGAGCATCTTCCCCATCAGGGGCTTGAGAGAGCAGGGAGCGCTGAGCCTGGAGGGGAGAAGGCTTAGGGGATCTCATGCGTATAAACACCTAATGGAGTAAAGAAGAGAGACCCAGATTCTTCTCGCTGGTGCCCAGTGACAGGTCAAGAGGCAGCGAGCACAAACAGGAGGTTCCCTCTGAACACAAGAAAAATCGGTTTTACTGTGGGGCTTTCAAACAGTGGCACAGGTTCTCCAGCGAGGTGGCAGGGTCTCCACTCTTGGAAATAGTCAAACCCCAACAGGACATGGTCCTGAGCAACCTGCTCTAGCTGACCGTGCTTGGGCCGAGGGGTTGGACTAGGCAATCTCCATCAGTGCCTGCCAACCTCAGCCGCTGTGTGATTCCGCCACTCTGCCAAAGAAAACACTGCACAGGCCGCAAACATTTTGCAGAGATGCCCCTACACACCATTTGACTTCACCAGTTCTTCTCAGCCCTGAGAGGATGGGATTGTCTCTGAGAGACGGAGGAGGAAGTCTCTTTTCTTCCCTGACCGTGGTTTCTTGAGCTGCTTCCTCTCGGAGATAAATAACTGAGGCCTTCATCCTGCAAGTTCTTATCACGGGAGATATTCCATTAAAGCCAGTAATGTTCCTGATGTGGTTAGAGCTCAAACATATGCGAAAGTGTCCAGAAGATAAGGCCTCTAAATAGCTTTTTCTTTGAGTTGTGTTGGTGGTTTTGGTGGTAGGAACATTTGACTGCTGGAATGCAGAAATTACCGTCTCATTTCACTGCTCAGCAGCCATCGGATGACGATAACACTATCACTACGGTGAATCCAGCACCACTTCAAGCTTCTGTAACTTCAGCTATTTGAAAGCTTTGAGTTTCAGGTCAGCTGTAAATCTCCAGTCGAACAATCACCATCAGGTGTTGAAGAAACAGGAGAAGGTTTCAAAGCCTCTCTGGTGCCAGGGCATCCGGCATACCGAAAGGAAAGGAGTACATAGAAAAGCTCTGGACTTCCTGCCGTGATTTAAAAAAGCCCTTCAACTGTCAAGCATGAAAGAAGTCAGCTATTGTAATAGCCAGCACACTCACCTCCCCGGGGGAAGGAATATTTCAGAGCTTCATTACATCTCCAGATCTACAATTAGCTGAGCCTCCACTAAAATACCTGCCATTCTTAATTTAATCCTTCGAAGCAGTCAAAGCTGAAAATGATGCCAATGCTTCTTGCTAAAAATAAATAAATAACTAAATAAATCTGAGTCCTTTCATCTGTAAAATCATTGATTACTTCTTTCTGGCTATTAAAACAAAGAGTCGTCATTATAAACCATTGTAATTTTACGTGACACTTTTGTGGAAATTCATTATAAATGAACTTTCACAGGAGATCCTATGATCATAGGATCCCTAAGCAGCGGCTGGAAGCAGTTAACCCATCCTACCTTTTGCACTCTTTCGGTATTCTCATGTACTTCCAAAATAGGAAGCAAATCTGATATTTGACATACTTTATGTATTTGTATCTCAGTTACCAAGATGTATGATAAAGGAAGTAAACTATAAGTTTAGGAAGTTCTGTAGAACGTTGTTTTAGCAACAAGAAAGACTTCTCCAGCCACAGGAGTTTGAATGCTGGTAGCTCCTCTTAGGTACTACTCATATACTTACAGTTTTCTGTCTGGTAGCACAGAAACTTCAGTTTTTTCCAATACAGCATAAAAACAGCAAAGAAAAAAAACCAAACTATTGTGCAGTAACCAAAATGAGACAATAAATTATGGGCAAAACTAGATACAGTACCCAAATATGATGCATTTTAGTTACTGGCTCACAAAGGGCCAGCTGGAGGCATGCAGAATTCCCCTTATTAGATCACAGAATAATTCTTGGTCTTGTGTGCCACTCTGGGCAACATTTAAAAGCAATAAAGACAGTGAGGTCAACATTTAGTTCATTTAGCTTTTTATGTAGTTGAATGCAACTATCTCATTATTATGTCATTATTTTAAGTTTCCATTGTTGTCATATCTGATTGCTTTACAACTTGAGGAACGAAATCGAAAAGGATGAAAGCAACTTTCATTAGGGGTTTTTTTCTAACCTACAGATTTGTTCTTTTACAGAAAATGAGTAACGCGTAAGAAGAGCCATGCTAATTATCAACACAAACATGTCTTACAAAAGATTTATTTTTCCTGCATGGTTGCAAGCTCTCGTCAAATTTCTTGCATGAAAAAAATGTGCCAGTTTAAGTTCCGGAGCAAGAAGAAAATTAGTGACTAGGGCCATGACGAGGGTCATCTCCTTCAGAGATCACTGATCTCCTGTTACAAGAGATTTGCAGAAACAAAAAAGAATGTAAGGCTGTAATGAAACCAGTAAAGGCTACCTGAATACGAAGAAGGCATCAGCCGTAATTTGATGATTTAGATGATCCATCAGCTAAAGCTGCTTTACTCACAGTTGTCCAGCTCTCCTTCAGCCACTTGCTGATGATAACCCTGTAAATGTTTGGCATGTGTTTGTAACATTTTGTCTGTTGTTTTTTTTTTTAAAAAAAACCCACAACTCCCCACTGAAATTTTGCTGTATAACGGTTCATGGATTATTCATATGTTAAATCCTGTCACCTATACTTAGCTGCAAATCCTAAATTAATTGGAAAAACTCCACAACAGTGCCTGATACACTTCTGTGCTGCTTAGCAGTCATGCTAGACTCAAAAGCTCCTTTAAAAAGAATTGTGGCATGCTTCCAAGAAAAAAAAAAAAAATCGGAGTAAAAGAAAAGCAGCCTGCTAGCTGTGTGATATTAAGAGTTAAGCCACTGTTAAAGAGAATTAAAATCATGGACTCCAGTTCTACAAACAATCACGCACGTGTTTCACTTTAAACACGTCAGTAGTTCTATTGACTTCGGTGAGCCTCCTTGCACGGCTTAGAGGTACTGAAATATTATATACATGCCAGAGAAACTCATTACGGAGGGGTTTTTTCCTTAAGCACATGTCTACTGATGCTCCTGCAACAAAATCCCGGGGGCTAAGGACAGGAGGCATTGCTAAAGATCCTCGCTGCCAGCTGAAAGCAGTGAACGCCCACTCAAAAACCTAAGCAGAGTTTCTGTTGCAGTAGACAGGAGCATCTGCTTTCAAAATGAGCTTTTCTACCCAGAAGGCTGTAGAGCGGAGTGAAGAATAGCCCGGCCTAGTCATCCAACATACACTTGCAGTTATTCGTGATCCTACTTCGCTGCAATGGTTTGTGTTAATGCAAGTGGTTTACTTTCTCTGCGAATAATAGATTCATAAATATTTGTATACAAATTTGTATATATTAAGCATTTTGTAATAGAGCCATGCATTTCTTTATGTGAAAATGGCACACACATGCTCTCCTCTTTTTTTTTTCTTTTCAAGGTAACATGAAAATATTGGGCAATGTAACTGACTGAAACAATTTCAATCATGTCTGATTGAATGGCTGCCTACCTCTTCATGTGGAAATAAAAGCTTTTGTTAAAGTACAGATGAATTACTTCACTTAAACTCTGGGAAAAATAAAGTACTTTGGCTGTGCATTTGTTCATTAGATCCAGATGTACACTATTAACTGTCCATAGCTGGTTTGACCAATAAATCACGCCTGAAGGATTTTGTTTTGCAGAGGAGTGCTTTTGTTTGTTTTGTTGTTGTTTTTTTTAATCACAGTTGATTTATTTGTTTTGTTTTGTTTTCTACTTGGGACTTTCTGGCAATAATAGTGCAATATTCCGTTTTCAGAACAGATGCGTACGTTGTCCTGAGAATCTACAGCTTACAGAACAGATCGTGCAGACCTTGGGGATGGGAAAACTGGAAATGGACAAAAATAATTTTATAAATTGTTCTGTTGCATTGTTAACACCTACCTAGTATCTGAGGCAAACATGTACGTAGCTGTACATATGTTATTTAGTAGACAGAGCAGCCATTCTCCAGCTGGCCCGCAACTGCATTTAGTAGAAAACCCAAATGTCATCTCCTCCTTCGCTCTTATCTCCTGTGCAAGATGGGACAGAGAGAGCCCCTCCAGAATTTTGTATTTTTTCTAGCTGAGTAGTGTATAAAGAGAACTCATCCACCCTGCTGTCCCACATAAATCCCAAGCAGCATTAGCTATGTCAACTGCGTCATCTGTCCATGGAAACACAGGCTCATTTCTCTTTCTGAAAATGTTAAGCATGTAAGGAGCTCTTATCTCCTGCAAAATGCTTAAGCAATTCTTTGAAGGAATTTGCAGTCCCAGTGATAGCAGTAAGAGAGAAAGCTCGGCAACAGTTGGACTTTATGTCAGTCTATGCACATTAATTGCAACCTATCTTGTCTTTTCAGTGATAAACTTTTTCAGAGGATGGAGTGGATTTCTCACAGAGGATACTATACCAAAAAACCCTCTTATATTTACAGCATTTTTTACATGTATAGTAATATTACGCATACATCATGTGGTTATATAGTGTATTTATTACCTCAGTTTATTAAATAAAACCTGCCAGTTGGGATGCTCAGAAGGTACTGGACAGAATTATTCCTACTTTGCCACAGACAATGCTGTGATTTTTCCTAATATTCACAATTTTTATTACAACCACCTGTGTTCTAACTGAATTCTTTCCCAGAGCTAAACTCATAATTTTAATGAAACCTTCTGTTCCTCTGGAAACATACGTTTTTGAACTTTTGTGACATATTTACAGCTTCGGTGATGTTTATTTCCCTTCTCTTTGTTGACTTTACAAATAGACTGTTAAGTTTGTTCACTCTCTTGCCTCTGTTATACCAGCACCAGTAATTGATAGACCACTTAATGAATTTTCAAGGTATATGGAACACATTGACTATGACAACTGTTTCTACTCCCCTCCATTTCTAAGCTCACTAGACACCACCCCCTGCACACATTCTATCTAAAGACCCCAGTAATATGAAAGTAGAATCTGAGCAAAGGTGGTTTAGTTCCCATTTTCCTTGGTTGAAGGCCATTATACTTGGACACAACTTATTTTATAGTGTTAAAGTGGTCCTTACCAGTCTTTGGCTGGCAGGGCAGCTCGGCTGCATTCCTGTGATGACACAATATGAAGCTCTGCTTCTGGAGCTGAAATTTGTCCTTGTTGTCACGTGGAAAATCTAAGCAGCATCAGCAATCCTTAAGACCTGTGAGTCCTGTGGAGATCCTGGATGTCCTTGCTCGAACCAGCTGGCTTAACGCTTCCTCCATCTGCCATGACGTGCTCACACTGTAAAAAGCTGAAAGCTGCTGTCGCGTTGTTTCATGTATGGAGCAAACAGTTGAGGTCTTCAAGCTGGTGAGAAAGACTAGTTTCTCAGTCACGATGGCTCACGTTCCATGCGTTTTAACGAGAATCTATACCAAAGAGGATAGAACTGATTTAGATGTAATTTAGATGCTTTAGGATGGCATAAATCATGACAAATTCAAGTAGTCTAAAAAGCAAAGCTCTTCTCCAGAATTGCCAAATGACCATACGGTCTGGCCTCACTCCTCCTCATACCCTTCCCCACAACAGGATGATGCATGTGCTAAGGACAAAGGGCTCTTCTGAAAGCATTCTCACAAAAGTAGCCTCAAACGTCCTTCCCAGAGTCCTCTCCTGGCTTCTGCATTGATTCCTTTACAAAAGCCATCACTCTGGGGTAGGCGAAGACCGCACACATGCAAGCTGTGAAAGAAAGGGAGCTGAGCAGTTTAGGCATCAAGTACAACTTGCAGAAAGTGAGCAGCGTGAACCCAGCCTGCTTGTTATTAAAAAACAAAACAAAAAAAAAAGGCAAAAAAGCTAAACCAGTTAATTGTATTTAACATTTATTAAGCATTGGAACAGGCTACCCAGGGAAGTGGTTGAGTCACCGTGCCTGGAGGTATTTAAAAGACATAGTGCTTAGAAATATGGTTTAGTGATGGTTTTTGTCAGAGTCACGCTGACGGTTGGACTAAGCTGATCTGACAGGTCCCTTCCAACCTAGTCAATTCTATGACTCTGTGGTTGTAATCCAGACTGTCCATGAAACAATGGGCAAAGATTTATGGGAAATTAAACATATTACAAAAAGGAGAATAGTCTGCTTTGCATAAGTTGGCTAAGGCTAGAGATATTAATACAGTGATATTTTCCGATGGAAAATTTCCTGAACTTTTCGATTAAAACAGTAAAAGGAAATAAAAGTGAGTATGCTAACTTGCTGAGATCATTGGGAAAACAACTATTTTTCCTGAGAACAATTACATACTCCTAGTATGCGTTTATATTTTAGGATTGCTTAACTGTCTTTCTAAAAATAACAGGTGATGACTACTCCTGCAGCCTGTGTCAAATACTCAGAGGGGTATAAACTACTAACTGGTCCTCAGATTGTTCAGGGAGCATCATACCAGAGTGGTTGGTTTCACTCTTCAGAAGCAAAAACATTAGGCAGGATAAATAGAAGTAGGACGTGTGGTAACTTTGCTGAGCTCCTTAGCTCTATTGTCCATGCATGGACAGTTGCGTTCCGCTGTCATATTTCAAGCTGTAGTTTGGCCTCAACCTTGATTTTCAGGGATTTTGACATGTCACTGTTTATCACCCTACTTTATGCAGCAAGGAAACATATTTACAGCCTCCTGACCCTTTGCATTGTGTCTCTAAGTACAACATATAAATTTACGTGCATACCAGGAATCCCTATGCATCTAGTGAAATCCACATGTAACTTTCTGTGCCCATATTCCATCATATTTTTACATGAACACATGGCTTCTATAACAGATCCTGCTCATAACTTGAGGCCCTCCTTTTTCTGCGATCCAGCCACGGGATGGATTTTTCATTAATAGGGCCCTAAGACTTTACACTTGACTTTGGAAAAAGAGCAGGAGTTGGTGCCAAGTTTTGAACTCTGCGCTCATTATAATGCAGCCCGTTGTGTCACACACATTCAGAAATGTAATTCCGGGAGAAACTAAGGTCCAGATCTTCAGATGGGCCTCGGTGGGCAGCGCATTTGACAGCAGCGGTCCTGGGCACGTCGCTGGGAATAACTGATGGCTCAGAGCTGACCTGTCAGTGCGCAAGAAGTGGAACTTGGGGGATTTCTTCACCCAAACAAGTAGCACGCTATGATGCACACATGCTTTGGCAAAGTGCCTTAGTTTTAATCATTTAGCACAAAGAACTTCCTTTTTGTCTCGGGTTTCATTCAGCTGTCTTCTAGCTCCCTTTTTTGTAACAGGCTTCTACCCATCAATGGCCAGTCCTAGCAGAAAGGCACATTCCTGTATCAGGAGTGTCCTCACTTTTTATTTCCTGCATGTGCTGTAATTCAAAGAAACCAGGAAAATGAAGAGTACTACCAAGTGACTATCACGGATACCTTGGATGGCCATTACACTTCCATCACAGGATCTTTTGACCTCCAGAGAAACATCAGTAAAGTCTATTTTCAAGTGTATCACGTCTTCATTAAGCACCTGTGTTCATCTTTAACATTAAGCAGGTATTGATACACCTTTGCAAAAATCCTGTTGTCTACACTTTGAGAATAAGTAACAGACAAACATTCTTACAGAGGAGACTTGAAATATGGAGAGTTAAGAAACAGACAGGAAATCTACTGGCACAGCAAAAAAAATTCTTACCCGGGCTAGAATGCACTTACCCTGCACTGCTGTTGTTTGAGATTAAACTGCTTTATGTAATTGATTAGAGTTAAACAGCTTTTTGCAGGGTAAGTGATCTTAGAGGATGGTCTGTGCAGTGCCTGAGACGTGGGACATCATGAGGTAAATAAACATGTTGCTGATAAATTAGAAGGAATACCTAATAAAGTTGTGCCCGGGTTTTGCATTGGAGTTGGCCGTCCTTCTGCAACTATTTTGTGAGAAAAAAAAAAAGCTTAAAAAGCACTTCTCCTTTACATTTTGGAAACAAAAGGATGAAACAACGAGTTGAAATTAGTTGGCAAATCGTAAGAAGTTGGGACATTATACATTAAGGCTTAACTGCACCAACCTGTCAATGCTCTGAACGCTGCCCCAGAGGGACCGTTCCCAGAAGGGAGGGAGTCAACATCTTGGATCTCCTCGGAGATGGTAGAGTGCCAGTCGGTGCTAATTGTGGTGATGGTTTATTTCACATACACTGCCTAACTGCCAGCCAGCAACAAGGCCAAAATCATCGACTTGTTTAATTCAACCTTTTTTTATCTGTTTAACATTATATGCATTTACAAGGTATGCATCATTGCAGCATCTGGACCCACTTTGCAATTACACGGACCAGAACTGAATCCACTGGCACTGTTAATATTTTTAAGTGTTTATGATATTCCAGCATTGTTTCTATTGTCTTGTACACAGTCTGAAACCGCTGGAAAGACAGACTTTGTCCCAGGGAGTTTAAAGTTCAGACAAGCAAATATTTCCAAATAGCAGAGCAATAGTATTATGGGGTTCGGTCCTGGCTTTTTTTCCTGACTTTTAGCATGAATAAAACCAGAATTCAAACTAATTAATTTACTCTGTGAAGACCAAGGCCAAAAAAGACTCCGTCTTTGTGTACGCTTCAGAATGGAACATTTCTTTCATACTTACATAGCACCGATTCCTCAAAAGAAGACCGTATGTCAGGTACCAGAAGTATCTCTCTGTAAAGTATATTCTTTTAGAGAAGACAAACTTCGATACACACAACTAATAGGTATGTCACTTTACCTCCAGGAACTGCAGTTTATGTTATTGAGTAGCTCCTGAGTTTCACATATGCTGAGAACTATGAAGTTATACTGCCTGTAGCCATGGAGTTGTAGAGCTCTGACATCGAATGTGCACTGTTCCTAGCTAGCTGGGATCTAATTTCATTATTTTATTGAAAACGTACGCCAGGACTTGCATCAGTTTCTGGTATTTCCCATGGAATATGGGGAACACTCTACGTAAAATATATCCTAGTGTGGGTATGGATGAGGCGTGGTGTGGGCGCAGGCTGGGAAGGAAAAGAGAAGATGCTGTTCTGTGGGGTAGAAAGAGAAGTAAAAAAGAAGTGAACGACTGTCAGATTTAGGATCTCAAGGCTGAAGTCAAGCAGCACTGATGAGGGAAGGTCTTTCTGAACATACTTTAAAACTTCTGTGGAAGTGAACAAGCTTTATTAGATTTTATTGTTTCGTGGTGTGTGATGTCACTAGAAATCTTGGATGGGAGTATAAACTTTAAATTTTGAGACTAATTTTTTCCTTATGCATTAGCCTTTTTTTAACTGGATATCATCTTGGATTACACGCATTTGGACATGTGGCTAATTTTACACCCCTATACTTACATCCCAGTAAAGCACTTGTACCTTGCAACTTTAGAGCCTCACATACAGCAGGATCTCACCGCTAAGGTTCATTTGCTGTCCTCAGAAAGCACTTAAATGTGTTCTCTCTCAGTACATCAGTATTTCTCACAATTCCCCTTAAGCCAAAACAAACAACATCTTTAGATTAAAAAGGAAAACAAAATTCAAACCTGCTGTGGTTTTCATTAACTTACAAGAATCTGAATTAAGGATAGTAGATTTCAGCCAATCCATAGGATGTGCTTTTGTCCTGTGAAATTTTCAGTTGGTATCATGAACTGCAAACGGGAAGCTGTTATTTGAGGCTGAAGCGTGTTCTAATGTTATCTCGTAACATCCTGAAAGAGAGAACTAGCAATGAAGTGGAAAAGAAGAGAATATTGGCAGAAGTGCTGGCTCCAGATTCCCAGGTCTCTGTTTACAATGAACAGAAAGTCCAAAGGTGGGTTGAAGCAGCCAGACTGAGATTCTGCAGACACCCAGCAAGGCTGGTGTGTCCAGCATAGGTTAATTGTGCCCGTGTCTACAAGGACCATGAGTTGGCTCCTCTGATCCCCGCATCCAGGCATCTCCCATCGCCAGTAAAGGCTTCCAATGCAACTTGCACCCCATCAAAAATCAGGTCCAAAATAGGTCCCACCGCTGGCCTTTTTAAGCTCTGAAGTTGCATTTCTCTTAGCCTAGACTACTTACTCAAATACCAGAGATACACAGAAGTAAATCCGGCAGCCGCTGTGCCCCAAGTTTCCTCTCTCCTTTACGCCGGCCTGCCTTCTGAAAGAAAGCTATGGTAGGGTAGCAATTCAAAAATTCAGAGGCTTGGGGCTTGCAATTTATCTCCCATTGAAAAAAAATTCATACACGTCTCAGAAGTATTTGGAGAGATATAGGTTATCTCACCTGTTGTAGTACTTGTTCGCTACAGGGCTCAGGTTCTTGACTTGCTTGGTAAGAAATAGCTGTGATTTTCTCGATTTTCGTTGTCACTTTAATCACAAGAAACAACTTGTAAAGATGGTGAGAAGGTTGCTGCTTTCTGGATAGCTCTTTTCTCATGCCAAACATACACACGGCTGAATCTCTTCAAACTCTGCTTAAAAAAAAAAAAAAAAAAAAAAAACAAACAAAAACACCACCAAAAAGATGTACATCAGTCATATAAAATTGATGTTCACAACAGAAAACCTTATGTATGCTTATGTTTAGGATAATTCTTGTTCATAATGCCTGAGAATAACAGGAATAACCTGAGAATAACAGGAAAAAAGCGAAGTGGATGTGCAAGTCCCATGTATTCCATATCACATAATACGAATAGACAGACAGAGACACACAGGTACACATACGCACACAAACATTTACATTTACAACCATACGAGACTTCCAAAGGCTGAGATAAACAAGCGTAATTTCGCATAACCTGGCAAAACTTCTGGACACATTCTGCTTTCCAGAAATCCAGCTGACTCTGGTATTTTGTTAGTGGGAAGTGACTGCAAGTAGGGGATTTGAATAAATATTTATTTATGCACAATTATGTCATCTGCTGGATGCTCCATTATTTTTCTGGCAAAAGGACTGATTAAAAGCAAAGAGTAAAATGTATGAATGAATGTATGACCCGTCACTGTTTTGTTTTTCTTACAGTGAGACAAGGCGGCAGCGGGCACAGAAACCCTCCCCCCCATCACGTAAATGTCCCACAGGGCCTTGATCTTTCCATTGCCAGCTGTATGTCCCCCATCTTAACTTTTTCCTCCAAAATGGATTAAATTGAAATAGCTCATTTATATATGTATTTATAAATCTTTAGGATTTTTTTTTTTTTTTTTTTGTAATTGCAACCTTTCCTTGTTAAATGCACTCTCAGAATTTGGGAAAATGTGTTGTTTATTAAAGCCATATTTTGCTAATAACGTTTTGTAAGAGTTCAGATTACAGCGAGCACTATTCTTTACTCCTTTTTAAGGAGGTGCTGTCATTTTGGAAAGCAACATATGCCCCATTTGAAGCCTGGGTTGCTATGGCAAATTCACATTTCAATTCAATCATGTAGTAAATAACAACATAAAATTGTGTGCAAATGGCCAGACCGAAGGTTAAATAAGCCTCCCATGTATCCTTAACTTGGGGCAAGATGCTTTTTTTCTGCCAAGCCTTACAATTCCTGCGACTGTTTCCCGTCCGTCTCCACGTGTATCACATGCACTTTTAACTGCGTTTTCATACTCTTGGTTGTTCTGAACTTCTTGGCTCGTGGACAGTTTCTGGATAAGCTACAAAGGAAGATTCTTAGGCCTTGATAAAGATGAGTTTTATGAAGAGGTAGACTCCAGACACCGTCCAAACCAGCTGAATACTTTCAGGTACTACCTAATCTCTCTGTACGTAGTCAAGTAATTGGTCTCCCCTGGTACTTGCCATAGATGAGTGCTGTGGGGCAGAACAAAGCACTCCAAAACCCATCAGCTCCAGTCAAACCAGGGCTGCTAACAACACAGCCAGCCCGCTCCACCTCTTCACTTGGTCCTTCCCCCAGTCTAATGCCACACTGGAGGAATCTTTGCCTTCCACAACTGAGAAGAGACTTGTGATGTTTAAAACACAGTTAGTAATAACAAAACATCTCCAGGGACATTAGCTTATTTACTCTTCTTGTACCATAGGTCAGCTCGTTTCAGCATGCATATTTTTTTTTGTTTCTTTGACAATTTTTAGCACATATCAGAGAGAACAACGATGGTTTGCTGACAGTGTCATATTCATAGAATAATGAAAAAATTGGTGTTATTTTATGGCAAATATAAATATATGCTGAAGAGGGAATAGACTGTACTAGTCATTATCGGCTTGCCTGCAAGATGACAAAGATGAGAACGCAGAAAGTTCAAAAAATGGATAGTAGCTCTGGATCTCCAGTGCACTGATAATAAAATCATAATGATTTTAATGGTTTAAATTCATTCAAATAATTTAAAATATCATGTGACATATGACTTAGAATACCATAACTTACAAATTCTCTCCCTTTTATTTTAATTGAAGTGCAGTTACAATGCTACTTAACGAAGTCTGAAATTTGAGTTGTTTCCAGACCTTGTTGTAACAGTTTAAATACGAAGAAAATGCACAGAAATAAGAAAAACAATTTACAATAACGTAGTCAACCTTTACTGTAGAGATGGCTCTTCAACCTGATTTTCCACCTGATTTTTTTTCTCAGACGCATCCGCTGGTACCAAAGGTATTTCTTTTTCAGGAAATTAAGTCCTTTCCAATTACCAAACAACCCAGCACCAGTGATACTGGGGGTGTTTCCCCAGCAAAAATTACTAACTACTATTTCCCCTATCCCTCCTGTCCCAGACTTTTGACAACACTGATTTATGTAAGGGAGGAAAACTGTATCTGATCTGAGTATTGCCTCGAGAAAAAAAGAATAAAATGCTGGGTTGTTGCCAGTTCTACTGTCTTGGAACAACCCTTGCTGTGAAAGCTCACACCACTCATACTGCTATAAAAAAATCTCTTCTTAATATTGTCAAGACCTTTTCTGAAATCTTACTGATTTCAGGCTGACTCTCTTTTCTTTAGTAACAGTGGTTTCTAAATCTCTGCAGGTTTGACCACCTGCAGAAGCTGCTAGCTGTTGAAGCTGGGGAAAAATAACAACAAGTAGAGTTTATTTCCCATGATTTAATTCCAAAAATCTTGCACATGTGCTTAATTTGAAGTACGTGTGTATTCTCACTGGATTCAATGGGAATACGCAGATGACTAAAGGTAAGCAGATGTGTAAGTCGTAGGATCTGGGTCTGAAATTAAGACAAGCTTCAACAAGTGAAAGCTGAAACAGAAGGGGAAATCAAAGGTGACAGAAGCAATAAACGGTAATAATATCGTGGAGTCAATCTAAGATGTGTAAAATATGACCATCATCACACCATAGTTTAAATTTTAAAAATAGATGTAAAAAAGAATTCCCAATCACAAATAATTTTCTCTTCTTAAAGGGAGATACCTAGAGGCATAGAAGATATGTCTTGAGAACGGAGCCAAATGAGAAGAAAGTAGGTTTTCAGGCTGTTGAAAGACAGAATTGCAAATAGGCTGCTCACTATACAATATAGAAAAAAAAAAATCACGCAAATTGTTACAGCCATAGTGAAGATGTTATGAAAGCAAAGAGCAATTGGTTGAGAGATGACCAAAAATAAAAAAAAGTCAAGAAAAGGTAAATGGTAAGGAATGAAGATGACTTATGGCAGCTGTGTTTGAATGAGCATTAGATAATTCAGAGAAGAAACGTCTCAAAGACAGAGATGATGAGGGCACAGGTGAAGATCTCAGCCCCCTGAGCAGGAAAGCATTAGCCTCAAGAACACTTTAAAAGAAAAACGTGAGTCTATCATCCTGAGTGTATGACTCGGGAGAAATATAATGAGGCATCACCAAAATTTTCTTTTACTTTGATTGATTTGAATATTATTCCTTGCCACTCATCTACTCAGCAGTTTCAATCTACATATAACATATAATCTGAAAAAGAAAAAGCCAAAAACCAAAAAGGGAAACAAGAAGTGCTGGAAATGTCATTATGATATTCCCTGATCCACAGCTTCATTTTGGATGATGATACTGGCTTCCGTGTTTTACATAAGCATCCCTGGTACCACGCTGGTGTGTCAGAGCTGATGATGTACCTCCCGTTGATTCCTTTTCGACAGAATTCCTTCCCTCAAACATCCGATCTCCATATCTCGATGGAGTCATACCTTTGTTACTATATTCATAGCCAAGAAAATACGCAGGCATTTAGTAGGAAGCAAACATATAGGTGTCAATATTAATTCTAATGATATTTTACGTATATGAATTCTATCTTTTATATTAAGCACCTCTNTTTTATTAAGCCCCCCTTTTAAGTGTTTTTTTTTTTTTTTTTTTTGGCTTATCACTTACGCTTTTAGAATGATACTGAGGATGACAGATGACCTCGAAAGACCACGGGGTGACTGGCTTGTGGGTGGCAACTGCGGGTGGTCTGGAAGGGGAAGGAGATCGGAGCTTAGTAAGATTTTCAAAGGAAAAAACACTTAAAAGCAAAATTCTCAGCTCAAATTTATGATGCACATTACCTGTGCCTTGAAAGTTTTGTGCTAACAGAGTCAGGACAGTTTTTCATGTCTAGCACTCAGTGGGAGATCACAGCACAACTTTTGTCCTTAATACTCATTTTGACATTCACTCCGGTGCAGAGATGGGGCTGAGTCACAGCTTTTGGAGTCGTAGCCACATCAGAAAATCCCTAAAGTTTGAGGGCACTTGGACTGATAGTTTTGGCTCAGATCATCTCTGATCTTCTGTAAACAATTTGGCACCCTTCCTATTTGTACATACTCGGTGAATGATGTGAACCAGGAAAGAAAATAAGTATGCTAAAATAATCCGTTCCCCCCTGTTGTGCGTGTGAATGAAACTGAGTCCGTCAGAAAGGAGGATATCTGCCAGTATCAGCAGGGAGGTTATTATCTTTGCATATGCTGTTTGCTAAGAAAATCCCCGTTAAGAACTGTTGTGGCGATACGCAGAGCTGTGGAAGGACGCATTTCCACCATACACATTTGCATCCCTCTGACTTTTTAATTTCCTGCGTCTCTAACACCATCCTACGTGAACAGTATGCCACCCCTAAAGAGATTAACTTGAACTACATTCAACCGCATCAGGAAGGGACACTATTCTTCTGACAACAACATTGCCAAGGAGTTTCCAGCTTGATACACTCACAAACAGGACCCACGTGTCACGGTCGCTGATGATACCAAAGGTCTGGGCTGGATGACTCCGGATTATCCTGTCAGTCTGTCTTTTTTATGTCCCCATCTTGCATCTGTCTTCCCTTCCCACAAATCTCCACCTGTAAAAAGGACAAGGAAAACCAAGGGGGGGTCGAGACCAGTGTGTTTTCTAAACTGCCCTATGTCTTAAATTTAACAGAGGTTAGCAAATGGCCAACAGGTGAGAAAGAGGGAGGGAAGGAGGGAGGGAGAAGGCATGTTTTCGCGTCCATGCCTGTTTATTCACATCTGTTCCCAAACTCCTGCTTTTCATTTCACACAAGCGCAAACCACAAGCAACTGCTGAAGGCTAGAGGAGGAGCAGCACGCAATTAGCGCACGTGAAATCAAGATCAGTCCTTAATTTGGGACAGAGCAGAAGGATTCACGAACTCAAAAGAAACAGCTTGCAAAAGAAGGGGGGAAAAAAAAGTCAATAATGGCTTTTTTTTTTTTTTTTAAAGAGCAAGCATGATCCCAAAATAAAACCCACACCATTGGTGGTCACTAGTGCTGTGCTTAAGCTGTCATCTGTTGAATCTGGCAGTCTGAGCGTCATTCAACAGATAAATGCCTTTACCAGAACCCTCCGGACAACGAGAATATACAGTGCACACGTTTAAACCAGACTGCTAGGGCTGGGGGAAACTCCGTTGGTGGTCACAGACACCAAAGAGTCAGGTATGGGAAATTCTGAGTAAAGCAGACACTCAAAGGACAAAAAAATAATGAGAAGCAAACCTTTTTTCCCCTTCTTATCCAACATTTTGGTAATCCAGGCTGATTGCACAGTAATGTATCCACTCATAAATTTAAGAATACACACAGATTACGTTTGTGTGGCTAAACTGGAAGTGGTCTTTCCTTTCAGGTGGTCACGGAGCCGTACAATTTGCTTTGGGAAAGCGGGACCTATTTTATCTGCTCTCATCCCAATTGCTCTAAGGAACCACATATGGCTAGAGGTTCTGCCTACTCTGCAACCTATTAAACATGCCACAGCAAAGTGTTTTCAACTGTATGCCATGTGGTGAGCCTCAGCAAAGCAAGAAATGGTGGGACTTTTTTTGCAGATTATTACATGGGCTCAGAAATCCTGAGCCTGTGCAAACATTAAAAAATACTCAAAATATTTGAACTGGAAAACACACTCGTTTGCTGTAATGCCTGTGGATTTCTTACAAAAATACAGGATCTTCTTTTCCAGTCATCCTCTCAAATGTGAAGTGGGATAATGAAGAAGAATCCTAAACAATTTTATTATAGCATGTTTTCATAGGCTATTTACAGCCGTTTCAGTTTATTCATTTATGTACATTTTGTCTCAGTTTTCAAACAAAACCAAACCTTTCCTGGGGGTAGCTTCATCCAAGTTTCTTCTTCTGCTCCATTGTTCTTCAGTGTACTCCATGGAAACAGGCGTATTGCTGGAATATCCTCCCTTCACATCAGCGCTGGTATGAAGTTTCAAGGGTCAGCAATTATGCCTGGGGCTTTTGAAGGGTATTTCTGGGGCACTGCAACCCCTGACACTCCAGCAGGAATGCTAAATTTTGGAACAAACCGACCAAGTGTGTTATTTTTTGAAGACGCTTCTGTGTGACACTGTGCAGCTTGAACACTCTCTCCCCTGTGCATTTGCTGCCACCACTGTGCCAATGCTCTTTGACTACATTATCTAAATTTATTACTTAAGTCTCACTTTTTTCCTTTCCCTCTCAACAGGCTATGACTAGGATTAGCTTTTTCTCTGTTATCTGCTGCATACATGTGCAAGGGGACAGGAAAACTAACATTCTTATAGCCAAGGGCAGAGAATCCTCCACTGACTATTCACTTTTGACAAGATACTTTCCATCGTATAATGCAGAAGCAAAGTTATTAAAACGTTACTACAGAATTTTCCAGCTCCTTTTGTTTGTTCCTAATCTACATCCTCCGGGCCTCCTGCGCTTTTGGGTGAGCAGTCGGTTTGTAGTCCAACACATGAATTATCTTCACATGCCAAAGAAAGCTTAGGAATTGCCCAGTCTATTTCAAAACCTAGAAAAAGTAGGAGGTTGTATCTGGCAGCAGCAATACGCATTAAACATTCTCAAAGAAAGCTTTGTTATTAAGGAGAGGTAACCCGTTTGGATCAAGCGGGACCAACATAAATCTTCATTCAAGACTTAAAACATACCGGGAACTATTCTGAAATTAAGTAATCTTTTTTTTTTTCTTTCTTCTTTTTCTTTTCCCTATGAACACTTTTTTTCCGTATCTCCTAGGTCTCTGCACTTCTAGATTTTAGCCTCTAATGAAATAAAAAACCCTCTCTGATTATCTTTTCGACTATATATATAGAATAAAGCAGAATCAAATGAGACCCCATTTTAGTTATGAGCGAGATTGTTCCTAAAAACACTGCACATTTCAAGAGTTACTTTGGGTTGACTTCCCCGAAACGGACAACCTCTACGCCTCCGCAGGCCAAGGTGGTGGAACAATTTCTGCTCTCGCTGCACTGTTTGACAGAACTTTCGAGATTAGTTCTTGAAACTAATTTTCAAGAGCTTGAAAGTTCTTGAAAGAGAACTTTTTTCTCTTACAAAACTGAGAAATTAGCATTTCTCAGATTGCCTGCATACAGAACTGAGCCCTCAGTCACATTCCCCTCTGTCAACTGGCACGCAGACAATCACAAACCATAACAATGAGTCAGACCAGACCTGACTGGACCTTCTTCGAGACACATAAAGAATTCGTGTAATCATTCCCCTTGTTTTCCCACTTCTGTTTACATCCATTCTTTCCTCTCCTTGCCATACAGGAGGTTTGGATGCTGTTTTGGAAAGCTCTGCTATGCATTGTTGAGAACTCTCTGGCTAGTTTTGCAAGGAGCTGCCCATCGCGGAGTGTTCCTCCCGGAGAGAAGTGGTGCAATGCTTTCAAAGAAAGCTCTTGCTCCCAGAGGAGAAAACATAAACAATCCAGATGAACATGTCAGGGGGCTGCCAATTCTTCTGATCCAACCTAGAGTCCCCCACTATTCTGTTGGTGGTGCCAAGGTCCGGCTCTTAGAATCGTATATGACATGGGAAACTTAGTTTTCATTTATTTATAAATAATCCACTCCTAACCCTTGGGAACGCAGAAGAAAAAAAAATTAAAACAAGGACTAGAATAGCACAGCAAAGAGCAAACAAATTCAACCACCCCCCTCCATCAAAATTCTTAACAGTTGCGTGATTTTTGAATAGCGTAACTTATTAAGGAGTTTCTGACTCACGATCTTGAACTACTTAGTGGTGGCAACGTGCATGAGACATCGATTCCCCCAGTTAAAGCAAGCGCCCTAAGTGCGCTCAGCCAGGCTTGGGGAGAGCAAAACGCCCTCCCGCAGCCCCACGCTGGGGAGGGAATTGCAGCTGGCTGGTGCTGCTCGAGCCACGTGGCTGACAAACCTACCCCTGCAGACGATGCTTTAATAGAGGGAAGCTCTGCTTAGGGAGTGCTTGGGTTATTTTATTTGTTTGGTTTGTTTTATTTTAATTTTTTTAAATTTTATTATTGTTATTTTATTTCAGGGGCAGAATCTGGATAGCAGCAGTGCCAAAAACAGGGGAAAAAATAGTAAAAAAATCCTTTTCCTCTTCCATCTCTGTCATTTTGGTCCAATGAATGCCAATACCTCTCTGGGGAAGCCCTTAGATTGTGGCAGCACAACCATGATACCAGTGACAGGTAACAAACAGCGAGTAACAAATTTTCCTGCCCGAAGGGTCAATCCTGAAAATATTTTGGGTGGTGATCTGCTGGTTTGTTGGCTGCATGGAGAAGAAGGATGAGATAGGGAAGAGAAGCATGAATTTGGAGATGGTGCCTCACATCGGCCTATGAATTTGAAATTTACGGAATATTTGGAACTTCTGTGTTCGCAAGGCCCTGGAACGTGTTAAAACAATATGCAAATTAAAAAATGAAAATCCTGCTGAAGCGTTCGACTGAATGTGCCTTCACTGAACTGAGGCCAGCGGGGAATTTCCTTAAGCCCTAGAATGAAGTGAGGTTTCTCATGCAAATAGCCCACAGTGGAGCAACAACGTTACATGGATTTTATGAGTTTCAATAACTCTACTTTAATCAGAGAATTAGAAGCAACCAAGAAACCCCTCTAAGGCCCGATTTGCTACTCTATTAAACCAGTATAGCACCAGAGTAATATCATGGTTTTCGATGGAGTTATGCTGGCATAAAATTGATGTCAGAGGCAGGCGAATCAAGACCCAAGAGGGCTGTGAATTGTTTTCTCTCTATCTGACATTTTAACATTCAAGTGAAAAAACATGGTGGAGTTGGGAATGAATCCCAAATGCAGTCAACCTGAAAGGCTTGATAGAGAAGGATGTGGTTTTAGTGCTAGTTCAATCATTCAAATACACAGAATATAAGTCATCTTAACAGAAAGCACCACCTAAAACACCTGGCTGCCACAGTTCTTAATAAATTAGCAACTTGCATTTATGCACCGACATAAGTAAAACTTTGGAGGGTATTAAAATGGACAAATCCAAATGCTTGGATAAGATTTACTGATTATTATTTCATTTTTTTGAACACGAAGCTAAAATATTTACCCTCTAGTATTAGGAATAATTTTGTAAACTGTAACGTAAGCAAAGAATTTAGCGGTACTTTTTCTTTTACCTTTCTACAAGAAAATAACTGCATTAAATTGAAGAATTCTGGAGTAAATAAAAACAACAAGAAAGAATAGACTTTACCACGCAACAAGATCTTAACTTAAGTGAGCCAGTTCAGTTTTGCACCATTTGAAAACTCTCGGTATTGTAGTATTTACTAAATATTCACAACATTACATAAAATTGCTTGAAAATGGAAATCTGCTACATAAGCAGAAAGAAAACATCTGTAAGTAATATTAACATCTGACCATAAAAATATTAACCGGGAGACAAACGTTGCTAAACATATACATAATTATTGTAGTTCGTTAGACCCAACTCTGATGAATTCAGTTAAACCTACAGATACATTTGAGATTCAATCCACTTTCACACCACTTTTACATCAAGGGAATCCTATTAACTGGAGGTCGGTGGAGACCTTCTGTTGGTGTATGAGGAAGGGGAAATCAGGCACTCGGCGTACAGTTTGCCAGGAGAGACATAACCACTTATGATTTCAGTGTCTTGAGTAGAAAGAATACAAAAACCCCAAAGTGCAATTTTTACCGCCAGGAATTGTACAACTCAAGCATGCAAAATGAAGCAATATGGTATTTTAGTGCCAAAGTAAGTTCACTTAAAATTTCTGAAAAACTACGGTTTGCCAACTCAATGTCTGCTGCATACAACCAGGCAGTAATGAGGGATAAACATGGGAAGGTAAATGGCCAGCTTCCTGTACAAATACTTGACTTCATCTTAAATATTCAGGCAAAATCCTCTTACAGCCTTGATTCAAAACTGAATCTATTATGTTTTTTGCCCCATGTTTACACAGGCCTTTAGCATTTGTGCAGGAGTTGGCATTACAGAAGGAGATAAAAGTGCAAACTGATCCTCAGTGAGCACCAACATGTCCTAAGGAAGTCCAAAATGGTAGGACTCTTGCATGCTTTTTCTGCCCCATACCACTGTCAGAACAGCTCAAGGTCCTCTAATAATTTAGGTTTGGGTGCTTATTTAGAGCCACATTCATCTACCAGCTTACACTTTACAGGATATTTTTCTTAGAGTAGTCCAAAAGCCATCTGAGGTCCCAAACACCTTGTACCTGACACACAAAGGAAGTTCTGGTCCGTATTACATTTACTGAACCATACAGACAGTAGCACATCACCAACAAATTGCGGTGCTTTGTCCCCAAGCTCATAGTCTCACATATTAAATAGTTCTCCAGAAAGAAAACTTAGGATCAGCTGCCAATCACTTAGTTTTGGCCTCAGCTGTTCGTGTATTTCACAGTAATTCCTCTAAGCTGCGGGTCTTCCACTAAATTGCCGTTGTACATACATCAGTAAGAAGAGAGACCAGCCAAGCAGGATTAAAAAGAAAAGCTCGGATCCCAGGCTTGTTAATCCAAATATTTCTACGGCATTCTCTCCCTCACTCCCTTGTTCTTTGCCTCTGCTGCCTCCCACCCCACGGCACATACCAGCCATGGAGAATCTGGTTCCCAGTCTAGAGCAGACCCCCGAGGGTCAGGAGAGACCTGTTTACCTCAGGAAGAAAATTAAATCCACTGGGTTTGTAACTATGCGGCACACTTCCAAGAAGCAACTCATGCTCACACAACTGACCGCCTCACCGGCACACAGTGTTCAGCAGTTGGCAAGATGTCGCTGCCAGGAGATTCCATCAGATGACTACCTATCGCTGCTACCAGCGCTGGGGAAAAATAGCAAAAAACTAACAAGTCCCCATGAAATGTCCAGCTAGAAAAGCCACTTGCAGAGCAAAACAACTTAAACTTACTAATACTTAATTAGACAGAATAATGGAAAGTGTATAGCACTGGTTGCATGGAGTCGACTCTGGAAATGGGAGAAACGAAAAAAGTACCCTACCTTAAAAATATACCCTAATTCACAAAAACAATTTTTGCTTAAATTTTGGCAGCCCATCACTGAGGGAAAATGTGCTGCTTTCCTGCCATGGGAGAACTAGAAGCAAGAACTAGCAGGCAGGAAAACAAATCAAGGGCAAGACTAAACTGCAATCTTCTCAAAATTCTAAGGCAAAAGTCACTTAAAGACAAAGTAGAAAGGTCCAAGCACCAAAGTCACTTTACATATATTCCTAAACTCTCTTTAGAGCTAGGCAACAAACTTGCTTGAAGAAATGAAGCAATGCAGGATAAGAAATTGCAGAAACAGAATTCTACCAAACAGGTCATGCAGTAGCACATGTGTCTAGGATTTTTTTCTATTGACGTTTTTATGTGCAAGACATAGTCCAAAATCACTGGGGAGGGCAGCATTTGAAAGAGAGAGAAAGGAAGAGGGGAAGAATAAAAATCCTACATTCCCTGAAAACATCGATAAACATTAGTTAATTTATTATTCAACATCATGTTGAAATATATTGGGCAACATTTCAGATATATTATTAGAGCTACGTAGAACCATATCAGCAGAAGAGATGTGAAAATTTTTTATCAACTGCTTCAGAAGCCGCCATGTCTGCCTTCTTACAATGGATATTTAGATTGACCACCAGACCTCGGCAATTCTTATTAAAAAAAAAGTCCTGCTTGATTGATAATAAACTGTAAATTGCTTTATCTTACTTTCATCAGCAAAGAATATGAATGAATGTTTCATTCTCTGACAAGCGAAGTTTACTTGTCAAAAGTGAAGCGAATTGTACCATTTTCCTGACTGTAATCCTTTTATTTTGTGGAAAAAAGGCTTTTACTAAAAGTTGCAGTGCCACAGGAAGCGATGTCTCATTCTTAATCTAGTCGTTACTGAGTGGACCATTTTCAAAATGTCCACGTTCATTTCCTTGATTTAGTCATTTAGCCCACTGGTAAAATTCATTACTTCTCCAATTACATCACGGTGTGTAATTGTAAAGGAAGTTACATTTCACTTTTTTAGAACATCATTTACATGCTTTGTTCAGGTAAAACAAATGTCTTTAATCCCCTGCTTTTCAAAGAAAGCAGGGGATCAAAGACATTTGAACCTTCTTTTCCTTAAAAACCTGACAAATTCTACAGTTTTCATCTCTGTTCTCTACACTTTCTTCGAAAACAATACACTGAACCAACACGTCATACCTCTGTAGACACCTGACCTGTATAGACAGAACGATGCTACCAAGTTTTGTTGGACTCAATTCACCAGCACTATCGCTTGAACACAGAAAGCTGTTGGCTGGTGAGAGGAAACCACTCTTTGCCTGCTCTTAGTACCTTAGTGTCCAAAAAGGAAAGAAATGTTAATTTTACAGCCTTATGAGCCATTAAACACTTTCGCCTTGATTAATGTATATATGCTAAGCCGTTTTGGAACGGATTGAGAAGACCACTTGGTCCTGTTGAGTCAAGATACCCAAATTAGAAGCAAAATCTCTTTTAACAATTTCAATCCACAGGTCTTTCATTACAAAAAGATTTTTCCATTTGTTCAAAAAAATCGTATTCAGTCCTCTGGCAGTCATTCCCCATGCTTCAAAATTGTTTACAGTAAATCATGTGCTGGATTAACAGAAAATCCATGTCAAGTTTTAGCCTGAATCTTTAAGCTCGAGAGTTTATGAAGAGATTCAGCTAACTTTTTCTCTTTTTCTTCATTGCTACCCAAGACCAACCGCAAGAAACCAACTCTCCAGCAAAGACACAAAGGGTAATTTAATTTTGTCACATGAGGAATCCTCCCCAATAAACTGTAGTTAAGAATAAGCAGATCACTTAATCGATTATACAGGAGACACAAGACCTCAGGGTTTTTTTGTTTGTTTTTTTTTACTTCAGCTCTAATTCAGCAAGGGTTGTTTCTTCGCCTCCTAATTTCAACTATTCTTGCACATGATTTTCAATACTATTAATAGTATTGCTTCACTAATATGTTGACAGAGACTCTTTTCTCACAGCACCATATGATACTCACGCATGATGCTGAATGAAATATTTTTCTCAGTATCACAATCATTCCTCCCCAAGAGCTTTTATACCTTGTCCAATAACAACATGAAGATCTCTCATGATGAATACTTTGATGAGTCCCCTGTGTCTAGAGTTTATTGAGCGTAGTTTAGCTGACTTGGCAGTAAGTATTCATGAAAGTAATATCCTTATGGCACGTGTAATTGTGAAAACAATTACCCCCCGTTATGATTTTCTTCCAATTTAGTAAGATCAGTCACTTTTGCAATCTGGCAGCTCTTCATATCGCTGAGCTTTGCAGTTATTGAAGTTGGGCAAGTTTGCCATAGATTCATCAGCTGGTCAATGAGAAAATACACTAGAGAGTGTAAAATATGTGCTAAGGAAATATTCTAACTGTATATGAACTTTATTTGGATCTATTTTGACTTTCAGCCATTTCTAAAATGTCAAATGTCAAGTTGTTGGAATTGTCAATACTAGCCAGACCACTAAATTAAAATTCCATTCCACTCAATAAAATTGAAGCACCATTTTTGAAATTCCAAAATAAAGTCTAATATACATTTCCAAAAGCTGATAATCAGTAAAGGTGATTTTCTTTCCATCACAGACTTCAATTAAATGCAGTCTGTATTTTTATTTATTTATATTATTTTGCACATAAGTAAATTCAGGTTTTTTTTCTTTTTGCTGCTACTATGTTATTACTAATCTAGTGTAAAGTTAGTAGCTGCTCTACAAAAGATTAATATAATTTCATTTGACATAGAATCAACAATTTTTTATGTACAGGCTCTTTCAGTATTGATGGCTTATTTGTCTCAGATATTACCTTGCAATTTGGATTTTTTGAATCTTAAGCATGACATGAAACATCGACAAATACAGTTGAATATTTCTCGAATTTTCCATGAGGCATAGGCAGGTCCCTAAGCTACTACCTCAAACTCTTCCCTAATTATTTTCTTGGATAGTTTTCCTTCTCATGCTTTTTTTTTTTTTTAATTGACTATTTAAAATCTTGTGAAAATGAGCAGCTTGCACGTACAAAGAACTCATACACTATACTTATGAAGCATATTTATTATATCTAAATTTTCCTTCTATGAAAAAGCCAACTGGTCATTACAATATAGTTTGGGGATCTAATAACCTCCCATGACCAATCTGAGTAAAGACAGAACCAACTGAAGGGGGATGTATGTCATGTCCCAGTAAATGGCAAGAGTGCCCAGTAGCACATGAGGTTTCTCTGTCTTTTGTTCAATGTGGTTTTGTAGTGAGGACATTCTGGATAAAGCATACTGTCTTTTAACCCCACGTACAATTCTGGTTTAGGAGGCTGGAAGCTGGAAAGAACACACTCATTAATCACTTGGGAGCAGTAGGAAATGAGATGCACTCGGCTACTAGACACAGCATTGTATTTTAATGATCTCCAGCTACTTATTTTAAGACACCGTAATCACTAGCTAGTGGCATATAAACAGTACTGAATCAAAAGAACCAAAACCCAACCAAACATAGGCATTAGATTTGGGGTAAACCCACCTGTCCGGGAAGGGACGCAACTTTCTCTGACTTGCACATCCAAGCAACAAACGGGCGTTTTCAGCTTTGCACATCCAGCACGACCAGGTTTAGGCATCCACCTCTGACAGGCTTTCGTCTCTTTCAAAGGGTAAGATCAGCAGAGAGGAGCTTGTGCCAGGATGCTGCTGTTCATTCTGCCTTAGAGTAAAACAAAGTTATAAAAATAATGAAAGATCAACACTTTCCAGAGGAGTTCTAGGGATTGTGTTGTAGCTACAGCAACCAGGGGATAGGGCAGGAGGGTGCTCTGTGCGACAGCACCAAACAAACAGGTAGCCAGGAGAGCTACCTAAAAATTTACCTAAAAATTTAGCACTGTGATACTCAGCATTCTGATGGCCAAAAACATGAATTTAGAATCCCTGACTTCATGTTATTGTATCCAAATCAGTAAAGAGATAGGAAAATCTAAAATGTAGCCTGACTTTACTAATTAGGACACAATAACAGCAAGTTATGGTGCACGTTATCTTTCCCCCGCTGTAGAAACTTCTAATCTTTCTCTGGCATGAAGTGCAATGCCAAAGAGGTCAGCATAAACCCTTGCCACTTCTGAGCTGTTGGTTGCATCTCTACTTGTGTCTGGGCATCCATATAACTCATTTTCCCGTACTTGGAGCACGTTTAGAATGGAGAGTGTGCAACTTTGAGCAGGAATTCGATATTCATTGCAGTAGAGGGCAGTAGTATTCATTCACAAGCCAGACAGAGCTGTGTACAGTACATATAAAGACCAGTGCAGTTGTCAGACAATTTAGGCAAAGAAAGTGATGTGAAGGAAAATAAGTTCTTGTCTGGAAAAGAATTGGATTTCTAATACCTTGATCAGAGTGCATAATGAACTCACATCACACTCTTTACAGACCGAGGTAGGTAATCAGATTGTGTAATCCCAATATTAAAATCATCCTACACGTGTTAAAAACAGAAACCTCTTAGGAAATCAGTCCAAATTTATGAGTGAACAGAGACTGGAACCACTTGCGCTTCATGCAACGATATGTGTAATTTAAAAATCTGCAGTATTGAACTTGGGGCCATCTCTACCCCATTAAAAATAAAAGTCTCCTCCAAGCCAGTGGAAACTGGCAATCTTCACCGAGTAGCAACAGCTTACAGAAATATATCTCCATTTGTAATCATTTCAGTGTATGGATGATGACATTTGGGAACATCTGGATCTGATGATGTCCACAGGAGATTCCAAAATGGTAGTGTCTAAATGTGATGATACAATAAATACAAGATGTTTTATTTTAGATTGAAATAGCAGAATAAAGACAAGGGCAGATTTCGATAAAGCATTCGAGCATGGGACTTCAGGTGGCAGCGTGTGCGCCTCAACTCCTGAAAACACCTCCAGCAACCGCCACCTTCTGCGATCTCAGAGCAGCCCTGCAGCTGCTCGCCAGCCAAAATTCTTAACAGCCTCCTGCTCACCAAACTATGTGGCCGTAATTCAAACCATTCACTGCTCAACATAATTAAGAACCAATCTCTGAGTCCAGAACAATAGTCTGCTCAAGCACTAGCACATGGGAGCAAAATGAGACTTTATGTCTTGGCTCATGTTCGTTTTCATCGTTTTAATTTTTTCTCTTCCAAACAAAACCTTAGCTTCCCCTCTCCTCCCTGCAGCACATCCGCGGGCAGTTTTCAGGTTACCATAGACTCCTTCAGACTTTCTTCACCACAGAAATGGAGCCACAAAGTTACCCCAAATGTATTGTCGCGCGCG
This sequence comes from Rhinoptilus africanus, assembly GCA_013400135.1. NCBI lineage: Eukaryota > Metazoa > Chordata > Aves > Charadriiformes > Glareolidae > Rhinoptilus > Rhinoptilus africanus. The sequence continues at coordinate 981,050 of VXBO01004453.1, read as the reverse complement.
AGCACTAAAGCAATAAATTTAGGATCTCTGACTTAGGGATTGCTCGCTTGGAGATCTAACAGCGAGACACTGAAAACTGAGGGGACGCTGTTATTTCTGCTCCACTCCAGCTACTTTTGGTGTGGAACCGGAGGGGAAACGGTGGGCTTTGCACAAACTTTGCTGTTGCTTAAACCCCTGATGACTCAAGAGCTACTTTATGCCTCAGCCTGACCAAGGGCAGCCTGAGGGACATCTCTGACAGCCAAGAATAGCTCCTATGGAGCAGCCCTGGGCGATTTCTGGTTTCCCACTACATTCCCTGCTCCACCATGCAAAGGCTGAGACGGCTGAGAGAAATAAAACCAGTTTTATGGCACGGTTTTCCTCTGTCAGGAAAATTTCCTGCTAGACTGGGCGGGCACTGCTCGCCTCCGCAGCCAGGAGGTTTCTAGCAGCCAGAAGAAGGCTTGCTCTCCATCAGGAGCAGGTCTTCCTCATCTCTGAGGTGTTCGACACCACCAACCACGGCTGCACTGAGTCTTCTCTCATGGGTTACGTACAGCCACTGCTCACGAGCCACACCTTCAACATAGGTTGAAGGTTCAAACGAAGAAATATAGTGATGCAGATAACGATTATCACGGACAAAAGGGGCTTTCTGGGCTACAAGCAGAAAGAAGAGCTACCCCATAGTGGAAAACAAGCAGAAATGAGCTCCTCTTTCTATGAGTACTGGGCTTTTTAAAAAGGTTTCCCCACTTCAAGCTACTGACAAAGATATAAACCCGGGAAATATTTCCTGTTTTGCAAAACAAAGTCCTGCAAAAGAGGCCAGGGAAGGAACATAAAATATATTTTGAAGATCTGAAATCAAAACCATGTGGAAACTTGGGGGGGAAAAAAAAACCACAGTAGACAGGGGTTAACGAAAAGGAAATCTCAGCAAGGTTCATGTCATACTTTTACGCTATTTATTCCTTAACAAATGAAACCGTGTCCTTCCCCACAGAAAGGACAGCGCTACTCTCCATAGGTCTGGAATTTGCACAAATTACAGGGATCAGATGAAAATCTAAACAGCCACTGAGGAGGCCATCACTGCTAATGATGGCTCCAGTTTCCCAAGAAATGTAAGGGGTATGCGGGTCAGGTGGAGTCCCAAGGGACCGTCTCCTTAAAGGTGATTACCCAGCATAGTGATGGCTCAAACGCCTGAGGTTTTGGGAGTGGGAGGTCAAGGGGGAAATTTTGCTCCACTGCTGGCTGCCTTGGTCTCTGTTATACTTCCACTCTAAAGACTACGGGACCGTAAAATTCCTCCAAACTAAGTGAAAGAAGAATATTGCTACCAGCTTGCTTAACCTCATGCATTTTGTGATTGGGAAGGGAAGAACCCCCAGAAGAGCTCCTCAGCGTGCTCCAGCTGGGCATGCTACTGGGACCACAATTTGTAGGAGACAAAAAAAATTTCTTACGGCTCAAAACCCTTTACCCTCACCATGGGGCACCGGTCATGTTAGTTCTCCCTAACTCCAGCTAATTAAATGAGCATTATTGAAAGATAAAAGCATGATAGGTAGATTAAGTTTCAAGCAGGGCCTTTCTATCCTCTAATTAACCCTTGCTATCATAACATTAGAAGCTTCTGCGATTGTCTGTGTAAGACATACCCACTAAAGTGAAGCAGTACCCATGCCTGACCTCTTAGCTATTCAAAAATATGTGTACAGTTTATATCATCTTTCCATGGATGGCTCAGAAGGAATTAGAGCCATCCACTTACCAGTCCATGGCTCATTTCTACTTCAGAAGCGAGGATTTGCTGCCAGGAGTGGTTTTAGGAGCTTAGACACTACTGTCACATCACTAAAATTGTTCCTAGAGTTCCCAGCCGCTCTGTGGTGTATAAAGGGTCATGCATGCGGCTCACTTAGGCACATGGCAGAAGGGAGCAGCATATTCTGCATAAGGCTCGGTGTGCAAAAGGAGGGAGAAAGTCAGCACTGTTAATGTTAGTCTCATTTTGCTAGTGGCACCAGAACCACTTCTCCTTAAAGTTAACATTTGCCTGCTGAATGTATCCATACTCCTTGTGTGCCACAGTGAAGGACAGCATTTCAAAGTCCAGAGACAATTTTTTCTTTGTTTCAGACTTTGAAATCAATGGGTGATAATTGCCTAACGCTTCGGTGCATTTGAGCTAGAGGAATTGCATTTAAATATTTCTCAGGTCTTAGAGCACAGAGCTCTTAGCTCACAGGTCCCCTTTTTCCTTCAGAATACTTGCCTTACAGAAATCTATCATTCTCCCCCTTCTCTCCTTCCCAATCTTAATCTTAAACATCATGTGTTTGCCCCAAATTCCACACTATTATATATGGTTTTGCACAGATGGTCTCAGTGACAAAGCCAGAGTGTGGCGTAAGAGTTTATCCTACAACAATTAGTCTTTCTGCATTAGCCATGTGATAAACTACGGCAGAAAGAGGGGCCTCCTTTCCAGTTCTCTTATCTATGAACTGTTGTAAATATTATCAGAAAACTGGTGACCCACTTCCTTCAGTCTCCCATGATAGCTTTGCCAATTTGTTTAAACAAACTTGTGTCCCGGTCCTCTGATACACTGACATATTTGTTGTAGAATCACTGCAGCTGTTGGTAAATCATATATTTTACAAGACGACCTCTATCAAATGTTTAAGGTCAGATTTGGCTCTGTGTCGCTGTCAGATTGAACAACGATCACACTGCCATGCTAATGAATAAGGGTAAAATTTGGAGTAGGGAACAAAGGTCTGGTGTGTGGATTTGAAACAGGAGGGAAAAGACAGAAATTGCAATACGAGTTTCATTAAAACACACCTAAGTTTGGCCAGCCTACAGTTGCACTTGTTTATACCAACACACAAAGAATTTCTGGTCTCTTTACTTAAATATACAACCACACCTCTTTTATTTGAGGTAGGTTGCTTCATGCTCCTGCATTTTGGTATAAATTAGTATCCATAATACCACTTAGGTACATCAGGTGAATGCCCTGGCTTAAATATATTTCAAATGCTCACTCTTTCAGTTGTGTAAAGAGTTGTGAATCGAAATGGTATGTTCTTTAGGCAAAGAAGTCCCCTACTGCACTGAGTACTTTTCGTGTTTGATAATCCTCCCTGCTCCAAACCCTGCAATCTGGGCCACCCCAAACGCTCTCGGTTCTTTGCTGGAAGAGGAAGGATTAACACTGGAGACTGTGGAAGAGCACATTGTCTTCCTTAGGCTGTGAGCACTCAATCACTGCTCCCCCTTGCTTCACGCTTGCCCTAGGAAGTTAGTCTTTTTTTCGGAGTACGTGTGCACACACACACACAACGCACCCAGTACCAGCCAGAACCTCTGACAAAACTACCAGTTTCAGACTTTGAAAACATGCCCTTATTTCTTAGTTATCTTAAACCAGGAGGAGCGTGCTGTGAGGAGTATGGAAAAACCTGTCCACCTAAAGAAAAAAAGCTGGCCTCACAATTCCCTGGCTGGGGCAGTATCCGTACCCATAGCGTCAGGAAATCACAGGTCAGCCGAGGATGCTGCTGCAGGGCTCTGGGAAAGACGGGCAGCAGCCTTATGTGCCAGGCGCAGGGTGTACCAAAGGCCTTCATCCCGGATGGGGAGAGATCCACTATCCTTTGCTGGCCCCACTGATAAGCCTAGGAGAAGGGATTTCTGCTTCTCTCTTTCCCTGGTCCAATGCAATCTCAACACGCTGTTCTTTTGAAGGAGGTGAAAGTCACCAATCCTGCCCCTCCTTTCCCTTTTCCTCCCCAGACTCCGGAGGCTGTTTTTGCCTTGCTGCTCTTATCAGTTCCCAGGCTCCAGCCTGCTGAGATGGAGGGACACTTTTCTTGGAGAACCTTTACGACAGGAAAAGTCCCTTTCAGCTCCTCATGACTCAGTGCTGAGGGCTGTGGGCTCCAGTGAAGGGTGATGGAAATCTGCTTTTCCAGGAGGCAGGTCCTTTTACAGACCATGCTTTCCCTCTTCTGATACTGATCAGTCTTGCTTAAAGTTACCTGTGTGCCATTTCCCCGGAGAAAGCAGCCATGCTTCTCTATCCCATCTGATTTGCTAAACAATACGAAATAAGTTAAAAAACAAAACCTTGCAAATACCTGAAAAGCCTTCGCCGGCGCATTCTTGACCTAAATTATTTCATCGGAAGCGGATCATGTTAACGAAGCAATAAATGGAAACCTAAAGAAAACAAGAAATTTGCAAAAGGCAAACACTGACTATGAATTAGCTGGCACTCGAGTAAATGTTATAAGTTTCTTTTATACTCGCAGGCAGTTTTAATTCCAATTTTGTGCACTCAGTCAAATACTAAATCTAGGTACCCTGTCAATCTCCTTTTAAAATTCTGGCTAATTTACAGTTTCTGTAAATAATATATGCTGGCTTATTTATATAAAGTTTTCAAAAGCTAATGCCTGCATCTCTTTTGGTATTCGGTGTGGAAACTGAGTAGAAGAGGGAGGAGCGGTGAAACGAGTACAGAAAATAAAAATCCACAACTGCAACGCCCTTCCTTTCAAGACAACACACTGAAAGCAGAGAGCCCTTTTGCGCTATCTTAACTCGAGAGCTAGGAAGCATTCAGATAGCTGTAATTTTCCACAGAACTTGCGCTCAGACCTTTCCCAGGGTGAGGTAAGCTGCAATCACAGTCTTGGCCTTTCAGAAAACTCCGGGGCTGATGGTCAGTAACTGCTTCTCGTGCAGAGATTTATTTCTTGGTGGGACTTGGCTGGATGGAACTGGAGGTGAGGCTCTTGGTTTGAGTCCCACCGCCCTCTCACCTGCGCAGGGATGGAGCACCTCCCTCCCCGGGGCGGGAGGGAAAGGAGAGAGGAGATAGGCAATGGGAGAAGGGATATTCCATGCTCCTCAGCTAAAACTGGTCACTTCTTCCTATGTAAGTGAACGGGACATCTTGCCCATCGCTGGTTTAGAACTTACACTCCCTGCCAACACCGCAAGCTATGAAAAATGGACGATGGCTGAAACCCGTGAGGCTTTGATTTTTATTTTATTGGTTGTGTATGCTGTACACCTGCCTCATAATATAACTTTTTAATAGGGATGGAATGCATCCATATGAATTCCCGCAAACAGAGCAGCATATAACAAAAATAAGACTCTCCTGGGCTTTTGCCAAAATAATTGGAAATCTCAATTTATAAGAGTTTTAAAACCCAGCACCAGCTGGCAGCTACTGTTTGTAGGGGATTCATTTTGGTTATGGTAACAAATAATTAGTTTTCTTTTAAGGTAATAACAAACACTAGTTTCAAGCTGAAATCCAATAATGTAAATGAACCTTGCACCAAAATACCTGTTACTGGAGTATCTTGTGAAAAGCTAACTGCTCCTACAAGGAGTTTCCTAGGCAGACACTGTGGAAGGGATTAGCATGCCTGGAGCTTCCAACTTTTCAAGTTAAATGTCATCAAGAATAAGTACAATGATTTTGTAAGCACAGCAGAGCGTTATGTATGCTCTGTCAGAGCTTTACATTTAAAATGAAACTTTAACTCTCGTCTGTCAATGCCAATAGCAGAGATGAATATTCTGTACAGAAGGAAATTTGCATAAAGAAAATATTGTCACAAGATCATGGGATATGCCTCTCCAGCTCCAGAAAGAAAAAAAAAGGGTGAAAGCGTGAAATTAAGAAATAAGAGTATGGAATGTAGCACAAAATGCCACATCAGCATCTTTCAGAGACAGCCCCTTACCCTCTGCCAGGTTGAACTCTCCTCTCTGCTGTGCGAGTCGGCTGGTCCTGACCCCCCCACGCGCTGAGACGTGTGTGAGGAACTGCGGCGTCGAGTGAAACCACTGTCTGGATGGCCAGCACAAAGCCCTCAGCTGGCTTATGGCTGCTTCGTCTTTCATCATTTCAGTCAGCACCTTTGGAAGTAATGGTACGGCAAGAATCAAGGCGTCTGAATCCACCCAGAAAGCTGTCCTCGAAGGGGTCCTCAAGAAAGACCACCAACAAAACAGGCCAGCTCTGAGCTTTGTTACTGGCAAGACAGTAGGAGAAAATCATCAAGGTCTTTCCAGATCACCATCAAACCTCCTTAAGTCACTATAAAATTTTTCTTTGCGGTTTTTGCATCAGCTGTATAGAATATCCTGGGAGACGTCTGAAATAATACCTAGTTTTCTCCAGAGTCAGTGATCCTGAGATACCACGGGAATGAGCAAATTGTATGAGTTCATTTGATTCCCCTCTAGCCTGAGAACTAACTGATGAGCCCAACTGATGATATCAGCAAAAAAAAAAAAGTATTTAGAAATGAACGAGAAGTACTTAGGAATGAATGCAGTAAATGCGATTTTGGTGAAGGGGCTATGAAAAGGATAGGAAAAAGACTTTTGACACACGCAGGAAATACCGCTGGTGTCAACAGCAGGACAATTTGTAAGTTGAAGTGAAAAAGACGACAATATGAGACAGGAAGGATTCATACACACACAGAATAAGTGATCCTGTGGCTGTTCAGTTGTAGGCATTTCAATCGAACCATTGCCCATCTTCTCAACAGGGTAATATTTCAAAATTTGCCAGCTAATTACAGTAACTATGCTCTGCAAGAAAACCTGGTCGACTCAGTTTCAATGATTTTGATGTAAAAAAGCTAACACTTTGATTTTCAAAGAAGTTTTCAAATTCCTCTGACATACAACCAACCATAGGTGTATAACCTCACAGGCAGAGCTTAAAAATGACAGCTTCGCCTGAGCTGCTTCTTACTCTTGAGAAGTTTGGAGTTAGAGGGAACTAGGGAGCCTGAATGCGGTAAAATATTGGCGTGCAGATCATCATGAGGGCTGGACACAAGCCTGATGAGAGAACGAGGGGCTCAGTTCCAACGCACTAAGTACGGATGGCTGCAAAAGATGTCAGTCCAAGAAACAGGAGGGGACCGAATACCAATGACATGAGTTACATCAGCTGAAAGCGTGTGGAGGGATGGAAATAAAATACTGCCACTGCCTGTACTTCCGATTTAGACTAAGAGAGGGGAAGAGGAAAAGGACACGGAAGGCACAGCTGTCACAGTGGCAGCTGTTGGGTCAGCAAAGCAGGGAGTCGTGAAGCTCCTCTGGGAGGAGCCGCAATCCGGGAGCAGAGGGACAAGCGCCAGGTTGGGATCTCCTCAGGTGGAGGGCAGCAGTCCAACGCCGAACCGCAGCTCTGCCTCCGGGGTGAACACACCAACCGTTTGCTCAGTTATCCAGCACACTGTCACTCTGAGTTCTTAAGAAGGAAAAGTGTATATGCTCCAGAGGTTTTTTTAAGGGAGAGTTTAATATCAGAAAAGGGATCCAGTACTGGGAACCTAAGTTCCAGAGAGGAAGCATATTGTAAAAGTATCACCCTCACTGGCCTTTTATCCTATGCATCTGTAGGCAATCTCGTGCTGGCTGTGAAGGGTTTTTTGTGATCCCAGTTTAAATTATCTCCTATGGTGGATTTTATGCACTACTTTAGGGCCATAATTAATCACTTTCTTGGACCAAATTCTTGATGTTTCACTAAATATATGCCCTGGAACTTGGAAACAATATCACTAACAACTACATCAAAGATTAGAGACCTTTTCAGAGTATTTGCCTGTCCCTCTAATAAATCAAAATGTACACAATGCACAGGCACGTGTACCTCCAGATCAAAACCGAGTTTTGAAAGTTTGTAAGTGCATACTCCAACTGTTGAAACCGCAAGGGACCTCACAGTCACCAAACCAACTCTTTACTTCACATCTTTTGTGACGAAGTAGATATTTTTCACATGAGAAAGGGTCACGAGCCGCTGTAATGCTAAATTAAGTTGCTGATGCAGTAGGAATTCTGGGAAGCTATTGGGAAATAGACTGCAAAGAAAACTGACAAACTTTCAGAGAAGAGGACTGAGAGCTCAGCTGAGTGTTGTCTCCCTGAGATTCCACAATCACAACATCAAACCTTCCACCTTTTGTTGCAGTAAATGGGCTACACCTGCCAAACAAAATAAATTCTGACCAAGAGAAGAGATGATTTGGGGAAATGCATGTTTTCGTTGTCATTGATGTTTTAATAAAACCGGTTTTGTCCACTTTACAAAGACCATGTGTTGAAATACAGACAATACATCATGATAAGACCCTGAAAGCTATTGTTTATTATCTCTCCATACTAAACCAAAGTTTTCAATGCTCCTCAAGCTGTTTCCATCTTTTCCTTGTTTGGCTTTGTTTTTTGAGTGCCTTGTCTGAGACTTGCCTTTTAAATTTCCACAGGGAAATAAACCTTGTAGAGTAGAGCTTTCAAAAAACTCTTGCCACCGTGAACTCAAAATCCTTAACCAAGCACCTACGTGAAATTTTACACTGAAAGCATAAAATGAAGCTAATAATTCTGTCACATTTTACGAACCATAAGAATGATACAAATGCTAAAAAAAATGCCTGGCACCAAGGATATCAGCAAACCTGAAATAATTAACAGGTCTCTCGTGGTGGCTTAACACTGGGCAGAGCTGTACATCCAAGAGGAGATGAAGAAACAGAGCAATGGAAGAGGAAGGTGCCCCACTGGTGGAAGCAGCAATGAAGATCCTTGGCTCCTTCTCTTTTTTCGCTGTATTTGCATTTACCCCAAGATAATGTTATCATGGACATGTAATGACGTGTTTTTAAAAGAGATTGGCCTATGATCTCAGGTCCACTCCCCATCCTAGGACTAAATGCTCTTCTACTTAATGATTGAGGGACTTTTCTCAAGAAGAGGCAGCACACGCATCGGCATCACTGGTAACTTACTTCTGGGTAGCAGCCTGAGTCACATCACAAGGTCCTGAGTCTGTACTGGTAAATGTATGTGAGTGTGGTAGAAATCTCAGCCAGGTCTTTTGTCTCAGATTTGGAGAGGAAAAGAAAAAAAAAACCCAAAATATTTTGTAGCATCCCAAGGATGTCACCAACAAAATGATTGGTTTCCTTTTATTTTTGTTAATTTAATTAAGAAACCACAAAAGTTATTGTAATGACCTGAACATCTGCAAGAGAAAGGCAAAATTAAATTGGAATGTCCTTGATATGAGTGCTTTGATGTAAGGTTTCGTTCAGCTGAGAGATACGAGTGTAGAAAGGAGGGGTAGGATGGCTTATGTCTGTCAAGCCTCCTACCATAGCTGAAAAGAATGATCTGAACAGTCTGTTGTTAAAATGTCTGAGGCAGATGTTACTTTTACCACTACAGTCAAAGCAAGGGTCCTCAGTGTTTGACTTTCAAAATCCCCTCTAAGTTCCTTACAGAGATGTAAAATGGTTTGTTTATTAAATCTGTAATTTTACAAAACTTGTGAGGTCCAGAATGAAACGCCTGATTCTCTGCAATCTCCGGTGGGACATATATTTCCTTCATCTTTTTAAGAACATGCCTCCTTCAGTCCAACACCAAGTGCTATATTTATAATCTAAGATGACAGTAAAGATCCTTTTTCCTTTCGTTATCGTTTCTGCTATATTCAACTTAAATAGTTACCAATTCAGCCATTTTATTCTTGCGAACACAAGGAATCAGTACTGAAATTCTGCTTCATGTCACATTTCTTTTTGAATACCTGAATATATTCATACTTACTTGCTGCTCCCTGTCTCAGAAGATTTCAAAGGTGTTTTCTCATATACAAGAGGCTCACTTTACCAGCCATAAAAGATTGATCGTCGCTTGGGGGCAGAATGCAGTAAAACTAAACACTGCAGAACAGTTTATGTCAAGAAATACAAGTAGAGGCTTCCCTGCAATCCATGTTCAATTAGTAGATTTTTGTTTCCTCAGTGGTCTGATCAGGCAGCCACGTCTTCACGTACCAGAAATCAAAAACGGAATCACAGCCCAGTGGCAACATCAGGAAACTATGCTGGTAAATGGATCTATTTTCTGTATTTGAATTTCTCAATAGTGAGATAATGGTGATTCATTTATGTCAAAATCTGAGTGACAGAATATAGGCTGAACCTCCTCATGAGGAGCGGCATTTGAAAGTCATGGAGGAGACTCTGAACCCGTTGAAGCTGAATACAGCTTTAGGAAGTCAGTATTAAAACTTCAGCGAAGCATGATTTAGTTGTACATATTTAAAAATAAATTTTAACGTGTGTTTATACCAGATTAAATGGATTTGCTTCTCTTATGCCACATCTGTATTTAATTCAGTGACCTTCATTAGAAACTTGAATTAATTTGAAATAAAATAATGGTAAAAATCATGCTTTTTTTTTTTTTTTTATTTGCTGCATTGCATTCACCCACTGTTCCATGAAAACAGGAGTTTAAAGGCATGCACGGCAGCCCCGGGAGACCCCGGCTCTCACCCCGGAGCTGCCCCTGTCTCTGATACCGCAGCAATCATCAGCCAGCTCCGAATGTTTAGAACGACTACGACTAATTGAGATCGGGACCTAAACTCCATAGAACGGTCTGAAAGGACCAACAGATGAGAAAGGCATTACCACAGCATTAGCCAGTCACCGTCAATCCACAAACACCGCTGGAACATCACATGCTGATTGCCCAAATCTGACGCTGAACTGACATGAACCAAATTGCCTGGGGGCCGAACGCGCGGCAGTCTGCACTGTGAGGCAAGGTGAGCTGGGAGGCAAAACTGCTTCGGTCAACTTCAAAATGTTTCCTACGTGACCCTGAGATGCCGAGTACAACTTTAGACAAAGAGCTGGAGTTTTCTCTACTGTTACTTCTATGAAAAGGAAACAGTAATGGAAACCCTCAGAATGGGAATTTTGTTTCTTTCCAAATATTGCACACATTTTTACATATCCTGGTAGAATTTGTACTTAACTATGCAAAGAAATCAGTATACGGATGCATAAGATAATGCTCACACCTTTATACAGCAACTAGAAGATTAAGATATATAAAGAAGACATATAGTGGCTCCCCAATATCAAGGCTTCCCTAGAAATATTCTTTCATCACTGATGATTTGACACATCATTTACGTGAATAAAAACTAGGAATACCTGTTACACAGTGCACTGTACATTCCTTACTTCTTCTTAGCAACCAATACAGATGGAAAGCTTCTCCGCTGGTTCTAGGAGAAAAAAGGAAAAAGCATTCGTTAAAAAAAAACTTCTAACAACAGAAATTTTGTAGTGATGAAAGTAGAAGCTACGTTTAATGAGAAGGATCAGTAATTCTGTGTATAAATTTTGTGGGACTTGCATCTAAGTGAGGGAAAGTGTAAGAAAATACATATTCTTCATTTGGTGCACCAATTGGGAATTAGCACAACTTTGGGTGGCATAACCTACTCCCGAACACCTTTAAGGAGTAGATTCAACCCCACAGCTCAGTCCCCCCAAAATCAGGGTAACTAGCTGTACTACTTCCAGTCACATCTCGTGGCCTTTGTGAGCATAACAGAAAGCTGACTTTATGTATTACAGGGAAGCCAGAGAATCAAATACACACCCACAGTAATGTGAAATGTAACTTCAGTAATTATCAGGGTTTTTTGTACACAAGAAACCCTGAGGTTAGTTTTAAAATAGTGCACGATTCTTTTTTTTTTAACTTGAGCATATCTTTCCTGACTCCTTTCTGGATTATTTTGTCAATCTTCATCACACTTCAGAACTGAGATCTTGTTTCCAGGCTTTTCAGCTTTTTTTTTCTTTTTTTTTTCCCCCAGAGAAAAATGCATTATGTCTGCTGCCTATTTTATTTGGAATAAAAGAGTCAGAAATAATTTGAGGCTGGAGTAACCAGTCAAGCTCATTTAAGTATAGTTGATTCCGAGACTAGCAGAGATAAGCGAGAAGTTTTTAAACAACATTAGTGTTTCCAAACCAGGCGTCCTGCGATTCCATCGCTCACATGAGAGGCCAGGTCCTGGCGCGCTGTGAGTTTATCAGGAGCAGCCTGCAGCGGAAAGCGGAGCTGAAGTCCAAGGCTTGCTTTACAGCAAGGCAACTCAGACTTTCTACCATGCCATACACCCCTGTGGTGATTTAAAAAAAGAAAAATACAGAATGGGATAACACAAGAAATGCTTTTGCGAACCATTATAGCCTGTAGTGACATTAAAAGTTTTACATTTTTAAAAGCACACTAGGTGAACTCAACTTTGGTTTCAGCAGGATATCACAAAGTCCTTTTGGACATCTCATCCTGTGCAAGTGCCAGAGAAGCACAGAGACATTTTGTTGCTGGTACCTCTTCTAATTTTATCCCATGCTTCCTCTAGCTCCTCCTGTCTCTGCTTTCTGCTGGTCTCCCAGTGCTGCTGATGAAGATCTTCTCTGGGAGGCCACAGGGGTGGGAGCAAGGATGGCAGCACTAAGGTCCTCATTCAGGTCCTCTTTGTTGCTGGGAACCATCCTGAGGGCTCTGCCGGGTGGTTAGCATCGCATTTATGTTCCCTGGAAAAAAAACCAAAAACCAGTAGATTCCCAAAAATCTGTTCATAGGAGTGACTTTATCTGTTTCTGCGAGTATATCTGAAGAACATCTATACTTGAAAACACTTGCCAATGTGTTGCTCATCTCTCTCTCTCTCTACAGTTCTTATTAACATCTGGTCACAAAATGTTGTACTTCCACTGGTCAATATTACTTCACTCTTTGTAAAATATATTTGTTTAGGGTTGAATGAAAAGTCCAACTACCCCCTGATATTGCCTGATACCAAGTGTTTAAGAAGGAGTATCCAGACAAGTCAAGGGAGCAGTGACAGATCTTCCAAAAGCCAGTTCCATTTTCTCTCCTCTAGTTCTTGCATCTTCTGTGGTCTGCAGAGGGTGATGCTGCTGCTGAAGACAAGACATAATTCATAACGGTGACAGGGAGACAATCTCAGTAAAAGCAGTTCTTTGGAACCTCTGAAAGTCTGTCTTTCTGTGTACCTCTAACCAAAGCATTTGAAACACGAAAGGAGACCTGGGGTTTTGAAAAAGAACATGGCTTTACAGTAGTTGTGATCTCTTTTGGTAGACTATAAGCAAAACATACTTTAATAATCTTTACATTCAGATCTAACCATGACAATTTTTGGTCCCATTCCAAATACATTTTACTTTTCTAGATGTAAAAAAAGACTTTATTTCTACTAGGTTCAGCAAACAGAGGAGTTCAGAAAAACATCACAAAGGAACCTACTGTTGACGGAATCACAGCAATTTTTATAGCCCAGCTTACATTTACAAGCAGGAGTATCACCGGGGTCACAGCCCTGCTTCGTGTCACGTGGCAACTGAACAAAGTTGAACACAGGCAGTCAGACACTGAGGTGGCCAGCTGGCACGGAGGGTAAGCGCTGCAATATCATTTTGCCCACCCACATAGACAGAGTTTTAAAACCAGTAAATAGAAATACAACAGTAGTTTTATAGAAAGGCCAGACCATAAATAATTAATCCATTGAATAAATATGTTTACATCAGACAGAAAGGCAGGACTCACCAGACAAGCTTTACCTTGTATAACATTTTTTTGGAGTACGTGTTGTTCCCAAATGCCATTAATACAAAAAATATAACTCTGAAATTACTCAAACTTTTTGTTGCTTCATGCAACCTGCTACAGTAGAAGAAGCCTTTCTCAGGGGACTTGCGATATTTTAATATACTACTATGTTTGCAGCCCAGAAACAACCATGATATATGTCTCATAGACAGTTTCCCTCAGGACTCAGCTCATTCTGCCGTTTTCTGATTAATGTGATGATGATAATAAAAGCTGCTTGCGTTAGAAAGTTGACTTTGGTAATTGTATTCGAGCATTTAAGGGAATTGAGAGTACAAAACAGATCGATATTAGGAAGCGTGCTTTTCTCTCTTTTCTTCTCAAGAACTGATCTAAGTAACTATACTAGTTGGAGAAAGCCATATAATTCTTCATTATCAAATGAGAAATAATTTTAATTTTACACTTCCAAAGTAATCTAAATCTATCATTTGCATTCACCTAACTGCGAGCTATGCAAGCGCCCTTAGAAATACCAGAGCTCTCAATTAAAAAGCAGTTAACTAAAATTATATTGAAAGTGGGTTTTGCCACTTCATTATAAAAATAACGGTCCAGTTTAATGGTATCAAGGACAATTATGAGATGTCTCATTCTAAAAAATGCAAGACAACTATTCATTTATACATTCACTGTTTTGAAGCAGGTAATGTAATTTCAATAATTTGAACTTTATATTGCATACGAATGACGTCTCCCTTTCCTATGTAAGTGCTATGTTTCATTACAGAGATAGCTACCTTTCACTGTGTTGACAGTAAAGTAAAAAAGGGGCCAAGAAGAGCTGATCTTTCTCCTACACTGATCTGCTCTGGGATGAAACAGCAAAAAGTTGAACTAAATTGTTCCCCATAAGCTGGAAGGAGATAATCAAAGCCGATAGACAATTGCTCTTCTAATCCCTGTCGAGGGAAGTTACGCAGTTCACACCCGAGTTCCTGGGGCAGCACGGGCCCCAGGAGGAGACAGGCAAAGAAACAAACTGGAATTGGAGATTCAAATATCAAAACCTACTGGCAAATCCTTTTTTTTTTTTTTTTTTTGTGCTTTGAGATTGATACATTAAAAATATGGTTCACAGTATAGAATTTCCTAAGCAATTCCCCCATGTGTTTCCATAAAGTTTTTCTTAGCTATTTTCCTACAAGTTGTAAAAGAATAAAACCAACCAAAACGCCAATAACAACAATTTAAAAAAAAAATAAAATCAAGCTATTTTGGAGAGAAAACTTTACTAGCCTGCCTTTATTATGTAGCTTTACAGGCAAAAGTAAACACTTCTTAATGTAATGCACAACCAGTCTTTCTTTGCAGCAACATAGCATCAAAGCTAAGACTTTATTAGCATTCAAGAAAAGACTGGACAGTTATAAGACAGCAAAAAGAGTCACCATCATATTGAATGGGAAAAATCACATTTTGCGCAAGCTATAAAAGAAAACTCTAAGTCTCAGAACATGATCCAACCTGCACCAAGTCAGGGAATTAGGAAAATCTTAGACTCACATGAGAGTTACTATTGGGTTTTACAGAGTATTATTTTGCCTCCTGACGCAAGGCACTGGGCAGTGTTTGATCCCGGCCAGATGGATGCTCCAGGTACCGCACAGCTGATCAGAGTATAAAATGAGCTCGGCATTTTGTGTCTGCTGGAGAAACCAGCCTCACTGAGCTCGCAGCGCCGTGGTTTCTTCAGCTGCTCGGTAAATCCTGCTCATTAGATACTCCTTACCCAGGGCCTCCTTGGATTTTAAAATAACTCTGCACCAAGAACTGAAGTTTCACTCTCCCAGTTCCCGGACTGAGTCAGGAAGACTGGCAGTTACTTGTAGTTTTGACCAGAAAATAACCGAGTTCTTCCTCATACCTATGTTTTTGAGAGACAACAAACACATTTTCAGGTTCTGTTTGAGGTCTAGGCGCAATTTCACATCAGTTCTTATTTCATCCTTCCTTAGTTTTCACCTGGTTTTACTGGAATTCCTGAAGTTTTCCTTCATACGTTTGCTCCCTTGCACTTTATCTCTTTCAGATCGCAGGTATGGTTTCGTTCTTGGCACGCTATGCACAGCTACCGAAGCATGTTAGCAATTAGGGAAGTCCACGATTTGGCTGCAAGAAATAAGAGTTGCAGATCTTCATATGGGGATGAAAACGGATCGCTATTGTAGCTGACACTTGGCTCTCCAGAAACGTTTTCCCACTGGGTATTTTGTCATAGTGCATTGCTAAGAAAGAAAATCCTCTACAGAAGCACGAGACTGTCATTGATGGCAGTCACTAGTCCTTCGTGAAAAATCACCGCTAACTTCAGAAAGGGCTTTGAAGTAAAAGGGCACTTAGACAAATAATAATCGGATAATACCTTTCACTTTCCTTTCCTGAGCCCTCTCCTGGGACCTTTCCCTCACCTTTTTCCTCTGTTTCTCACTCCATTCCTCAACAAAGCCCCAGATTGTGACCACCGCACCTGTCTCCTATTTTATGCCACGGCTCTACCTGCTTTATAGCCAGAGTATACATTTCTTTCTCATTAGCACATATCAGATATAATAAAGTTTTTGACAGTATAGGAAAAAAAACATCAATGGGATCTATATGTTCAAAATAAAACTCAGTGTTTTGCTTACACATTTCCTGATTTAAGGCAATCTTGTTTTCATAGATGCTGCTAGGTTATCTTGATAATCACATACAATAGCTTCTATTTGTCGCTATATAAAATAAAATAATCACATGTGTAATCAAGTTGGAGGTTTTCTCTGCAGGACAGTCACAATCACAAGACAAGTATTAAAATTCTCTTTGCTTTGTCATGGGAGGAGATAAGAGTACCTGACTATCATTTTACTTGTATTACTAATGAATTCAGAATGAATAATGAAAATACCGAATCCTCTATCAGTGATATGATTTTGAAACTAATTTCTTGACTGAAACCTGGTAAGATGACTAACACGAGAGGATCATTAGGAATAGAAAATCTTTAAGAGAACAAATAAGGGATGTTTACAACTTATATTTCAACATGAGTAGAAATGTCACCAAAGAGCTTTCATTATTATAACAGTGCACCCAGTTTTCTTCTTTGAAATTACAAGTTTGATGTTTAAAACAAATACCTGCTTGTTACCTACTTAAATATCTGAAGAATCGAAAAGAACCACTAAATCATGGAGTTAAACTAGTGATGAAAATTATCTTGCTCTAATTTCTTGAATTCTTCATTATAATTTATTTTGTTGGGTTTTGTCCTGATGGAGGAGTACATTTTGAATTACGCATCCAATACGAAGTAAAGGTAAAACACAGTGTAGAACGCACATTTGGTGTATTTTCTGTTTCGGTAGTTAAAATACACCTTTACATCTGGGTTGCCTTGTACTTCATGTCATGCAAAATTATTTCAAGTTCACCACCTTCATTGTCTGCAGTAATCCTTTTTAATACGCAGCATGGAGAGACCCACCAGGTCACAAAAGTGACTTTCCCTTGTACTGTGAAATTTCATTTGGATCTGAAAAAAGCTCTAAGCTCATGGGGCTGTGACCTCAGTCAGGAAGTCCGGAATTTCTAGAGTTCATCGGCAGGAGGGTGACAAGCTCCTCCGTCTCACGACTGACCTCAGAAGCAGCCACATCCTCTGAGACTGAGTTTTAGAAAGGGAAGCTTTGCTGCTCAGATGAGTAACATCTATGTAAAAACTCTTCATAGCCAAATCCCTAATAGTAAAGCATAGTGAGATTGTTATATTTGCACACAATGGCATATTGTTCACACCGAGTTGCTTTTTTCCATTAAAAAATAGTCACCTCCAAATAGAAGATGTTTCATCCCTGTGAATGAAGATCAGTCCTGAATTTAGGATACTCTACCCTCTAAGCTTCATTTTTTTTCACCAGTTTAGTCTCCTTGATATCATTTTAAACAGCTCTCTCCCTCTCCTAAAGTTCTCTCTCTATAAGATGGAAATAGTAGCCCTGTATGTCAAAAGGAGATAAACGGCTTAATATTCTCCAGGTACCTAGGTGGTGATGAATGTCCTAAATGAGACCAAAAGCAAACGTATAATTCCACATTTAATTCAAGCCTTAAAGACATGAAAAGGCCCTGCAGTGAATAATGAAAAGAAAGAAAAAATAGTAGGAAACTGGCTAGAGCATGTGTGAACATGTAATTAAAGACTTAATGCAAAAGGCAGATGAATTAGAACTGCAAATCCACTTACTGTTAGCACTCCTTGCTTCAGAGAACTTCACAGATTAATGTTCTTTTAATATATTTCCAAGTAATGATGTACAAGCCTATATATATGTATTTAAACAATGAATGAGCAATGGATCAAGTCTTTGATTTAGGAGAGATTTACTATATAACAACCATAGGAAATAAAATCTGGATAAGAAATGTCTTTCCTACTGAAAATTAGTTTCAAAACAGCCATCAATTTATTCACGAAGCTCTAATAAAAAGGATAGATTTTGCTTTTCAAGTTAAAATTTAAACAGTCATTACAAAAAAACCCACCCCACACCATTATCTTAAACCCATTTCAGCAAACTCAGTCAAAAACTGTATTTATTGCAAACTGTAACTTTGTGGTCTTACTCTGATCTTTATTTACCCACTATTTTGATTATTTACTAAGCTGCCATCCATGTGATACGTTCCCTTAGGGCGGCATCTCCCCTACCTTCTTGGCGATCTCCTGATGGCACGGTTCAGACCCACTCCACCCACACCACAAGCACGGTGGTGCACATTTGAGTCCTGCTCTCAAGCGCTCAGGTTTGCTGCGGACAGTATGGAGGACAGGCTGGAAAACACACAGGGGTGGGGGGGAACACTCAGTTTCTGTGTTTTTTTATGTAGTGTGGATACAACCCCACCATACCTGCTGCTGCCTCATTTGATGGCTCACTTGTGTTCCCCAAAGGTCAAGTGCTCTTGCGCAGCCCTCTGTACCCACACCAATAGTGACTCTCCACTGGAGTGACCTGTGTTGGGGAAAAAAAGGCGAAAAGGAGGAAAAAAAAATCAAAAATAAGAGTATACAGTCAAGTTCAACTATGGTCTAGGTAGACAGTGACTCTTTTCCCTCAAAGGCCTCCTCAGAAGCTCCCCCTCTGCCCCTTCCCTCTCCTTACAGATACCACAGTTTGCTACGTAACGGGATGCACATGAGAACTGCTCTTCACAGAATCACAGAACGATAGCTGATGTTAATTCAGCTCAGTTAGTTCCAACAAAGGGAAGGAACAAAGGGTAAAATAAATAAAAATAATGAAACAATTGCTCACTTAGTGTAATTGCATAGGCTTCAATAGAACTACGCTAATTTCCAGCAGCTGGAGCATTGGCTCTTTAATTTAATTTACTTTACCTCCTGTTCCTAATTTCCTATCCTCCCATTTGTTTGTTATTTTCATGTTCTATGGTGGCTTCATTTGGAGTGTAAACTCCCTGAGGAACCACACTTTTTTTATTTTTTAAACAACCACGCAAGTCTAGGACACAAAGTAAATGCATTCCACTGTATGATAGGTAGGAGAGATGCGGTAAGTATAGAGACAGTATAGAACTGGAACAAAAACTGCATCCAAATCCAGCTCCACGTATATTTTCTACCTTGGACAAGATCTTATTTCATACACAATGTTCATCGTTCCATTTTACAATTCATGATTTAGGAATAATTAAGTATTGTATAACTATCATTACAAGTTACCAGCTTGCTTAATACACTTCCATGTGGAATTAGTTTTATCATTTTTTGGACAAAAAAAAAATATCTGTAAAGCAATAAAAATTCCTAGTCAAATAGTTCTCTCAGCACCAGTTGCACAAAATGCTTAGAACGAGGACCCAAAGGACATAAAATCCGCAATCTTGTAATGAAAATGTGATTAGACCTTGACTGTTCCCACAGGGAAGAAAGGCTTTTCTAATACAAAGTGTGGCCGTAGCTGGCCAGCCAGTACACTTGCAGCAGGGGGCTGGGATTCAGTACGCACCATTACTGCACACTAGTATGAAGTTTCAATTTTTCCTCTAAACCACTCTGGATTATCTTTACACAGACAGAGACACAGGTTACAAAGACAGTTCTGGCTTTTTGCTCTCGCTCTGTCTGGCAATTTTCAGTTATATTCCTCAGATCGACCTATCAGCAGCAAATACTAAAATATGTTAATGTACAACTGAAATCTGTGTTTTCCTTTCCCCTTACTTCCATCCTCTCTGTACAATGCTTCCACAGGTAACGAGGAAACTTCATGTCACAATATTTTCAAGATACAAGTTTTTACCTTGGAGTTCTATTATGTGGCCAACATAATGATAAAATATCATATCTTAATATTCTAACAATGATTAAGGTTGATGTCTTGAACAATGATTTAGGTCAAAGTAATCACATTTCATAATTTCTGTAGCAGAAGTTACAACCTTCCTCTACAAGCCAAATTCATTATAAAAGTGGTGGTGTTCAGTACGATCACTGAAATTACAAATACAAATAACAAAGCATTTATAGATTTTAGTCCTAAAACTAAACATATTAGGCAAACCTGCTCAGAAATTTCAAAATAATGTATTTTCAGTTAAGTGGAAATATCAATGCATCTCTTTAAAAAAAACATGGATTTAAATAGACTGTAAATCATTGTGTCAACCACATTCAAAGATTTTGCTTACAGTTATTTTTGCAGACCATTTTCATATAAATACGCCATAAATGTTTTCCCACTAGATTTCCATTTCCTTGTGTACAAATGACATTCTGAGATATAATTTACAGAATATCATCCAACTAATTTATGCTGATGTGACAGCGTAGCTGGAGGAAAGTGTGAAAAAAAAATTGGTTTGTGGAAGAAAGACTCATTGCCAAGGAATATGGTGCTACAGCGTTTTAAAAGAGGACTCATATGTCAGAAATCAGGTTATTTAAATGATAGGTATGAATTAGATTTTTGAAAGAAGATTACTGTTATTTTCACATGAATCTGTTGTTTCTAAGGTTTTGCATTAAACCTTGTGGAGCATAAAATAATGCAAAACTCACCCCATATCCCAGAAATGAAAAGCCTCAGTATTCCCCTCGAAATTAAGCTAGCACTCATGTAAGGATTTAAGGGGGACAGCGGGTCAAAGACTGAGCCGAAGACGGAAGTTGAAATGGAAGTTGTAAAATTTGGTCTGGGGACTATTACAGAGCCAGTAGCTAATGAGTTTAGTCCAGCAGTAAATCAGAAAAGGTCTAACAGCAAAGGGACTAAAGAGCTCAAAGCTGCCTATAGTGTTGTTGTTCTTGTATTTCAAGAGCTTTCACTCTCAAAGTCTTTAGAGTAGACGAATTTGTTCAAATAAAGCCTCAAGGGATTTGATCTTTTACTATCAGACAGGAAGAAGAGTCTAATTTCTTCAGTACAGACTGTATCCAGTTTACGATTCCTCTGAAATGTCTTTGCATACACATATTTATATATATTTACTGTGAGAACCCTTTCTATGAGAAAAGATATAAACAGCTTTTACCAATAATTCATTCAAATTTATAATAGCTTTACACTGTAAATATCTGTATTAAAATGTTCCTAAAAATAACTGACTTTATTACTGACATTAAAATGACTATCAGTTTTTGAAATTTATTTCTCTTCTCTCAGTTATCTTGCGCTGGAGCGGTCTGCATGCGCTCCTAATGTTAGCACTCATTAAAGTCTTAGTCTTAAAATCCCTGGTGAGACAGACTGTTTTCCTGGGATGAAGCCCACCTAAATGAGAACAGACAGAATTGGTGAAGCAGGAGTCAGGGAACGAACAAGTTTGTTTTGCTCGTCTTCTGCGTTTGTAGAAAACCTTTCAAAAACTGCACCTTACTGATTGTCATAAAAACCTCAGCCATAGGTTAATCTTGATACAACCTACGCAAGACCTCTGAATAAAGTTTATTGTATGGAAAATACAAGTTTTATCATGTTTCATACTTACCCTTAGTTTTTTCACCAGATGAAATACAAATCATAAAGAAACCTAAAAGGCTACAAACCCCCAAAATATGCAATGTTTTTTCTTCTTTTCAAATTAACAACTTGGTTTTTATATCAATAATAAACCGAACTGTATTGAGCAATGTTTATAGATGACTCTTCAGCTTAAGCACAGGTTATGAAGTGTTTATTCCACTTCTAGTTGTAAAAATACAACTTTAATAATAAATTTTAACATTCTCGTATCACTACAATTAAATTCAAAACAAGTCCAATTTAACTAGAGGGTGAAGAGTTTATTCATAAATTATTAATCTCATTGTCAGCAGCATTTTTCCTATAATAGACTTATTTTCACTGATCCTGAAATCTGTGAAAATAAAATATAACAAAAATTTACAGACAATTTCCCCTAGATAATTTATCACGCTATCAATTCCTATCATACACGTAAAACCCTGGATGTATCATGTACAATGTGCATCTCCCAATTATTAACTGTCACTTTCATTATTAATTATTTTGCACTGTCAGGTAAGAACTGAAGTTATCAATTAAAGTGAGAAATCCCATTTGACTCAATCTGGTCACATAATTAGTATCCGTTTACCGACTGCTATAGTAAGGGGAAATAAATGTCCAAAATTGTTTCAGGCCTACAAATTGTGCAAATTGCAATTCCAGGTATAGCGATAATGCCATTTATAGCACAGTTCTGTGGGGAAAAAAAGTGAGTTCATTATAATTATGCCATATATTTTTCATTAATCTCTCTACTACAGCTGAGATATTGATATGCATATGCATCTTTAACAGGCAGGAGTCTCTGGATATTGAAGTTTTCCAATTTTAGGAAAGAAAATTAATTATTTTCCGGTAATGATAAAACTGGGAGAACCTAAAGTGCACCTTTATAACCTGTCAACTATAAACATATTTTTAAAGTGCTTCCAGTGCCATAAAATGCAACATGCTACCTGCTCCTGTAAAGTAAACGTTATATTCCTGTAGCACATCCTTGTCCTGCTAATAGTTTAAAATAGATTCCTCACAGAGGTTTTTTATGTATAAATTCTTACTGCTGAATGACATGGAATAAAAGAAAGACAGAAAACCTTAAATGTTAAGGTCTGCTTTTTTTGCCTTTCCCAAAAGTAAAGCCCTTTTCCATGGCACATATTGTTTACTCACTTAAAACTGAATGAATTTTGGCCCATTTTAGGGGCTGAGGACAGTATAAACGTACATAGCTAACTGGTGGCATTTGAATTTCTTTTGCCCAGACTGCATTATCTGTAGCAAGAAGTAATACCTGGCAAGTCATCACTGTGCAACAACTACAGACGCTTAAAATTCCATTTAGTTTTTTCAGAGGTTGGAAACAGAAGAAAAGTAGATCGGTGAACTTCAAGGGGTACATTTTGTTGTATGTTAGCACTGCAAAGAAAAGAACAAAGAAAATATTCCGCTAAAGGGACTCATCTGAATAAATATTTTAAACTCCAGAATTTTGCAACTCAAGCCCATAATCCTTATGTTTATAGACTACATATAGCATTAGTTGCATTTTATCAGAAATCAATTTACTTTTAAAAAGGCATAAATCAAGCAAATGAAAAAAGAATAAGGAAAAAGATATTTATGAACCCTTTTTTTTTAAAGTTGGGAGTTTTAAAACTGAACTTTAAGACTGTGCTAAAATTTTAAAAAACAAATAGGGAAACATCCAAAAACATGCTTTTTGTTCCTCTTTCAGATGGCATGTGGAAACCCTTCAACAAATACATTTCTCTGCATTTGTACAACAGTTTCAAATAACAAACTGCATTCCCCAAGTATTATAAAAAAACATTGTATTTGGCAGTATTAAATTATTTTTTTATTGGCCTAGGACGTGTACTAGTCAAAGCAGAACTATTTAGTCAACCATACATACAGGACTGTTTACCCATGATTAACATAGCACATATTAATCCCGGGTGAGCCGTAGGTGCAGACAGATAAGGCACTGATTGCAAGCCCCAAGTTTACCTCCACAATTTGTAAATTGTCTCCGGTCAACCACACGAATGTTGCCTCCAAGCACAAGGAGGTGGAAGGACAGACGGACTCTGAATACTGAACAACTCAGGTTTCGAAAGAAGCTCCCCAGATTTAAAGCTATTTTTTGCCACCTCCTCCCCAGCTTCCTGAGCTTTGCTGACCTTACTGCTGCGTGACTGGGCCAGAGGGTGCAGCAAGACTTTCTGTGTTAATTTAGCGACTACATAAAGCAGAAGAAACTCGGGACCATAATTTTCCAGTAGTCTGGAAATAGCACCCATTACATTTTATTCTAAATCAACAGGCCTTCAAAATTATTGTNCAAAAAAAAAAAAAAAAAGAGTGAAATACTTAGGAAATTGGAAAAAAGGTGGGCAGAGGCATATTAACACCCAAATAGCCCTCTTCTCCTCCTGTCAGCATCTGCAGCAGAGTCAAGGGGCTGGATGGAAATAAGTCTACAGTGCTAGAGAAAGAAACTTTCCACGGACTGAAAGGACTGCCTGCAAGATGGACGGGGACAAGATACAAGGACCTGAGAACACACCTCCACCCTGTTTTGCAGGCACTGTCGGTTCCTCACTTATTGCTCTCCGTGGAAAAAGACTGTAAAGGCTTTCCATGTTCAACCTTGCCTCGTACAAAATTTGTAAATATGTAAATGTTTGTCCTTTGACAGTAATTCCTACAAGTCTAAGGGTCATAGTAAGAGATAAAATACTGTAAATAGCAGTGCTTATTCATTAAAACAGTTTACAACAACACAATCCTTGCTGATTTCAAGATAAAATAGAACGCGTGATTCAAGATACTCTAAAGTCTGTATTTGATTTAGTCATAAAATAGTCCAAAACAAGGGAAATCCTGGATCTGCTGTGTTATCTGACAGCAACTGAAGAATTTGTAAATGGCATGTATATCCTGTAAGGCTGCCTCCAACAAGGCTGCCTGGAACACCTTCAGTGTGTTAATCCTACATGGAATCCTAGTTTGCATTTCTCACATGAATATTCACCACATCTCAGGAAGCCTCTCTCTTTGCTCTTTGCCAACGTTGCTCCTAGCGGCAGGCTGAAAGGGACAAGCAAATTTTTCTAGGGCCCTGAATGCTAGATTCTAGATGTGGTACTTTGAAATACCTCTAAAAAAATTCAGTTTATTTCAAATTCAAAAATGTTAAAGTATTATACTTCCATTTCTGCAGTGCCTGGGAAACCGTCCAAATAAAACCCAGGGCTGTACTATCCACGTTTTGCAAACGTTTCCCAATGTTCTATGCTTTTTTTCCACAAGTATTGTAGCCAACTAATTTCTATCCAAATTAGCAACAGCCACTCATCCAGAACAAAAGTTAACATTTTGACATCACGCTGGAGCAGAA
The DNA here is from genome assembly GCA_013400135.1 of Rhinoptilus africanus. Taxonomy (NCBI): domain Eukaryota; kingdom Metazoa; phylum Chordata; class Aves; order Charadriiformes; family Glareolidae; genus Rhinoptilus; species Rhinoptilus africanus. The sequence goes on along the minus strand of VXBO01004453.1, from coordinate 956,057 downwards.
GAGGGTGAGGAAGAGGGAGAGCTTTCTGTCAAAAGCCTACTCTCTTCTCATGGCTCATACAGACACCAATTTCACCAGCTCACAGCTGAAGCTTTGCTGGAACTGTGATAATAAAACATAGCGCCTTTGTGCACCTTTAAGTAGGTGAGCCAATAAAGAGAGAAATATACACGTTCCTTGTAAGCCATATGAAACTGTTTGCCTATAAAACACCAGCATTCCCCCTCCTTAGCCCCAGACATAATTCCTTTTCTTTAGCGTGAAGCTTGGATCATTTCTGATTTATTTTTATCACAGTTTCTTGCCCTCTAATGTACCACCCAGGCAGGCTTTTGGGTAGACTTTGTGTGTGCTTGGTCACAGAAAAAGAAAATTAGTCCCTCTGCTTTTCATGTTATTGAGAGTTTGGGACTGAAGTGCATGCCATTAATATTGACATTCCAGGATGTACAACTATTGCTCTCCTTTGAATTTTTCTTACTACCCATCGGGACAACGGGTATTTTGACATCTTCATGGACTTGAAAAAAGAAGAATCGCAGGTTTGTTCCTGTTCCCATTTAAGCTAACAAAACTTTTGCCATGACTTCAGTAGAATCCCAGGCCCTCGAGCAGGACTTTCACAACATTCAGCTTCAGATTTTGAAGTTCCACGTGGTTCAACTCAAAAGTTGAGCCACATGGGAGGAGTAATTTTTCAAATTCTTCTTTACACATCAAAATCCACATTCCAATAATGGTAGAGGCCAGTTTTAAATAGAAATAATTTTACCAAACATGCCCTTTATTTCCCTATTTTTTTCCTAGTACCTGCTGTTTACTGTGACCTTGGCAAGTTCACGCGTGACTTGCTGATATTTCAAGAGGCGGTCACTGTAAGAGCAAACCAGCAATGATGTGCTCTGTGTCACTGAGCACTGGTTAACGTGTACAGGTTTGCCTAGCAAAAACACAGGGATTGAGGGCTGCTTTTATCTCCTTACAGTCTCACTATACCCTGGCTAAAACTATTATCTGAAAGCAGACTCCTTCCAGAACAGGACTGCCTTCTGTGTGCATCACCTACCCACAAGATGTATCCAGCTAGCGGAAAGCTCTTCTATTTAGCCACCAAAATGTACTGTCGCTACCCCACGATGATGACACGCATAATCTTCCTATGACCAACACCCCCACTCAAAAGGAATAAACTAATACTACACTTTTAAGGAAGTGTGAATAAAGATTTATGCTGTCTGAAGAAGTCACTTTCGCTTGAAAATCGTTTGTGCCGTCATTTCCACTTCAGTGCAGGAATAGGACGATGTTCTCCCATGATGCCAAGGAAAACAGTATGGCTGCTGCGGCACGGGTGAAACAGCTTTCGCTGGGGAAGCTGACATGTTATTTCTTTTGCAGAAACCTTCAGAACTTTCTGAAAAGGGACTCGGTATTTGGTGAAGCATTAAGGACTTTTTGGAAAATGTGCTTTGCTTCATGAGAAGTTACTCAGAATGCGGTTCAAAATGTGTTTTTCTAACTAGAGAGAAACGTGTGGTGCATATGAAAAAATACAGAGACCCATGAAAGATATCTTTGTTAAATGTCAGTGATATGTGTCTGTTATTTTTCTGTCTTGCAAGCTAATAAACTTAAGACCAGTTGCTTTACAGACAGGGTAGTTATTAGCTCTCAGTAGAAAATAACGTACCACAGGGAATTTACAGTATAAGAAAAATGCTCTTAAATATTTGGGGCCATCTGAGCCACCCAGGGTAAGTGTTTTCTGGCAGTGGAGGTGTTATTGTTGCCATAGCCCTGCCACATGATGTTATTCTCCTAAGTAAAATGTAGTTTTCCTATTAAAGAGCTCTGCTTAAGCCCAGCGGCAAGTAGCCATGATTTTCTTCTCATACCCGGGATGGAAGAGATGGTTTTGAGGATTGTGCAGCAGCAGTAAAGGAAAAGAGCAAATTGCAGTATGTGGTTTAAATAAAGCAGGTGGACTGCAATAAAATGGCATTTCATTTCTGACCAGGCTCACAGAAAAAAGAACAGGTGAAGGACTATATTACTGATTACAGTGACCATAAAAGGCAAACTTGTTGCTTCTGTTTTTCATAAAGAAGATTTCCAATCACAAAAATAAGACACTAAAAACCCAAATCTACGAGGAGGTGTCTAACCCTGGTGGTTTTATTTTCACAGAACCTCCTTTTTGCTATTAGGTCTCTTCTATTTTTTTCTTAATTGTAACTTGAATCTAGTTATTGAAGATCCAGATTGGCAATAAGAACAGCTACCGTTAAACGCCCGACAGCCAGACTATGTGGTGATTGTCGGGATTTAGCAACCACCTTCCAGACAGAAAAATAAACATGAAATTATGTTCTCAAACCCCCAAACAATGTCTGGCTATACACATTCTTGGCCTTAAACTCCGCTTTTAATAATGTAAATATAAAATGATTCTACATTAAAACTTGACAAAATTGCTTCATCCCTTATTCCAGGGAACCCATATTGAAGTTGAGGTTTTATGAGTGGAAGTAGATTAGACCTGCAATGTTATTTTCACTCACGTACTTATTCATGAGCAAAGGTCTTTTTAGAGACAACCCAGGTGCAGATCAGCTGGCTTTGTCTATCTGAAAAAAAAATATATGCAGATACATATCTTTGAATTCCTAGCATTTGTGTGTCGCACAATTCCTCCATGTTACCCTTGTGCAAGATTTTTCCGTAAGTAGATAATTGGTGGGCACCTCAGCTAAGGTCAAAGCTGTGCGACATGATCTGCCAGAACATATTGTTCAATGGTCTCCCAAGGGAACCCGCATGGCCAAGCTGGGATGGCAGCTGAGCTTTGGGAGGGGGCGAGCCATCCCCCCACCCATCCCCTGCCTATTGCCACGCTCACCCGCAGTTGGTAGGTGCTGACAGAGCCATACAATAGCGGCATCGATAGAAAAACAGCACATCGTGCCAAACAAAACTGCTCGAAAAAAGGGCTGTAAATCCTAGCAGAGGCCAGTCTATCCTTGACCGTAACCAAATGATAATGATTAATATTAACACATAAATTTGTGTATGGAGAGGGGAAGAGATGTCTTAAGGAAAGCTACGATACTTAGTAGTAACTTAAACTTCATTGCGCGTATCTCACAGTGATTTGCAAGTGGTAGCTTCTGAATAAAGGCCGGAAGCAATATTTGATTGGAAAAATATTAGGCAGACAGAAAGCGAGAAGAACTGAGAGAAAGGAGCCTACAGCACTTGAGACTAAGGGCTGAAAGTTCCATCTGATAGAAAAATGAATGCCTGTTGATCTGGGGAAAAGATAATGCGAAACATGTTTGCTGAGTGAGAAAAATGTTGATTGGGCAATATCAAAAGCAGCTGTGGTGTGACAGTGGAAAACCAATTAAATAAATGTGACATGGCAGCAAAACAGTCCTTGTGGATTGGGGTCTGTGACGTTACTAGAGGGGACAGCAATGTAAAAGTTGCCCACTAAGCTGTAACTGTGACGACAGCACCAGCAACCTGCCAAGGCGGAGGGGAACACCCCTATTTCTCAATGTTTCTATATACCTTACTTTTATAATTATGGTCCCTCTCTCAGTTTTCCAGTTGCCACTGCTCCTGATGAACCTTTATCAGATGCATCCCATGCTATGGTGAAAATAAATTACCGACATGCGTAGCCTTTCTCACCTGGCAGTTCTCCATTCCCCAGAGTTCTCCATATTCTCCATTCCCTGGATTTCTCTTTGTGTTTCCTGACACCAATCTTGAAAAAACCAAACAAATCACATAACATAAAAAAACTGATATGTAATGTGTAAGACAGGAAAAGTGTTAGACTGATTGTGCTGCGACTTCCAACCCAATAGGAATATAATGAAATATGTATACATTTTTACTATCAAGAGCAGAAGAACTTCTATAGCTGTCGTTCTCCTTTGAAAGAATATGCAGTGTCTGTAATAGGATGAGGTTAATTTCTTTTTTGAGCTATTACTACAAGATAAATCATTGTCATGGTTATAAAGATCAAATGACACGTTGCATCACAGGCAGGATGGGTGAGATACCTTGACTATCAATGGTTTGTAAAGTGGCACGGGATGAGAAACTGCTTTGTGTACTTGAAAATGCTGGAAAGCAAAATCCAAACACAGAAAGAGAGCAAGGTCTATGACCTTTTAATTTTTTGGTGAGTTTCTTTCTTGAACAAAGAAACTAGTATTCAATTTTTCTGTTTATTTGAATCACTTAAAATGTTTTGCCAATGAGTCACTGTCAGGAGACTAGATGAAAAGGTTTTATCATAAAGATATAATGCGACAAAGCGATGGAAGTTTATGTTCCAGATTATTATGTAGTAATTTTGACTTAATGCTAGGCTCCTCGCTTTCAATATATGCTTCCAAAATTACAATCAAAAGTGGGTTTTTTTACACCCCAGAAGGTGTCAACAGTTCAGGTTCCTGAAGCTTTCTACATTTCCATAGAACGGCAGCAACTTTCACTCAAGCTTCCCCAACACTCTCCCACTTTTTCCTTAAGGGACCACTTCAGATGAATGCATGGTTTAGTCTTCATGACCCACTCACTTGTCGGTGCCACTGTGCCTGCCAATAAGTGACTGAAATTCGCTTTAACTGCAAGGCGAACACCAGAAGCAGTTAGACAGACATCCTTCACATAATGCATATTTCTGCTACTGTTAATCTGCTCGAATCAGCGACCTATAGCTAATGGATTCAATAGGCTTTTTGCTTAAGTCTGATCAAGCTATTACTAATACAGCTGGGCAAAAAAGTATAAAAAAATACTTTGAATTTGAATGTGTTTTTTCAATGACCTTCTCTATTCCTAATGCCTACAGACCACTTGTTTCCAGGTGAGGCTGATGTCTAAAGCAATCACCCCAAGCAGCAATGGGTTATCTTTGGTGCCTACAATCCATTCCATTTGGTGTGCTTTCCATTTCTTTTTTTTTTTTCCAACAGCAGCTGGGAAAGTAATTGCTGGTAGAAACACACATGGACACAGTGAGCTTTAGCATCGCCAGGACTGCATTAGACCATGTGGTTAACTTGAATTGCATGTGTTTGGATTCCCTGCCTTAGTTCTGAACCCACAACATACGGGGAGCATATTTCCCTGCTCCCACATCATTAATTGCAATCACTGTTATCCAAATAATCTGGTTCGTAGATAAAAATTGTTTAAAAAAAAAGTTGGGAGAGAGACAATAGATCAGCTAACAATAGACCAGCTGATCATTTAGGAAAACTAATAAAAAAATAGTGACATATTAATAAACCACTCTGATTCCTGGCTTGTCAAGTATTTGGACTATGAAGTACAACAAATCCAAAATCTATCTGCTGAATTCTACTGACACCGAAATCTATAGGAACTCTGATTCTTGTGTAGGGTGACGGGTCAGTTCAGGGAGTTCAGCCAAGCGCTAAGGCCTGAAATTTGGCTTCAGAAATTAAATTCTGACATGTCTCCACATCCGAGCGCTCGCAAAGGCTTCCCAAGTACTGTAAATAGCCCAAGCGCAAGCCTCCGAATGAGCAAACGATGCGAGAAGCTGCTTTAGGTTTTAGCAATAAAAGCGTTTTTACCTACTGCCTTACACAGATTTCCTACGTGACAAACATCAGAATTAAACAGTTGCAATATTCAGCACATTTTTATCCAGATAAATATTGAAAACATATTTAATGCAATATTGAAGGGATTACAGAATTCAGAAAAGGGAAAGTCTGACTAATGCTGCAGCTGTGCAGCATTCCAGCGAATCTAAGCCATTGCCAGCATTTATTAGCCACTCAGCCTTTGACAATAAACAATCTTCAGCTCATGATCATATATCCAGACAGATAGATGTACAGTATTGCTTACACAGATACATTAACACTATCCTGTCTATACGCTGTGAATACTCCCAACCATTAACTTTAATTCAGCAGTTACAAAAACTGTAGTCCAATTTTGATTTAATTTTCTGTAATGACTCCATATAATTACAGTATAGTATGTTTTGTTGTACATTTATGTAAGTTTTTGTTTTCTGGAAGAATTACTGTGGGCTGAAGTTCATGAAGACTGGTTATTGCTGACATTAAAATAAAGACTTCAGCCATTTTACAAAATCGAATTTTAGAAATTTTGGGTTGGAAAAGATGTTTTTCCCCACAATACTTGGAATCAAACTTCTTAGAGTTATGACAGTAATTGCAACAAGAAGCTGTTTTTAATCCATTGCAGTAAGCATGCTTTGAAAAAGAAAATAGCAGTGGAAATGACTTGTTTAGCGTTTCTCCAGAGAAAAAAGTGCAATATTAGGAATATCAAAGAAGTCATCATGATACTATCCCATTAAATTAGAAGAGGAAAAAACTCAGGAATCTTTTTCAATCATTTTGTGGAATAAGCAACATGAGTGTGGTGAAGTCCCTTCCATTTAAGTATGTACTTCCCATTGCACACAGATCAGCAGGCACACACAGGACGGGCTCAGAAAGCCGCCTCTCTTATCTTTGGTCGCCACCACAGTATAAACTTCAGTTAAGAGTCTTACTTATATTTGGTGTCTGGTAAAGGTTCAGAAGAGGGAGCAAAGAAAGAATTGTCATCAACTACACAAAACTGCTCCGTGTGAAAGCGCTCTGGTTTCTTGAAATACCTGGTTTGCCAAGGACATGCTCAAGGGTTTATAACATGCAAGCGAGACACTTGCTTTGACACATAGCATTAAAACTGGAATAATACCAGCCAAGATTAATCTCAGATTAGCCGTTATGAGAATGATCTAAACCAGAAAACAAGAATGCTTTGTAAAGGAAAAGACAGGGAAATGCTTCAATGCTTCTGATAATACAAAGCATAAAGTCACACAAGAGAGCCTCTCATTTAAAAATAAATATTTTTTCAATACACAAGATAAAATAATTACTTGGCCCCCTTTCTCTTCTGTTTCTTTAAGTATATGAAGAATGAAACGTCACCAGTATTATCCAGTTATGTTCTTGTTAAAGTTCAGCATATCAGAGAAAGTCTTAAGTAATACAGAGTAAGAGATTATTGTCAGCTGGAGAGTTTTATTGTGGTACCTTGCTAAGATAGTTTTATAAATACAATCCAAGAACAAGTGGAAAAAGCAACAGAATCCTTGTAATATGTGGAAGGATTAGGGTAAGAGTAATATATCTATTTCCATTTTTCCTCCAGCACTGGATGTTCCAACATTAAATACGATGGGAAAGTATTTTAAAGGCGTATTTTTCATTAACATCGAATTTTCCCTTCGGTGCAAGCATTTCCAAGCCATCCAAACTTCTAAAAATGATGATTCTCAAAGAAGGCTTGGGTGGTGAGGAGGCAAGCCAGCAATAGTGGCACCAAGCAGTCAAGTGGTGACCCAACTAACACAAACTCCATCCTGATCCCACCACACAGGTGTCCGAGCTGCCAGACACGCAGATTGTGAACCATGGCAGTTCCCAGTGCATTTTAAGAAAAATATTTTGATGCAAAGTGACCTGGACAACGTTGCACTTTAAAACGGCACGCTGTACCTTACAGAAGGAATAGACAACCAGCTCAAACAGGTATAAGGCACCAGAACGACAGGCAGCTCCAGCTAATACTTTCTACAGTCATCCCAAATTGTCTGTGCTCATGAGTCATTGTATTTCAAAACATCTCTCATGGGGATGTTCTCAGTAAAAGATAGGCCCATATATCAGCCCATGCCCAGGAGTTACAAAGAGTTGGAGTTGTATGCACTTCGATCCTTTGACCACGAAGGCAGCAGAGCAGGGATGTCGGAGAACAGCCCCAGGGAGGTGAGGGACATCTCTGACCACACTGAGCCATTGCCAAATCGCACTTGAACGTGAGCTAGGGAGCAAGAATTCTGAACTCATAACACCTGGCATAAGGTAATTAAACATTGTTATGGTTACGCTGTTCTCAGCTATTTTTAGTAAAACAAGGATCGCTAAGGTACCACTTCTATCTGAACCTGCTCAGCAGCACAAAGTTGTCAGGTGGTCAACAAAAAACGCTCAGTGTCATAGTGTTGTAACAAACCGTAACGTTGATAGTGCTTGCGTCCTCTTTCACTAATGACTGAAGAATGCAGGAAATGGAAAAAACTGAACATTAACTCTGAAAGTCCCAACATGGTTAATAATCCACATTTACTAGAATTTTGCTATTTCGAATAGAATTCCACCCTGAAGAAGTAGGATATCACCCCTGAGTTCACATCGAGTTCAACCTGAAAAGCACAACGGTACAGTATGTGCTGCTGGTTATAGCAAAATAAAGAAAATGACTACAGCTAAACTGAGATTATTGAACCTGAGAGAGATGCTGGAATCAATGATCTCCAATTGAAAGCCTACCACGGTGGTCTGATCCAGGGGACATTTATTACTGTATAAGGAGCACCAGCCCAAGAGACTAGACAAAACTCAATAAATACATTTTTCATTTATGAGCGCAATGATAACCTGGACAGTCAACTAAGATCCTTTAACAACAACAAAAAAAATCATTCATTTCTTTGGCCTTTTGTTAAATCTTTTTGATGCTTCACAGAGGTTTAGGAGAAGCGGTGGTCAGGGATCAGGAGCTCAGATGCAACTGCCTGCAGGTGATAGTCATATAAAAGATAAAAGGGCCGTAATACCATATGGCATCCAAGCAATCAAAAAGAACATTGGCAGAGAAGAAAAATAAGGCAAAAAAGTGCCTAAGGTACACAATTCAAGTTGTATGCTTCTTTTAAAAAGAGATACAGAATAAATCCTACTTCTTTACCATTATAAATCACTCTTCTTTTTAAATAACATGAAATGATGACAACTAAGGTAACATCTAAAGGTCAAAGTAAAAAAGCAACAGCTTCTAGCTTGTCCTTTCCAGAATAAAGAATAATACTTGCAACTCAGATTTTTAGTAGTATCTGCCAAAAGAAGTCACATCCTTAAATAAATGCTATTACTTTCCCAACATGCAACACCACTGGGTTATTTCCACTCCTGAAATCAAGACATGTTTATGTATACAATATGGTCACAGTCATTCTAAAAGAACAATTCTTCACATAAGGCCTTTCTTAATGAAACGCTGCTGAGATTCTCAGCTTAATCTTCTAATTATCTGGTTATGGTCAGAGTTCATTGTGGTTTTGAACTTCAATATTACTTTAAATTAAAACTCAGATTATCAGGATAATGCTTACTTGCTGAATGAAAACACTGAAAAAAAGGTTGAATAGGACTGTTGTAAGGAGCTGATATTTGTCATATAGTTTTTGGTGATAGTTTCAACCCTCTTTTGCATTTACAGGATATTACGGTTTGGTAATCCCACGACAAGAAATCATTCCAGGACTCATGGTTCCATTTCTGCATTATATGAAGCAAGGTTCGCACAGACTTTATCCTTCGTTCCTCCCACCACAGTTTAGGCACCTACATTGGAAGACAAAGCACCCTAAGCACCTTCTTAAGGTGATTCAAGCAACTTATATTTCATGGCCTTTTAAAGAGTCCTGCACCTTTCCACTTCATAGACTCATAGCTGTTACAGCTCAGGTGAATTCTCCAGCTAAAATCAGGTGGGATGTAACAGGACGGAGGGCAAACTTTGGACTGGACTTCAAAAGAAGTCTTGCATTTATTTCAAAAGTAGCTTAAAATTAAGATTCTCTCTCTTTCACATTTCATCCTTCTTAATTTAGACGATGATAATTCTTCTCTACCTAGCAGAAATAATCCTTGGGTTAACTTCTTTAGCAATTTAAAGTCATATATTTCAGTAAGCAAGCAGGTAGACAGGAATATGTCAGGCATCTTATCAGTTGGCATTTTCTGTGAAATTAAGTTCATTGGGAAAAATGTCCTGTTTGAAGTTTGAGTGCTTCACAGAATTTGGAGCAAGTTTGAAGATCAAAAGCACACAATTAACAATGAATTCGTATGAATTTCTTATATCATTAGAAATATTTTGCCTTGCTACAGTAATTTGCGTATATGGTGAATACAGAAGTCTTCCTAGAGTGGAGGGGGCTGGGGGAAAAAAAACAAACCAAAAAACAGGCCCAGACGCAGAAGTTTGTTTCCCAGCATAACCAGAGGACCATCAAGCATGAGAGAGCTATATCTGCATTTAGTGATACAGGAAAACTTCAAGAACATTCCTTTTTGCATTGTTCTGCATATCTCCTTATAGCTCTGAGGGGAGGTAGAAATATTATTATGGGTCAAACAAAATAATACCATGTGCACATTTTCGAGGCTACAAAATGGATGTCATTTTAAAGGACTTTGCTATTTTTCTGATTTATCCATAAATTTCCTTACTAATTAAAAGCTAAAGAGGCCTCACACTTTCATAGTCAAAAGCATGTTTAACCAGAAAAACCTTCCTAAAATTCCCTTTTCCTTGCAGCAATGCAGACTGCTGAAGTGACTCTACCTGTTCTTTATCTGCTACCAGAGCTTACACCTTTCCCTTCAGGTTTGCTTTTGACTGGCATTTCTATGGCAGACGTAAGTAATCATCTGCTTGGGAAAATAGTAAAAGGTATTATTTAATATTTTTCCTTTAATGTGCCCTATATACAACTCAGCAACTGTAAATAAGAAGGAAAAGTAGCATTACAGACAACTAGCTGGCATCCCGTGAACCGCTAACAGATCATCAGCGAGGATGACCACAGTATTTTGATGCTTTATCCACTATCACACTACCCCCAGTCAGAAGCTCTGGGAAGCCTGGCTTGAGGAGACGTGTTAAGTGTGAGCAGACATACCACAAATGCTTTGGAGAGGGAGCTACATTCTCAAGTCGGAAGACGTAATCCCTTCTTCAACCTAGAAACACCACCCCTCTGTATTCTGCTGCTCTGGACAATTTGTCCATAGGTTAACTGGCTACATTCCCAGCAAGCACTCATCTCAACACAATACGGGAATCTCTGAAATAAATCATGTCTGTGGCATGCATTCATTACAAAAAAAAAACAGCCTACTTTGTCTGCAAAGTAAAGTGTTGAACCACGCTGAAGAGTTGCATCAAAGGGATTTCTGACAAGTTAAACACAGCGGCAGAGAGTTGCAAAGCCCTGTATGACCACAGATGACCCTTTTCTATTATCACTGATTGGCTGTAAGGCATCCAGAGCCCGCCCATGGCAGCTTTGAAAATTTCAGTCAATGAGGCATATTTGTTCAAACTCCTATTTCATGTTTGGAGGGTCCATTTTGCTACAGTTGAGTAAAAACAGATTTCGAGTTCACTTCAGTAGGATTAGTCTCCTTCACAAGAGAGGACAAACCAGGATTCATGTCTTCCGATTGTTCACTGTAAAACCTTTATCAAAAAGTCCAACCCCGGAATACAGACACCTGATGTGCTCAAACCAGGGAGATATACTGTGCTGCTCTGACCTCGTTTTATCCTGCAAAGAGCCACTAGGTTAATCCAGGGTAAGTGAGACTCTGATGTTTAGGGCAGGTCTGGTTTACGGCAGAATATTCGTCTCTATATGCAGATGGGAAGAAGTGTCCAGAAGCATTATTTATAAATGAAGATAAGTGCTGGCTAACTTTCCTGCCTTATGCTTATATCATGTAATTACTTTGGCATGGTGTCTCGCTCTTTCATGTTCCAAGTCTGCTTTGTGCTCTAGCAATTCACATCAGTCTCCTTCCTATCTCTTACATTTTCTTTCCCCTCCCTTTAGATACACCATTTCCAATCCTAAGTAAACTGAGCTTCGGAGGTTTATATGTGCTCAGTGTAGCATAATTTCTGCTCCCAGTTTCCAACCAACACTACTTTTTTTTTTTTTTTGTCTGCGAGACAATACGCTACAGTGGGATCACTTTTAATGGGATCTCCCACACCCCCCATGTCAATCTCAAAGCACCCCAAAACTAGTGAAAGCGATGAATCCCAATGGCTAGGTTCTGTAATTTGGGGAGGGGGAAGTCTAGAACTATGAAATTTTTCAAACAACAGTGAAAACTGAGTGAGGCAAAAAAGAAATAAGATACAAAACTTGACTTAAAAGTAACTTTAAAGTATTGGGTTTAGTTCAGCAACCTTTAGATTATTTAACATCCTAAGAGGAGTAGCTTTCCTCCCATCACCTCTGGCTGTGGGATCCTACCCATGCTCATCACAGTCGCTCCCAGCACTGCACCATTCTTCCGCAGGGGCTTCTTTCTGCCTCTGTTTCAGAAATTTCTGCCAGCCATGCACACTCCATCACTCGCAGGGAAGGACCTATCTTTCCATCTTCCCTCTATCCTGGAGGTTTCGTCGGAAAATGAGCTGCAGATGAGACAAGGCAAAGAGTCAGACTTCCAGGCAACACAGCACACGGTAAACCACAAAAAAAAAAGGAATAAAACAGGTACCATCCTGAACAGACTGGGATATTATTTCCAAAATTGTATTCTTTGGCATTTCCTAATATGTCAACTTGCTAGGAGGTTTTTTTTTCACCAGCTCTGAAATGGAAAAAGATAGAGACAGCCCCAGGAGAAAATACCCGTCTGGTTGGAGCCATTACGGCCCTGTGGGTACCTGCACCAAAGAGAAGCCTTTGCAGTGGGGCAAGATGAACAGCTGCACTAAAAGGATATCTAAGAAAAGCTGGAAGATCACCTTTGGCTTTAAATAATGAACGGGGCAAAATTTTGCCCTGTTTGATGCAAGAAGAGGATGCTGAGCTGTCACAGCAAGGTCCTCAGCACTGCCCCTGTCTAGCTTTTACTGCTAGAGTAAGTGGCCCAGCATGCTATGAGAGGGCAAAACCAGTTTAGTCCCCACAAAGAGCCTTGGCCTCATCCAAACACATTGTCCGCAGCCTTCCCTGGGCAGGGAGATGCTTTCGGCTTGAGGAGTATAAATGATGCTTTTGCAGAGGAAGCCGATGCATCCAAATGTGAATATGTGCCTGTCCATGTGTTATCTTCTACAGCACATTAAGTTAAATGTTCAAACTGCACCATGGTTTATGGCTTGTATGTGGCGTTACAAAGCTTTGTACACGACACAACTCTTTCAGTCTCAACATCTGCAAACCCCTGAAGCCTAGCAAGGTTTTTAAACGCTTCGTCTGTTTGATCTTCTTAACACTAACAAACAATTCTTTCAGTCTCACTGCCTGTATCTCCTTTCTGGGTTAGTTGAGTTTTTATACTCTAGTAAAGTTTCAAAAATATACCTTCCGTAAAGGACATTTCCTTTTCCCAAAATCAGGTAATGAGATATAATTCCTCAACCAAATTGTCTAATTACAGTGTATTAGGAAATAACAAATCTTTCTCTTCAAGAATAAAAAAATCAGCAGGTAGCTGGCAGAATAGATTATGTTTAATTATAAATATTTTCACCACACTATTAATAACATGAGCTAGGAAAAAGATTAAAAATGTAATGTAAATCTTTTTTTTATCCATTTTTAAACAAGTCTTTAGTTCTTCTATACACAAATGTGTATTCGGCTCTAGCATTAATTTATTGAAACTATACCGGCACCAGGGGAATCTTTGATCTGCACAATTATCAATTAGATAATTAAAATCAGAATAGTGAAGATGCTTTGAAGATTTATTAGTAACTTAATTTATTCTCAGTTACTAATTTTCATTGCATAAAATTGAAAAACATGAAACAACAAAGCATGCATGTTGGCTCTGTAGCAGTCTTTGAAATAACAAGTCTCCTATGAGTTCCTGGATAGATATTCAGGGTTATTTAATTGTATAATATATGTATTCCTAGGAAAATATAGACAGCATCTGTGAGGGATAGATTTGTGATCAGTATTGTAGCAAATTTAAGGTTTTATGAAAAAACAGGTAAGTTTTGAAGTGTTTTATTACATTTTCTCTTCATATTTACTCTAAAAATTCCTTCACCCTGGAGTAAGAGCAGGGTGGATGCTATCATTCCAGTTCAGCCTTTTTTAATTCACTGTCTATTGCATTGATGGGAATTAAATGTAAAACATCCGGCAAATCAGATCATCTTATGATTGCACACAATAGCCCGCTGCTTAAAATGAAAAAATGGAACCTCATCCTTTCTTACAGTTAGGCACTGTGATTAGTCTCAAATTACTCCTCCTGCGAAGCTGAGTATAATTAACTAATCCAAGTGGGTACTTGGAAACCTAAAGGACAGAAGAAAGCTCTGAACTAGATGATATAGTGGAATGGCCAGAAAAACAAATATACAGGTGGTAAAATATATACATGTTGTTTATGAAGCACTTGAAACAGTTACAAGTAATAAAAATAGAAATTAAAAAAAAGGCTTAGTGTACTTCAAACACTTAGATGCATGAAAGACACACTGGGTGTGATATGACCAAAAAACTCCAGTGTTTGAAGTTTCTGTGGGTAAAGAATTTTTGAGAATTGCGCAAGTCAAAACAATGGAGATGGATATTGCATCTGTAGCTTATAAACTTTAGAAGGAGTTAAAAAAATTTCAGTTCAGAAATATTTTTCTGGATTTTATAAGAAAACAAAGTATTTCAGGGAGTTTGGGGGGGAAACCTTTTTTGAAAACCATCTCTTGAAAAATTAGAAACATTGACCAACCTGGGATTTTTCCGTTAAAGGCCTTTCAAAAGCAGAATGCTCTGAGTCAGTACCTGTGATCCGTCTCTGAAAAAAGAAGGAAGCATGTCAGAGCATTTCAGCAGCAAACCACCAGCCTGATACCACACAGACTGAGTTTCACCATTTAAATATCATAGAAAATTACCAGAAATGAAGCTATGCATTGTAACAGCCATATAAGTCTACCTTCTTGAGGAAGGATTTACAGTGCTCTATCATTCAGGATCTGTTTGCAAGCCTGATTTTGAAGGCACATGTCATCTGTTCATTCACCTCACGTACTCAAATGAGAAGATGGTATTTGTTACTGTTATGTACAAAGAAAACAAACAAAAACCCCCAATATTCCCTGTCAGTAATAGAAGTTCAGAGAACGAGTATTCTGCCTGGCAGCCCACAGTCGGTATGGAGTATTTCTATACATATAAAGGGTGAACAACTGAAAATTCAAATTGCGTTGCAGATGAAATCCCCAAAGTTACTCTGTTCAGTCACATACATCTACAGTGATCTGTTCTAGAAATCAGGCTTTCCACCACCACCTCATACATATGATATTTTTAGTACTTCTTGGTTTCAGTTAGGAGAGAAATCACAAAAAGACAGCTTTTCTTTTGTGTTTTTTCTATCTATTTCTATTGACATTTACCTCTGAGGGAAACTACAGCAGAAAAACAAAGCACAGCAGGATAATAAACATCTGGACCATAAATAAGGATGAGTTACCTCTTCCATTCAGATGAGTATTTAGGTAAATGTTACCTTAATTGGATGTGATCAACATGCCTTTAATCTAAATGCAAAAACCTTGCCCAGTGAACTGTTATTGCAAAGATGAAATAAAAAGCATCAGCTACGTCAGATGAAAATAATCTCTTTCTAACGTGATAGAGCTGAGTAAAGACAGAGTTACTACTTCTCCTTAAAAATAGTAAGTGGAACGACACAGTCTCTGGCATTCACCAGAAAAAAGCAACCCACATTTTGCCAAGTTAATTAAATGTTTTTACCATGCTATGGATCACTTACTGTTCAGAGTGGTCAGACACACTATGCCAAGCAAGCATCATCATAAGCTGTCCCTTCTCCTCCTTAATTTGTTTCAACAACAGTATCCTTTTTGTTTTTTAATGAGCATTCTGAAAGCGTGTGCATGCTGCGGTGTCCTTCCTCGGAAGAAAGTTGGGAAGACGCTGGCAGCAGTTGGTGCTTCTGCCCCTTTTCCATGGCTGGCCACTGTCTTGGCCACCACGACAGACTGGGAGGAAAAGGAGAGCTTCGTTTCATATTCACGTACTAAACAGTGCATCTCTCTCAGACATTTCCCACGTTGCTTCTGGACAGTAACGGAGCCAGCAAGTTCTCAACAAATTAATTTTCATGATAAACAAAATGTCACTGCTTTAAAGCTAAATAGAATAGTTTTAATTTGATAAAGTGTTCGCTTGAGAACTCACAAAATTTTCACACCAGTATATCTTTCCCTTTCAGAACTTAGTCTGATCATGTAAAATATTGCTGCAAAGGTACCTCAAATTTTAACAAAGTTACTCTGAATTACTCTCCAGTAATTCAGAATGCAAAGCAGCATTTTCAGGGATTTGTGTCATTCTGATAACTCAGAATAGTCAGGAACTGAGTTCACGGCTGCTTTGCATTCCCAAAGTGACACAAAACAAATGGATTTTACTAGAGAATTCATCCTTTCTGCACTTCTCTTCTCCCTTCTTTCACCAATGTTACATCAAATAACTACTGCATAAAAAAAAACCAATAACAAATCACAAAACTTAATGAAGAAATAAGAAACTCACACATAAGAGTTGCAATATTGCTTCATTGTAAAATTTTCACGCTTATTATTTCTTTCTTCAGAAGCCCTGTCTGATGATCCATAAGAAATTCATCCAGCCATGAAAACATGCTTAATGCATGAAAACTGCGGTGCACCTTGCCAGGAACGTACCCTGCACACGCGGTTTTAGCACTCGGGTGAGTAGATATAATGCACACCGAGGGGCTGGCAGGAAACTCCCTTTAGGTGCAAAAACCTAACTGGGTCAAGGAAGGGGAGGTTGTAGTTTGTGGCACAGCCTGCCCACGACAAAGCAGAAGAAAACAATGCGATTCAGCCAAAACCAACAAACGTGCTGTTCCTCTGAACGTGAGTCCTCCGGGGCAGTGGTTCGCCCAGAGCATCCTCTAAGCCAGAGCTCTCAGAAGCGGCAATGAAACTGCACCCGAGTCCTATCCTCGCCATGAGCACGTGTTACAGAGCTGTGCGTGGAGGTCCCTCTTCAGGGGACACACGTGCATACAGGTTCCTTGTAGGACCAGGGAGAAAAGCGCACTATCTGCTGTATGCATTCACTTACACAGAAGCTCAGCAAAGAGGGTAGAGCTCAGAGTCCTCGGAGAGAAAAGGGGAGTAACAGCTTCCTGAGGACCGCTAAGCCAACGCACTATTAAATGTACCGTCTAACATCGTTCTGTTCTTCCTCTCTTGCAGCTACCACATGTGATGGACAAAATCCAAGTCAAACACTCTCACCAGAGCATGCTCCAAGACAGACAACTGGGCCTCAGGCTTCGCCAATACAATGCAGTTCTATTCTCTATTTATTTTTGTAGTTCAAAGACCTGGCAGCAGACCATTTGATGCTGCCATAAGGACCAGTGCACTCCTGATTACTGCCATGAGATTTCCAAGCCCACAGACGGCATGTATTCCAGCGTATGCCAGTCACCAAGATAGACTACGTACAAATAGCTGTAAGATTCTCTGAAAGAAAGAAAGAATCCAGCTCCCATTTCCACTTTGAACCCCCCCCGTGAGAGGCTGCCAACTTGAGGACCTTGCTTTAATCACAGCAACCACATGAAAGAGTTTATTCTGTTTATCTTGGTTCATTTAGGAAACCAGTGATAAGCCGGCCATGAAAATATTCCATCTTCTCCGGGAAGCTGGCATACTTGTCCCAAGATACGGGCTTTGATTTAATTTTAAGTGCAGTTATTTACAGTCATATCAAGAGCGCATAAGTTTTCTCATTCTACCAGATGACTTCTTTGCCCTAATAAGCAAGCTGTGAATACTTCAAAATTCCTGCCAAGTACAATGGCATCTCTGAGTGGAAGTGGTGGGAAAAGGGCAGCAGATCCTCCTAAAGCCACAGCAAGAGGTGCTGGAAGAAGAACTGTGGCCCACACGTAGGAGGGGACGAGGTGTGTGATGCGATTAACCTTTCCTTCTCCCACTAGGCTTTCCGAAGCAAACAGGACAAGCGCAATATTAAATAAAGATATGAGACTGGTGCCCAGCTACTGAATGTGAAGATGGAGTACGACTTTGCCACGGAATAGCAACAACAGAAAAAAAAGGCAGATTCTTTAGTGCTGTTGCATTAGTTTTCTGGGCTCAGCAGGTACCTCATAGGGTTTAAGTGTCAATGAATGCAATCTTCTCTCCACTGATAAGAAGTTTTAGAAGGTGTGGAATGGCCGACAGATTCTTTCGAACCCAACGCATGGAAGTTAGTGGCTGCGATAGGAGCATGCACTAAAGGACTTTGGAAGCAGATGGTAGTAGTCTGCTGTCACCGAGTGAGAGACATTTATGGACATATTTGATTCCTGGAAGCTACATGAAGCCTCAACTTCTGGCAAAGGCATAAATGGGAATGGAGAGGAAAACTCTTCTCATATTTGCAGAAAGATGCATAATTTTAAAATTCTGAAGGATCATTATCTTCAGCACAACCATTTCTCCTCTTGAAATGTAGGTTATATGACTACATTTACTTCTGACTTCTCAGCCCTTGGCACCCATAATTCAATTTTCCCGTTTTGCTGAGGTCTCTATGCTGATATCTCAGCAAAAACAATATTTCATCTCTAACTGCATCCTGTTTAGTCTGGATTTGTTCGTGTTCACAAGCAGCAGATTTGAAATACAGCCTTGCAGAATAATCAGTAATAAACACACAGAAGTGACAGGCAATAATTTCATAGTTTTCATGGGAGATAGCATAAGATATTTTGCAAAACTTTGCCGTATCGTGTGATTGTGCCAATTTACCTCTCACAGTAAGATAGAGTTATTCGTATTGTGAGATATTAGGAGATGCTACTATAAATCTTGCAGTATCTTGCAAATGTGCAATTACTCTTCACAAGTGCCCAGATGGGGATTATATCTCATTATATCAAGTGCTATGCAAAAAACAAATGTCTGTCTGTAATTAATGGGGTTGGAAACTTCAAGAAGAACAGATCTGCTGATGAAAAAAACACAAACGGTCAGAGCTTGGGCTTGAATAACAACTCAAATGACTGGATGTTTATGTTAACCTTGTCCAAAGTATGCAATCATCCTGAGAATGCAAGACTGTACAGAATCACATGAGTGACCTTCCTTGCAAGCTTTCCACTGTGTCCTTTGTCCGTGTCTCTATGCATTAGAAATACGTCCAAAAATTTTCCTTTCTCATGCTACAGTAGCGTTTAGATATCTGACTTTTTTTTAGAAACAGAAATAACAGATCCTGATAAAAAAAGAAAACCAGTTTTATACAACATTAAGGTTAGAAAAAGAGCCATTTTGGTGGAAGCTTAAATGAGTTACTATTTTATGTGTGAACGGATTCACTCAAACACCTAGACCTGTTGTTTGCTCACATAGGTGTAACACAATGCTGCCAAATTCCCAATTACAAGCCCTAGCCAAATTTTCCAGCACAAAACATTTCCATTCTCCTTGCCTGGAACCTTAAAACATGTCACTGAACATGTCCCTTTCATGTACCGCTGTAGCATTCTGCAAATAGACATCATCCCTGGATTACCCTGCTCAAGAACTGCTTGTGGCCAATGCGCACGCTTCGCAGTATTTCAATTATATTTGCCCCAATAACAGATTTCCCCAAAGAATTATCTTCAGATGATCTCAGGTGCATGCCAGAGACAGACAACTATACACATTTGGTTTTCCCCTGAAGTTTTCTGTAAAGTTATTAGCTGAACAGGCTCAGCTGAGCATGTATTCGGATATGCTTTTATTAAAATTGACTTTTAATATTAGTCACAAACATATCTTCATACTTCCGAGCATTTTTTCCCTTAGTGCCAACATAGTTGAAAACCGCATCTGAATAAAATTATTCTCATTGTCTAATAAACATTTGATTAAACACACCAAGTGTTGATCCATCTCTAAAATATTTTTAAATACTTGAAGATGTGAGTTTTCAGTTTTCTCTCAAAATTACTATTACATCTATTCCAAAGGAAGCATGGGACAAGTCAGATCAGAGTTTTAAGGCATAAAGTGAAAATAGCTGAAATTTTTCATTGAAGAAAAACGTCCTTTTATGAAAAAAAGGCTTCAAATTTACGATTCCACCAAATTTTTTCTCTCATTCTCAGAAGTGTTGAGAAGGAAAAGCAAAAGCAATTCCTCTTCCTTTCTGTAGGAAAAGGAGCTAAAAAGCAGAGGTGGGTAAATTCCACTTACCCACCTTTAATTCCGGTCTCAGCAGTGTCATTTGCAGTCAGAACCACTGTCAGGATTGAGCACTTATTAACTGAGTTCCTTTTCTTGAATCCTTGCAACCCTTAGCAATGGGTAAGCCATAAAGCATGAAAGTACACATTCATTTTGAGTTCACAGTTTGTAGAACGAGCAACCAGGAAAACCCCCGCGCTCTGCCTCCCTTTCCCTCCAGCTCCCAAAACCTGTCTTGAAAATGTTCAATGACCCTAAACCTGCAAAACCGCTGAGCAAATGGATGCCGCTTCTTAAACAGACTGTCATAAACACATGATGAATAAGGGAAGCTGTAATGGTTATTTTTTAGATGGATGGCACCAGTTTCACAGAAAACTTCTTTTAAAAAAGAAAAAGGCTTTTGGATCAGCCTTCTATGCAGCTACATCAATCTACCTCAGCTTTCTCTACAATGCAAAAAATGAGCAAGGGATGTCCAGCATCATGCCTGGGCTTTCTGCTAGAAGGAGAGGAAATGTCCTGCAGGCTCCATGGACCAGCAGCCATCACTTAGCAATGACCTGGCTGACTGTAGGAAACTGCAGCCCACACATTTATTCTCCTGACTTGCCAGCTTGCTCTTCTGACTTTTCCTTGCAGTTTCTTCCATTCAGTCTGTGCATAATCAACTTCTCTCTCTATCACTCAGGATGTGAACCTCAGGTTTTCTTCTTGCTAGAATTCCTGCTTACTTAGTCCCACTCGTTGTAGAATCATAGCATGGTTAGAGTTGGAAGGGACCTTAAAGACCATCTAGTTCTAACCCTCTGCCCTGGGCAGGGACACCTCCCACCAGCCCAGGTTGCCCAAAGCCCCGTCCAGCCTGGCCTTGAACCCCTCCAGGGATGGGGCAGCCACAGCTTCTCTGGGCAACCCGTTCCTGTGTCTCAGCACCTCTAATTGCGTACTTGTTACTTCTAACATGATGCTCTTCCTAGAGAATTCAAATGTTTGCAGTAATTAGACCTAATAGTTGCCCTTGAAAGATTACTGCTCTTTTTACATTTGGAAATGCCAATTCTTACAAGATATGCCAACACTTAATTTATACTTGAACCTTTTAGTGAGCGAGTTGACTTTGATTACCTTAACGCTTTAAAAAAAACAACAAACCACCTCAAAACATACCCTAACAAAAATCAAACACCAAACAATGTGAATAAACATGCTGAAATATCTCTCACTGCATTTCTGAAGTCTCTTAGTCTCTTTTTTGATCTGTGCAACTCCAAACAGGATAAGAGGCATTTTGTGCTATTTATACGCAGTCCGTTCAGGAGAATCTCCCTGCAGCTGGGAGAGTATGACAGTGAATACTTCCCAAGAAACACACAATACTGAAACACTGCTCTGAATTTTTCACGGGCAGGCAGTTAACAAGCCAGAGGTCTGCCTACAGATTAAGTAAGAAAGTATTACCTGGATCTAATGATATGCTCTTGCTTTCACTAAAATAGTATAATGCAAACCAGAATAAAACTCTGGCTGCATATCCATAAAATATATTTTTTTCCACCAGAAACTAGAATAGTTTAATGTGTTGATTTTTACATCCTGCTACAGTCCTTTAATAAAATCAGCCTGGAGTTTGGAGGGTTCAGCTATTGTATTTAAAAGGCGTTAGTCTCCAGGTTGTAAATCTGACCATTTCTCCCTCTCTCCAGACCTTAACAGCAATATTACAACAGAAAGAAAAGAACCAAACTGTGCTTGTTAACACACTTACATAATTTTCAACCTAAAAAAAATGGTGGGCCTCTATGGTAATTTTTCTAACAAAGCCAGCACAACACAATTCTAGCAGTTGACTGAGGCTTCTAATCCAACAAAGCACTTAAAGAAATACTTAAGTTTAATCTTCCAAGGTGTCACCTTGACATCAACCAAAATACCCAAGAGCAGAACTGGATAGAAATACTAATACTCCCTGCCTTAATGGAAAAAAAAAAAATAAATTCTAAGGAATTAATCCCAAATCTGCACCCCCCAAAAGCCATAAATATATTTACTTTTTTCATAGAAATTAGAAACAAACAGAAAGTTCTGGGCTCCTGAATATGTGCCAGGAAAGCTCCTGTCATCTGCCAGAAAGTGAACTTACAACAGGGAAAAAGGTGGCTTTAATAAACCCAAGAAGGGAGCAATAAAAGCAACAAAATTATTATGAACAGCCTGGTAGGTAGTAATTACAGCCATAAAACTGTTGCTATTTACTCACTCGGTTTTTTATAGTTATCACGGCAACAGAAATGGGAAAAGGATGATGAGATGCTTTTGAGAAGTTTTAATCGTTTGAGAAGCTCATCATGTTCAAGAGAGCTGTTAAGAAGCTTGAAAGGACACACTGGGAAATTTCATAAATGGTCAGTCTGCTCTGTTTTTTGAGGAAACCTGACAAATACAACTTTATGTGCTGGGGGGGAATAGTCATTATAATTTTTTTCTGAGTGATGAATTTAGAAATGCTTCTTGAATGAATAAAAACATCAGTAACTATGGGAAAGCTACGTAACAGAACTCAATATTTGTATTAACTTAACACTTTAGACATGTCATTGTTAACTCGTGATAATCACTTTGCTGTAAGTAGCTTCACTGGGTCAGGGTAGGGAGTGTATCTTAAAATTTATGATGGAAAGATAACCATAAGTTTTGATCCTGTGTTACAAAAACTGTAAGACTGAAGATCAGAATTATAAATGTAAGTTTTGAATCCAAACAAGGTCAAGGAGTACAAATTGAAAAATTATTCTCTAACTCATGAAACTCAAACTTAGAAGATCAAAGAGCTCTGTTGAACATCTGAATACATTCAACATTTCTAATGATTCCAAAACAATGCAAAAGACACAGAATTACTGGGAATTTCATGCTCAAACTAGCTCTGATATTGCATAGGAAGTTATCAAAATTAAAAGCTCTTTGTAGAATACAAATTGGTAAAGTTTACACCAAAACAATTAAAACACATCATTTGGTCACAGAAGCTACAAGAATGCAAATATAAAGAGCCTTTCACGCAATTAATTGCTCCATAAGCGTTGAGACATAATGATTTAGATGCACTAAGGCCACCATAAGGTCCCCAACCCAGGAAAGACCTGTGACCAAGTGCAGGTGCAAAAGCATCTTGTACAGTCACAATATTTTTCAGTCTTTCAAGGCAGAGTGTCCAAGGACTTCAAGACTTATGCTTTGCGTTCCTCCTTAGCTTGCCATAACTGAGATAGTGACTTAGAAGGAAAGAACATATTTTGTTGTTTCGCAAAACCAGTGCAAAGGACTACTCTTATGGTATTCCCCAGAGGTGCTGGGAAAGAGAAGGATTACCATTTTCTAAAGGAAGGTAAAGTAATACGTGAAAACAGCATACATTCATAATGCTTGTGGTTGAAAAGTAAATGAAGTTTCAAGGTTTAAAAAAAAAAAATAAAAAGGAAAAATCTATACCTAACCATCTGATTAGATACAAATAATTCATCCATTCTTCCTGGCCTAATGCCACTTTGGAGTTTAATGCCACAATAGAAGAATTATATAATGTAAGAGCCGTATCCATAGTCAAGAGCTTTCCACACCATAGTAGAAGGTTGGGCTGGGCTTGAATGCTTTGCTACTGGGAGTAGAGACCAAGAGGAGGTCAAGGAATATTGTGCCTTCGAAGTCTATGCTGAAGACTTTTTTAGTATTTTTCGTATATTTTTGCTCACCACCAGATAGGTATCGACAAGAGAATCTATTCCTAATTAGTTTAACTAGGAATTAGTCTAGAAACCAAAGCCAGTCTAGTTCAGTAATGACATTAATATTCAATAACTAGGTCACGTTATCCACAATTACTATAGAGACTATAGAGTTCCTTGTGGAAAACAACTTTCTATATTATCACAGGACATGAATAAAATCTGGGATGTATCTAGTTCAATAATGGATTCAGTCAAGCAGAAAATTAACCAACACACAGTCCAGCCACTAATCCAATAACTCTAAAATTCCTGCAGAATGTCAGGTATCCATTTCAATCAAACCAACAGGGAGAAAAAAATCCAGAGAGTTGTCTTGTACAGCGTTTGGAGAAAAGAGAATTTCACTCAGAAATGAAAGACTAGATGCTTTCATCTACTGAGCGGTGCTCAGTGCAGCAGGTAGGCAGGAAGGATATCAGGGGCTCTCTCTTGGCTCTAATGATCCTTCAGGTAAGACTGGATTTGCTACGTGTGCCTCATGCCCATTTGTTGGGCATATCCTCCAACATATTTCCTAAACCTGGTATGAGGAGTCTTGGCAATTAGCAGGTCTCTCTGGCAATGCGTTCTGCATGTGGGCTAAGCAAATTTAAGAAATCCAGATCGCGGAAGTCCTTATTATTTCAAATGTCTTCCAGCTGTTTTCTGTCAATCACAGTACTTCGGTACACCATGAAGCTACCATGCTGCTGAGAACCTCTGATGCTGTAAAATATTTTCAGATGATGAAGAGCAAGAATCTATCAGAAAGGATATACTCATACCCCCTAAGGAAAACTCAAAGCAAAGGCTATGCCTAATACGTCTAATCTGCACATAAAGGGCATTAAGGTCCTGATCTCACAAATTTCCAACACACTCCAAGCCCACGCTACAGCCTTCAGATCTGTTCAGCTTTGCATGGAAACTACGTATGAGCAGGAGGAAGAAAGCTAACATTGGTTTATTCCCCATCTGTATTCATAAGTATCCAGAGTCCCACAGTTCAGGTATAGCCAAGGATGCCTTATTTGAAATGAAGGTATGGACAGGCATAGGTTCATCTAAGAAGCTGACACAGGAATCTCATAAGCACGACAGGTACAATATCTTTTAATTTCAGCTATGTATATAGTAATAACAATGCAACAGATCTAAACATTTTTTTCAGTTTATCAATATCGTATCAATTTTCTCTCACATGAAGAGAAACAAACTTAAAATAACAAAAATATCCAAAGCCAGCCATCAGTAAGCGTAGACAAGATAGTACAGTTACTTTGACTGATTTATACAGTAGATAAACTTTTCTCTCAGTGGGAGAGACTTGTTTGCTTTTTACACTTAACTAAGATGTTTAAAAATATTGAAATATGTTACCTCAAAATTTAAAAATAATAGTAACGAACAAAACAAAGAAAAACCACATAATTGACGTTGTTCATCTTTAACTGATTTTCAGATTTTTTCTCAAGACCTAGACTAGCTGTGTGGAAATGCCTTACTATGATATATTCAATCAGACATTGGCACGCCTGTTCAGTGCTTCGGGGACATTATGTGGTTATACACTAGGCAGATGTCAAGGTCCTTAAATTTTCATCAAGGTGCGTTCCCTGGGATTTTGTTGAAGAGGTCAAGATTTTAATTACCAGGGACAAATGTATTTTTAAGGTGGGATCATATACTTATAAGGCTTCTCATTGTGGTTTATTTACTCTTTCCTGTAATCAGCATTGTTAAGAGCTCCAGTAATGTATTAAAAATAGTCTTTTTCTTTTGTTGCCTTTGCAAATGTATTCTGTTTTGCAACGATATCTTTTCTTCATAAAGTGATTACAAGTCAAAATGACATGCATCAGCAGCCTTTAAGAATAAAAATAAAGCTGTTTTCGAAACTGCTTCCCTCACACTAAAACACAGTTTGAGAGAAGTGTAGTTTTCAATTTGCATGGTAGAGATGCAGTAACCAATTGGAAGGCAGTCGCTGCCAGGAACATTTGGTGTCAATTACAGCAGGGCTGCAGGAAAAAAAAAAAATATATATATATATATAATTTTTTTTAGAGAAACTGGTGAAATCTCACGTTTTTCTTGGGTTTGTCAGAAGGGAGGATTTCCTGCATTTTCTGTTCTGTCAAAAGACAGTTTGTCCCAGCAAAACGTCAAGATGTCTTTATCTAAGTAATTGCCCCACTTGCATTCTCAGCAGACCAGAAAGTTGTGCTATTTTCATGAGTAATAATGAGAATACTAGAATGTGATTATTAAATGCAGACATCTGAGGGACAGAAATTGTAAAAAATGGAGGACAATTTTCCACTTACACTTATTTAAATGGCTGCCACTATTATTCCTGGAACTGTCCCATGGCTGCTGCTATTGGTGGCCACAGACCTCAGAGCCCAGGTCTGTCTCTATGCCATGAGTAACTTACCCCTCGAGTAGTCCGGCTGATTTCGTTCCCTGCCCTTCCAAGATAACTACTGAACAGAATCAGCCCCTTATGATCTAACAAAAAAAGCTCTCACAGTGGATAAGTAGAGGTGTTGCCCTTTTCTTAAAAGCATTTTTTAGGCTATAATAAAATATACATGGACTGTAGTTTTCAGTTCATAAAGAAAACTAGTGCTTTCTGGCTTGAAAAAATGACCTCCAATGAATAATAATGTCCTTGCTTGTGGCTTCAGAACTTAAACCCCATAGGTTTTCACCTTTTTCAATCCCATAGAGCAATTCCTTTCTCCATAAACTAAAACTCCAGCCCACATCAGTTTTATTACATACCTTTAAAATGTCATTTTAGGCTAAAAATGTGCTAAATGAATTTTAAATATCTTCTACCAATCATAAAAAGAAAACTACATATAGACCTCCACAGACAATGTAGAGTATAGAAATTGTGTCATGTTGGGAAAGAAAACAGCCATAGCTGTGAACCAGCAGTGAGTCAATCAAGCAATTCCTGCTTCCTCCAAAGAAAAAACCAGTATTTTTCCTTTACTATCTTTGTGCCCTTAGCCTGGGGAGGCTGCACTGCTGTGTCTATAGCCAAAACGATCACACCTGACTTCTGAGCATGCTGGGTCACCCAGGTACAACTGGAAAGGCATATCCTGGAGTGAACTAGGGAGTGAGAAGGTGTCACTGGGAGTTACTAGGGAAGCACAGGTTTCCCTGCAAATGACGAAGGTCTACGGCTTGGCATTAGCAACATCCAAATAGAAAAATTCTCACTGGAAAAAAAAAAAAAAAAAAAAAAAAAAAAAAACCACAAAACCAAACCAAAAAAGCTGTTCTCTTGAGCTGGCACAGTGTCTTGTATAAGTTTTGCAATCTTGTATCTCACCAGAGCTATAAAGGAGGCCCAGAATGTGATCTCATTTCCACCACATCTGGAATGATTCCACTGGAGTCACTAAAACCCCTCTCTTGTGCCTCCAGAGCAACAGGCTGCTAGCCACCAGAAAGGCTGGTAGGAATTCCCCTCTTCTAGGGGCACATTCAGCTAAAACACACAAACCCATGTCCCAAACATTAAACTTCTACCTACCTGAACAAGACATTAGCTTGGATTTGCTGTAGATCCCTATTTCACTCCACTGAAATTCAGAGAATTTAATTTTTAGACGCCTCATAGGTTGATTGCAAAGTACAAAGTCGCTGAAGTTTTTAGCTCTTGCTTCTCATCATAAGCTGCTCAACACTAATACATAGCTTTATTACCCGTCAAAAGCTACTGAAAGTAACTTACCTTTTTTCCTTCCCTCTCAGACAATATATTTGGGTCCCATAGCAATGAGGATAGCTTGAATTTATAAGTGCAGTGAGAGAAAAATTACTGCAAAGGATATTTTTTTCAAGAGACCATAAAATTTTCCTCAGACGAAAACATAATTTTCTGTAATTCTGTTAGCCCTGATTATCGGGTTTTCCACTACGTTCAAAAGTAATTGCTGCTTTCATTTGTGAGGAGAGCTGATGGGATACATTCCCCCACAGTAAACTTAGCATTGAAATTAAAACAGCATTCTAGGCTGGTATCTTACTGGCACAAGTCAAGCCCAACCAGTACAACTCGTCATACAGCAGCCATCTCAAAATAAAGGCCCATAATAGATGACAATTTACTCACACTTATTTATTTATATGTGTTTCTAGAAAAACTTCACACACTTCTCTGCACTGGACACATTTCTTGGTCCAATTAACACCCCTTTTAATCTTTTGTTTTCTATTCAATATTTTATCAGATGTGTGACAAAAACTTATTCTTGACTTTCATGTCTTACTGCAATTAAAGGTGTTAATTGCATTTATAGACAAGAATATTAAAACTGAAGGAAACCGGCATGACAATTTCTCTGCTCAGCCACTGCCAAAATTGTTTCTAATTTTACTTTGCTGAAACCTGGGAAATATGTTGTTAGCACTTTTCTGTCTCCTTTTCCTACCGTTATTAGAGAAGAGTCGGCATAGCCTCATTTTTTTTCATTCAAAGACCTCCTCACCTTAATTTTTTTTTTGTTCACCCACTCCCAGTCATAAAGCTTTCTGTAAATTATTGTAAGCTTCACAGCTCTGTGGGTTTAAAAAAAAATGCTCATAAAATAAAGCCTTTTTTTTTTTTTTATAAAGCAGAACACATGCAGGGTGCTTAAGAGAGATGTGAAAAAGCTCTCATTTGGCTACCCTCATTTGAAGACAATTTTTGGCGACAGACAAAATTCATAAAGAACACGAGGAATAAATTAGCAGGTCATCAACATCTCTGCAGCCACAGAACGTAAGGAGAAAAATTATGAGGAATAGTTAGGTTAGGTGAATCAATGCATAAGTTATATATAAAAAAAAAAGAGACAAGAGGGTCACTGTTTGTTTGATCCCTCTGAAATTACTAAGTCAAAATTGTTTTTTTCCATTTTTCCTTTTTTTTATTTCACGTCCTAACTTTCAGTGCCTCATTGCTGAGTGCCTGCCTTGTGTCTCCCAGAGCCTACTCTCAGAGTTGAATATTTACAGTTCCAAATAAAGTGCTAAAGCAAAGTCTCACAGTCAGGTTTGATACACCTCAAACAGTCACCCAAAGCACGTCACCCAACATTAGTGGAAATATTTGGGAATAGTGCTCTAATACAGCACACTGAGCGAAAGAAAAAATATTATGAATTTTTTACCTTGCAATGATTGTATATATAAAGTATTTTACAAGCCTTGTTATACCACATTACTTAGAAATGTGAGGGATTTGTCCTTTCTTTGAGTAGCAAGTAATGTTTCCTGCTTTCAACTGTCTTATTGTTACCAGATCTATTGCTGCTGCTGCAGAAACAAAGTGAATACATCGACAAATCAACAAGGAAAGATTTATTATTCTTAATAAGTTAAATGAATAGAAAATGACCCATCTACAGAGGTCTTGTGCCAAAACTGGGAATTAAAAACTGCTAAATAATAGGAATATAACACCTTGCAGCTACAGTTTAAGCATTCAGAAATTCACCATATGCTTGACATATGGTAAAGGTCACAGGCAGCCAATGGCAAAACATAAGAGAGTTTCTAAATGTTATAAATTACCATCCTCCAGCTAAAAAGGCACTGAACCCAACGCATAATAGATTTTAACACTAGAAGGACTTAAACTACGATTATCTTCTAGTCTGATCTTCTACAGTAAGTATTTGGACGGGTTGTAACCAATAAAAGATGAATTACCCTGTTTTCTGTATATCATCCACCCACAGATAAATGAGCATCCCCTGAAAGAATAGTATGCAGATAACCCTCAGATAACGTGCACGTTAATGTATAAAGCATCTGGCTCCAGACAGCAGGCAAGAGCTATGGCGGATTCCCTCCTTCTCAGCCCTCTTCATAGGACCGCTCTTCTCCATCCCACCACCTCCTCTCACACACGGTCTTCCCTCAGTCTGTCACACCTGATACTTACAGGTCGATAAATCAGTTCAGCGTAGAGAGCTGGGATGGCTGCTGGTGACACAAGGAAGCCAGGAGCACAGAAAGAGGAAGGAGAGCCATGGAGATGGGGGAAGGCAGCACCAAACACCAACTGGGACAGCAGGACATGGACAGGGAAAAGGCTCGTCCCCACAGGGCAACGCATGACCTGTGGGGGAAAAAAAAAAATCACACTAACCTTTATTTTTATGGTTTGACAGCTCACTCTCCCTGCTGGGGTCAGGCTGGCATATGAAAGGAAAGTCTGGAATTAAAAGTCTCCTTGTTACTACCATGTACACAATAACCTGTGTTGCAGACTAATTCCTAGGTCTGTTAAGTACATAGGTCTGTGCCACCAAACTGATTTATATAAGTAAACGTCTATAAATATTGGAATTTCACATTAAATGTCAAAAGTTCACATTTTCATAATAAAGAAAGTAATTCCAAAACGACCCCTGATTTACTGTGCTTTTGTGTGTAATAGTCTTCAGCACTTGACCCCATGTTCTCTCTCAGCTCATTTTTCCCACTGTGCTTCTAGTTTTTCCCCCATTTTCTAATATTATGCTTTCCATACCCACAGTGTTCTCTTCATTAATTAAAAACTGGACCAGAGTTAATTTATACTAGTCAGCTGGCTAATACATATTTAGACTGATCAGCCCATAAGCCAAGTCAGACGTGATAGCTGCTGAGCTCAGACTTCAAGAAGGAGGAATGAGAAAAGGTGAGGGACACTAACATAGAGCTCTCTCCTTTACCTATCCACCAATTTTGACCTATTTGAAAAAGTAAACATTTTTCTGAGAACTTTACCACTTTAAAATGTTCTTGAAACCGCCAAAGAGACCCTAGATGGACGAAGTTAGACAGCCCAATAGCATGGTAACATAAACTTTGTTTCCCCTAGTGCGAAGGTACTGACTTTTTCTATTTTTTCTTTCTTTCTTTCTTTCTTTTTTTTTAATCTTTACAACTCATATCAGCCTGCCAGTCTGCAAAAAACCCCCCACATTTTGGCCTGTGCTTTGTTCTTTATTTTGATTTAGCTCATCCTCATTTGATGCAGCACCAAAGCCTGCTCCTGAAGTTATATTACAGATGCAGGACATGACTCCTTGTATGATTAAAGTTTAGATCTCATGAAGTGGGACTAATTGCATGAGAAAAGGGTATGTATGTACACCACAAAATATTTTTCTGCAGGCTATATTATGCTTTATGAAAGCAAGAGATAGGAATAGATATAAAAATTTTAGTCTGACTTTGGCAACTGATTCAATAAACTATAATTTAGGAAGAGAAATGTAAATGTAACAGCTACTGAAGATCAGCTTAGCACTGAATGAGGAAAGAAATCTGGTTAGTCTTTGACATGAAAGTCATTCACTGTGTTGGTTCTGGCTCCTCAATATACTGTCAGTAACACTATCCAGTCTATTGATTAACAGATTATTGTTAGATTACTACAGACCTGACCTTGGGCTTATACACCAAGACACGCTGTTGCCTTTCTTGCAATTGGTTGTTAGTCCATAAACCGATGGACTTCTCTTTGGTGGCAATGGATACCAAACAAATGACGACTTCCTCTTTCAGCCTTTGGCAATTCCAGCCAAAATATTGTTGGATAGAGCAGTGCACACGAGGTTTTTGTGCTGCTTTGAGGAAAAAAAAAAAAAAAAAGACTTGCACATTCGAAATCCTTACAGTTCCAAGGCTTCTTTAGGATGCAAATGTTTATCTCTTACTGTAGGATGTAGCTTCTCTCAACAAAATATTTCCGCAGTATATGGATATGTCACCTTCAATTATCTGTTTTGGGGGAAGACCATTTTGTTATATTAAACAGGATGATTACATAAAAACTTTCAAGTCAGTTTTTTTTCACAGAAAAAAAGGCTATTTATCAAATTTGAAAACTATATGGGCAGTTCTTGATTTTTAAGCTATTTTAGCTATTTTAAGTTCGAAAGGGAATCTTCCAAACTAAGCAAATGCATTTATTTTCCCACATCTCTGTGGGAAATGCATTTTCCCAAAAGCATTTATTTTCCCTCACCCTTCAGTAAGGGAGAGGAGGAAGAAGAAAAAAAGATGAAAACAGGAAACATTCCAATTTTTTTCCCAAACCTTCTAAACATTTTTAGGAGTTTTGGATAACTATGTCTTTGTAGTATTTCCAGTAGATTTCTTAAACAATATTTTTGCATCCTTGCATCCAAACTGCAAGTGAGCTAATATCTAAAATGACCTTCTAGAATTCTAAAAGAAGGATTTTCAAAAGAGACTGCTCATCTGCGGTTCAATTGTCTTTAATTATAGCCCAGAGTAAGAGATAACAATTTATGGCTCCTTCCACCCTTTATATGGGAAGAAGGACTGAATTACTTACAGTTACGCTCAGCAAAATAATTGGGTCATTAAAGCAGAATTGGACCACTTGCATACAAACACTGAGATTAAAAAAAAAAGACAAAAAAAACCACCCAAACAACCAAATCATACACATTTGGCTGCCATATAGCACTGAAAATGTCTAAACTCACAGCCATGTTTGACCAGATAGCATTGTCAAAGCTTGACACCTGCCCAGCCGCTGTGGGTTGACCTTTACCCACTAGATATCCAATAGATACTCAAAAGACATTTTTTTATAGCATAATGATCAGATACACATATCCACAAAAAAAAATTCCTCCTGCTGCTGCTGCTACACCGCAAGTGTTATGCCATGGCCTGGGAAGGTGGATGTTTCAGCTCACAGTTTCAGAGTGATCAGAGGCTCAGGATAAAAAGGAAGGAGCGAGCGGGTCAGGGTGAGGGATGCAGAGGGGTACCTCTGGGTACTCTTGTTGATGATTTACTCTGTTGTGGCAAATCAATGAGGAAAGGAAAGCATCCGGCTGGGATGGGGAAGACCTGGCATCGATTCAGAGCCTATTTTTACATCCTATCTAAAACCAGCTGGATGCTAAACTCAGAAACAGGCTTCAGAACAAGAACAGGAACATAACTTTCCCCATCCCTAAGCGGATGCCTCAACCACCAGGCTGCAGAGCTATGCGCCCTGTTGAATGCACTTGCACACAGATGCACACTCTTCTACGCTTAAAGAAGAAAAAAAGGACTAATAGGTAGTCCACTCTTGAAAAAATAAATAAAAACATAAACTCACCTTTGACAGAATTCTAACTTTCAACAGAATTCTAGGTGTCTGAACCTTAAGGGAAAGATTCAGGGTCTTTATAAGTGAACTGAAATACCTTCACGTAGTCCAGGCACCAAAGAACAAACTGCAGGGATGTACGCCTAATTATGCAGCATCCCCGTGACAGGACGGAGTGATACAGCTCTCAGGTCCTGGCATGCTTTCTCTAGAGCACGCTCTCAGGCCCCTGCTCTGGCTGATCGCTGCACCCAGGCTCCCCCCTGCAACAACACCCTGCGCACCAAGGACCTCCTTACAGAGCTCCAAAGTCCTTTGTCGGAGTTAGCTTTTAATTAACGTGCCGAGAGCTCCCAGCCAGTTGCTTTGGCTGGTGAATAGGTGAAGTGGGCTTATGAATCCCCATCCATCTTTGCTTTCTCTTCAGCTATTAACTATCATTCATCTGGGGAAGAAATAAATGAGGTACTCTCTGCCATCCAGTAAGATTCAAACTACTTTTCAAAACATAAAACCTTTCTTTAAAAGCAATCCCACGTTAGAGTTCGCCGGAATGTATCAGAACTGCATTTCACATCAAATGTTTCTTATTTACTAAACTACTAGTGCATTTACCTGGCTACCCACAAGGACCTCTCTCTCACATCCACTGGGATAACTACTCACATGTGGCTTTCTGATAATTTCAGTGAGGCATATACTTTTGCTGGATTATGGTATAGTGATTAAACTTTTTCCTACTTGATGTTGTCTCATTAACTTAACTGAGTTAGGAGTTTAACACAACAAGCAGTAGCTATCCAGACTCTTTAGATGATTCTTTAACTATTTACTTTTAAAGATCAGTGTTATATTTGTTTTACTCCAAGTAAACACCACCACCCCATTTTGATTTTACTTCTCAGAAGTAAACTAAAAGAAAGGAATTCAACATTTCCTAGTGGTCCTTCTTGAAAATGGCAATCGTTCCATCATCCAAAATGAAAAAACAAAAAATAGCTTCTTATTTTAATTATCTTTTGAGTGCCTTCCCCCCAGCCCCCTTCTGACTTTTAGGTGGAGTTTTTATTACTGCTCTTTTCCGCAAATTAGAGTAAGTGCTTTAGCAGCACAATCAACTTCATGTATTATGGAAAGTGGCCTGGAATACTGCCAATTTGATTCATTACAAAAGCAACAAGACTTGTACAAATACTTACTCCTCATG
This sequence comes from Rhinoptilus africanus, assembly GCA_013400135.1. NCBI lineage: Eukaryota > Metazoa > Chordata > Aves > Charadriiformes > Glareolidae > Rhinoptilus > Rhinoptilus africanus. The sequence continues at coordinate 921,784 of VXBO01004453.1, read as the reverse complement.
AAATCTGCAAATTAAACCCACATCAGCCCTTTAATACTAAATCCTATTTATTTTTCAATGTAACTTGTTTAAGCTGAATACAGGCTGCATTTTGGCACTCTTTTTCTATTTTGTTTCATTTCATCACATCTGTCACCATTAATCATCCAAAGCTATGAAATGGTCAAAGACAGATTACTGAAGGTTTTAAACAGTGGCTTATAATACTGAGACAAATCAAACTTCCTTGTAAAACGCTACATTCAATGAAGAATTGTATGGGAGAAACTCCAGGAGTCAATAAATTATAACGAAATTAAAATCTACTAGAAATGCAACACTCCCTTTTTGATCTTTTTTAAGCTTTCTAACTCTCATGACCAGCGTTATGTGTACACTACCATGGATTAGATAGGACTCTGCCTGTTCCCCACATAACGGAGTCATTACACATTTTTCAGGCCAGAAATGTGGTTATACATAATTTATTATTTTTCATGTGTACCTTCATTTCCTTTCTCATGTTAAAAACAGTATGAAGCAAGATCAAATTTTCAGTGGTGTTCTTCATAGAAAATATGCCAATGCCTTAACTTTGCCCACCAAGGAGCCTTGCTGCCCCACAAAGATCTTCCTAATTAACTCCCTTTTAAGCTGCCAATTACAACATGGCTATTTCCTGAAGATAATTGATCAGCGCACAAGATCTTCATTAAGCGCTATAAGAGTTCTTCGAATTTGCATGGGAAATGTCTGCCAGCTGCAAGGCTCAGGTAATTGCACTATTATCTCCCCAAAGTAGACAAAACACAGCTTTATTTTTCAGTTAAATCCATACTACCCTTTAAAAAAAACCAAAAAACCGGCTGTGTTCAGTGTCACACACATGCAGCATTCTCGTAGTGCTCTCTCCAGCAGCTCACTGAAGTTCAAAAACTGGAGCAGAGATTCATTACTAAAAATAATAATGCACAAGTCCTTTTGTAAAAGTAAATGTGTCGATAAAATCGCAGATTAACTTTCCCATTACTCAACACTCATTATATTGTAACCTATTTTCACCTTCACAGTTATCAAAACTAATTTCTTACGATAATGCAGATATTACAGGTATTGCAAATAGACCACTCAATATATTAGGTTTGTTTCTTCTTTTTTAAACAGAAGATTTTTTTTTCATCCTGTGTGTATTCCAATAATTAATATATGCTCAAAGATAGTACTTCAAACTTTTACTTGCCTGCCACTGATCTAAATCACTATTTGTATTAATTTTTAAAGCCGCTTACAAGTTTTTAATCCTCAGAAATCCTCTTGACAGCAATGATGTGATGGAGACAACCACAAGGATCTTTGTCTTCCACAACGCAATTAATTACTGAACTTGGAGAAGGTTTTTCTTGTTCTATTTAAGAAGAAAGAAAACAGAAACCAAAAGCGATCAGTATACCATGGCCCAGTGGGCTAGTGTTGTTTACATATCTTAATAAAATTTAAATCCATAATGTATCAGTATGAATCTCTTTTTTTCTTTTACCCTGAGGTAACAGCTCCACTGAGGCTGGGGGAATCATCCTTGATATGCAGCCCTGTCACAACAGTGCTGCTCTAACCCTACATTACGCGTGAGATTTATTAGGGATACAACTTTTTTCCTCAATCTCTTCAAACACTTCACAATCTTTAACTCTGTTTTCTACTCAAATAATTCTCTGCGAGGAAGTTGGAAAGTGCCAGGGGTCAGAATTTCAGCTAGTATGTATGAAAGCAGATCTGCTGAAGCGTTGGGGAGCTACGTCTACTTACACAACTGAAGATGTACCTTCTTCCTGGCTCCTCTCATTTTCCCAACACACTCTCTGTCACTTAAATTGTGAAAGCATTTCAAGTCTCATAAAAAGATATCATGCTTTTACTTAGCACATTCAAATTATACACAAGATCTAGCTCAATTACTACTTTGCCTTTAGACAACCTTGCCAGACAGAGATTTTGGTGGACATTATAAAAGGCATTAGTTATCAGAAATCTCTGTGGTTTTCCGTTTCCTAAACTACATATTTATTCTCTGTGAGCAGTTGACTCTGCATCGCTAACTCACGTTCTATTTGTTTCTTGCATTTGTTACTGTGATCTTTCTTAACTCTTCTTCTAATTCTGTATTTTTATTTGGGAAGATTACTGAAGTAGTAATCTAATCTAGGTTTGTTTTATTTCCATTCCATATATATACTTTCTTATGTTGTTTAAATTCAGAGATATTCTGAGGAAAAATGTTATAGAGCTTTTATGCTTACCAGGCCTAGTTTATCAAAGACAGTGCTGGTTGATAATCAGTTTTTCAAACAATTAGTTCCCCTTTGCCCCACCACAACTATTAGGAAAAAATCTTACCACTTTATAAATTCAACTAAAGCTCATTTTACTGCTGAGCAGCTGGTTTAGAATGTAACTCTTTTACAAAGTGAATGGTGATTTATGTTATTTAGCATTAAATAATAGGCTTATGTTACATCAAATGAATGGATTAAAAACCTGAGCACAAAGAACTCATTTGACATGCAAGAAATCTTGGAAATCGTACGTAAGGTGAAGTATGCTTGCTTCTAGTTGAGAAGGCTTCAAATACTGAGTGATGTTCTGACTTTTAAAAAGCTCTTTTCTTAGCATCTAATATTTACAATAAGCAGCATGCTGTATATTCAAAGCATGTAAACTTTAAATTGCAGCGACAAATATTTACTATGGATTAGATGTATAAGGAGAATGATCTAGACCCTTTATTTTAAATTCCTCCATTCGTATAGCCAGTGATAAGACAGGGCACAAGCATATTTCCACAAGTAATATCACAGTTGTCACTGCTTCTTCACTACTGCAACACGGTAGTTTATTATTAATATCACATACTCCTATATGATACAGCCTAGCAAGTGACATCTGTAACTTTTCTTGACCATACCTTTATGCTAACATACATGAGAAAATACACATGGTGTGACTCTCTCCTCAGTTGCATTGCATCTTGCGGGGGAATAACTCACAGTATCATTAGGCTGGTACATCAGGCTACTTGCTGAGCGGAGAAGCGGAGAAGTAGAAGGATGGCCTTAGAGGTGCGAGAACGGTGCCTATGAAACAGAAATAGAAATGATAATGCAAGCCATGCGAGGCGCTCAGAGTGCGGTGCTCTATCCTACAAAGCACTACTCTCACCATCTCGCTTCCTGAATTCCTCTGGTGGGATAAGGCTCTGGGAGCAAACGCACCATGTTCAGCTGGCCCACGTGCCCTGCCATCTTGCATCAATGATTACTTGGGGCAGGGACCTCGTGTAAAGTCACCACAGCTCCCTTCTTGCTCAGGTTTTCTCCCCAGAGATCCAGACCATTGTGAGGGTGTCATGAAGGGTTGGGGGTGGTCTTATCCTGACCCAGGCCCAAGATGTGCAGCTACAAGCTTGGTCTCTCCTGAGCTTGTCACCAACCAACAAAAGATGAAGGAAATGAAGGAAGGGAGCCTGGGTGCCACAGATTAGACATAACCTCTTTGCAACAATGCAAAGGGCTGGTACTTCAAAAGGTACTACACTAGCCCTAGTAGTGACATATCCAAGTATCCTAACGTTCATAATACACGGAAGGAATTATTAAGAGCTCATGTTCCCTGACTTTCATGGCTTCCCACCTTTCCTGGCACCCTTTGCTTCCACTGACAAGCTTCAGCTGTAGTGAAATAAAAGCTTCAAGCTCAAGAAAAACAACGCTCTCCTTGCAAGTTCAATTGCCCAAGTATGAACCGTAGTAAAACAGGAAAGACAGTAAAGACAGGAGCAGGAAAATGTATACATCATTGTACATATTCTCTTATTAATAGGGTTGCCCCTGCCAAATGACACCACCACTCCCTTTCCAAAAGCTGTTTACAGCCATTTCCAAAGCTACTTAATGGATTTTTTTTTTTTTATCATGTCTACAATTACACTGCTCTTGCTAAATGGAAAGTTTGATTTTAAACATCTCCTGCTTTCATTGAGCGGAATGTCTCATTTGTATAACCCAACTGCTTCTGTTCCTTGGAAAATAGCCTGTTGGGTTTTTTTAATTTAATGTCTCTAGGTTTCACCAGATCTTAGCTGGGACAAAAACTTGCAGCTGCATTTGAAAGAAAGAAAGAAAAAGTAAAAGCCAATAAATGCTGAAATATCTGCGGTATAGAGGTGTTTGGGCTTGTTCCTAGATTCTGTGCAAGACATTCACACATGGATTGCCATGTCATGACACAGACCTGCTCAGAGAAATTTTCATCACCAGCAGCCAAAAATAACAAATAATGGACCACTCTGTGGCTTTCATTATGTCTGATCTCACGCCCTGACAATTCAAGTTAGGCCGAAAATTAGACCCATAGGCCATCAGGGATTCTTGGGCATATATAGAAGGGTTCATAAAGATTTATCCAGAGAGAAAGAACTCATCATGCAAATAGATGAGTGTCTTTTTTATATATTTTGCACCATTGATTCTTGTACACATGAGAAAGCACAGAAATAAGTCCCCCTACCCCTGTGTTTAAGGATGGCTTTATCTTTCTGACTGCTTCTAGGTCTAGACTTTTTTGAGGAAGCCTGGGGGGGGCGCAGGATGGGAAGAGGAGCCTCCAATGGCAGTTCATCCCTTTTTAAAATGTTTTCTGAGTGAGGACAACACAGCCTCTAAAAGGTGCCTGTCTCTAGCCTTCAAGTAAAGAGTAAGCTTTGATAAATACCTTGAACAAAATATCCCAGTTTAGGTGCTTAAAAGTATGCAAAATGCACCACAAGCAATAGTATGGCTCTCTAGTTGTAGGAAAGTATTCATATTTATGAAGAAAACATAGCTCTAAAATCCCATTTACAGCTTAATGTTTGAGGATTTAATAAGTTCCGAATTTCCAGGGTGATATTTTTTTCTTATGCTACAACCTCACACTACACCATTTCTCATATTGTGATACACAAATAACTGCTCAACAAAGTTTTCCAGTAGAATTTATAGAACAGAGAGATACTTTGATATAAAATGTAAGGTTCCTTTTACCAATGGAATAATGATTATTCCATAAATGGTTTCAGTCCAATTGCAGCACAACAGTTTTAGTCCACAGCTGATCCAGCGGGACATACTTCTTTAAAAACTCCAGTAAAGCTTTTTATCTTGTATTCTAAAAATACACTGACTGCCTTCATAGACCGGAAAACAAAAGTACTCCCTTCAAATTCCAATCACAATTTAGAAGGGTGCAAAAGAGCGAAATGGAGTCCCATTTAAAAAACACACATACCTTTGAAGTCTGTGAAGAATTTCCCTCTTTTCAGGGATTTTAAACACAGTGCCAGCAGTCATCCCTTGTACAGCTACTTGTCTGAAGTAGCTCCAGTTCCAGTAGATGTAACTTCCTCCATATATCTCTGCCTGAAAAGTCTGACAAGGCTGCCGCCAGAAAACCTCAGGAGCCAAAGGTCCAGATCCTCAAAGATGGATCAGAGGGAATGAAACATCTTAATAGGAATTGGGCGCTTTTGCAGATGTGTGACTAAACTGTTTATCATTTATAGTAACAGCTTCTGAAAGCTTCAAAGAAATTGTAAAGGAAAACTATAATGCTAATTTGAAAACTGCCTATTTGGAGTCACCTTTTACTGCAATCAATGCTCGGGTTACACAAAAACCTTTGTGGAGCATAACTAAAATAGTCTATTAAATCAGGTTCGGCAATTTGCAATGTTTTTAGCATGGATCCATCGATCAAATAAAGTTTTCAGTATATGAGAGCAAGGCTTTATCAACTTTTATTTATCAACTTTGGTAGCTGGTCATGGCATTAAGTAGGTAGAAGAGCGGTGGGATTATTTCAGCTCAGGAGTTAATACTCCCCATACATAATATGCTTAAAGAGGAGAGAGGAACTCAACAACATTTGTAGAAGAGAAAATTCTGTCCCAGCCTGTCACCACTTTATACCCTGCTTACATACATACCGCATTGTTTCAACAGGGATGAAGTTCCATATCTAACTCATGATCATTTGGGACTTGAAGAGCGCGCTGGTTTTAAACCACCACTCAAGTTCTGAATTGAATTTTGGCACCTCCAGCAATGATAGCAATATCAATTTCTAAACAATTCAAATTCCAGTATACTAGAGCATACAGTTCAAAAACCTCAGCAGTCAAAAAACCAGAGGGCTGTACTGGTGGCAGGCATGTTGCGTGCCATGCTTTCTTTACAGGTTATTGCTCTGGAGTGCAGCAAAGACTACTACAACATCTCCCATTGCCTCTAGGGAACAAGCCTCTCCAGCAGCAGCTGCAACAGACTAAACAAGTACAGCGGAAGCCTCGGAAACACTCTCTCCCACCTCCCATCCTTTTTGGAAGGGCTAAAAAGACAACTCCTGTCTCCCGCCCTTTTAATTTACAAGTTAATTTCAGAAGGAGAAAAAAAAGGATTCTGAAGGGCTTCCCCATCTGCCTTGTGTAATTTAATTTTCACTTCAGATGTAAAGAACCTATGGCCAAACTCCGCACTTGTTTACAGCAGTATATTCCCATGTTTACTCAGTTATAACTAAATCAAAGTTTTCTGCCACAGCATTCTGTTTACTTGACTCACTTGGCTCCCTTTACAGTGCCTTTGGTGACACATCCAAACATTTTGTGGTTGGTAGCTGTTGTCTCTTAATCTTTAGTGACAGCTCAGCTCAATCTCTGGTGTTTTCCAGGCTTGGACAGAAGACAGAAAATAAAATATCTTTTTTTTCACATTCTCATTGACATTTATTCTCTATTTTTTTTTTTTCACCGAAGTCTCTTTTCAACAGCCGTTCTCTGTTGTTCACTTTCAATGACTGAGTTTTCAAACCCTGAATTTTAATTGCTCTTCTCTGTGGCCTAAGATGTTTCTCACCATTTACACATGCTCAGGAAAAAGGTTTCTAGTGAGAAAGACTTTAAAGAAACACTAAATTTAGTTGATGTGTGATGCAGTAAAATTGATGTAAAAAGAAGCAAGTACATTTTTCCCCCTTCTTTTGACTCACCTCCTTTGCTTTCTGTTTTTGAAGGGAAAGACAGCTAGAGACGAGGGAGTAACACTGAAAGAAAAACATGATGAAGAATGCTCTTGGAAGATGGTCTGTGAGACAGATCCCCAGTAGTTTTGAACAGCTCTGGTCACTTGTACTCATACAACCAAGAAGAAAGGAAGAATTTATCAAGCCGACACGAGCCTCCTTGCTCCGAGTGCAGAGACCTATCAATTTCTGTCTCTTGGCTAGTCTTTGTAATAAATATAGGCTTGGTGTGTAATGAAAACCAGCTGAGTGTTTCTCAAGGTACAGATGCTTTCTTTTCTTCTGATTCCAGCTAAGATTGTTCTTACTCTTCATAATCTCTCACAGCTGCCAAAAATCCATCTTATCGTTGCATGAGGTGAAGTTTCCATTAACAGCTATTATGGTAGCAGAGGTCAGGCGTCCAGTGTGAAATGAGCTGCTAAAGAGAAACGCTGTGCTAGAAAATTCTGTACTAGGGAGAAAACCTCAACTGAGGTGTGTTTTATTATTAATTTGAATAGGGTTTATGTGCAGATGTGGCTGGGCTGTGCCGCTGACAGACTGGTTTCTGATGTCCCGGAAAAAGAGAGGAAAATTTGGGGTGTGAGGGAAGTGGGAATATACATCCACTCGGCTGACTGAAGAGGAATTTTAATAGTTTTGATGATGCTCAGTTTTCAGTATGTCAGCCAATCAGCCTGGCTGCCCCTTCAGGTTGGAGGGCTTTAATGAAGGAAGCTCTGACCGTAAACGCCACTTGCAATTTCAACACTCACATAGCTGCAGATGAGATTCCGGACTCCCAGTCATCGCAGGAGAAGAAAAAAAAACCAAAACAGTAATAATAATAATAGTCCTTAGTTTCCAACCACTTAATGGAAAATAAGAAGTTTGCCCCAAAGAGAAACAACCCCATCTCAAACATTTTCATTTTTAAAAGATCTTCCTCCAGTAAAAGCATCTGGATTGAATGCACTCTTTGTTGATCATGAATGACAGTATTTTAATACCCTTCTAGTATGATGATGGCATAATTTTCTTTTGGAATTACCTACCTGGAAGTGCACATTACCTGAAAGACTTTCTGGATGTTAACACTTTGTCATTTTGCATATTAATACGGTATACACGCACCAAAGCTATCATCGTATGGGAGTATGCACAGTGCAGGTGCCAAATGTTAATTGTTAGTGTGCTCCACTCTGAAAAAAGACACAAGTAAGCAGGTTAAAATATAAAGTTCAATAAATTTAGGTCTTGCTATACAAACCCCCTCAATTTTAAAATAACGAAATGCATAATTATTTGGAAAACCATTACAGAAATACTGACTATCATGATATATTTTTAAAATTACTTTTGACATTTGAAAAACATAAAGGAATTCAATATTTGTAGAAAATACCGGCTATTTTTCAAAGTCTCACAATACTATTTTTTCTACAATATCTCAGTGTTGCAGGCCCTCTATGATTTCTGGCATGCAAAGATTCCTACAAGCCCCTTATCATCCATACTCACAGCCCTTAAACATACAGCTACAGAAAAAACAGATCCCAAATTGGCAAACTCTTCTCGGGATTAAGGCACAGATCATAAAGAAAGCTACGATTTGGCTTTAACTTTCTTCTTCATTGCGTGGTTAGAGGTGTGGGCACTTTGCTTAGAGTAGTTTACTATACGCATTGTGCACAGGCTAGCAGACATATAGCATGCAGAGTTATTAATTCCTCCCTGGACTGTAATTTAAAATACACACTCGACCAAACAATGTCAAAACCATCAGACACCAACACTATGGCAGTATCTCAGCAACATCCCGCTGAGCCCAGGGCACCTTTCCTCTACCAGAAAGCCACCTTGTAAGTTTATGGGTCAGACTCTGTGAAGAATGAGACTTCCTTTGTCAACTACTAGCATTTTTTTTTCACATTGCACGAAAAAAAATCTCCCGCACAGAGATGTGAAGATCCTGCACCGAATTTAGTCCCATGCAGCTTAAAAAACCCCGTACTATATTTAAACCACTGCAAATCTTTAAAAAAATTACAAGGAAGCACATGAAAACCTATCTTTGCCGACTGCATCTGCACCTCTGGCAGTAAACTGGAGCAAATCCAGTACCAGTACCCGAGACCCTACACCACCAGGGCTTGGGGAGCAAGAACCAGGTGCTCAGTGACAATGCCATCACCACAGCCACCCTGACTCCAGGTCCCACAGGCGCTGGCAGAGAGGGGGCAGTAGGGGCTCTGGAGGATATCAGGGAAGCAAAGGACCTATCTGTAATATCTTCTCAGAGCCCCACAAACCTAACTCTTACTCTGTACCTTCTACAGTGAAGAAACTCTGAAATAATATAGGAGCAGAAGATCCAGTTTGAAATAGCTTTTTCCACCCTCCTTCCACAGAGGGTACTATGCTGCAAGCAGAGGTGGACGTTCCAGTGATGAAGACAAATCATCGCTGAAGTAGTCTGGGGGCACTCCTGAGTTAGCACAGGGATATAATGTCTTCCTTAGTGCTAAAATTTTAAGAAAGGTGTTAAGACATAAATCTGATTCAAAAGGACGGCGATTAAAAACTCCATTATCTTCTAAAAAGATTAATGAAAGTGTTTTTCATTTGTCTCGACTACACAAAACCTTGTTTTCTATAATGCATGGTTGACCTATAGACACCAAAGTGGTTTTGGGTTGTTTTCTTCTTTTCCTAACTGTGAGAAGATTTACATATATGTCAGGATTTCTGGTCAAAGTCTGGTCTCTTTCAAAGTATGCTGATAATAGGAATACCAGATTAACGAGCATCTCAGCTGAATTAATGGAAACATGGCATGAAAGTGAAAATGTACAGTACTGAACACAAGTAAAGAAAAAAGATGTACTCTGCTATTTAGAAAGGCACTTTGAGTGACTGTGAGCGAGCAATAGATCACTAAGAACATTTCTCAAGATGTTTTTTACATTAAAATCAATCTTTTGTAACCTGTGTTCTGCTCCTTACTGCTGGGGTTCTCCTTAAACATCAGGCTGAGATTACACGAGGATAAAACATCAGCACTTCTACTGGCCTCTCAAAATTACAAGCAAAAAAGCAGTATGTATGCACGCATCTCTGACAAAATAACTTTCAAGGCTCCTGTAATGTAGCATATTTCTGTCCAAGTAAAAATGGGAAGCCAAACCGAGACTGAAGGCAGAACAAAATGGGATAAGGATGCTTTTACCAGGGTTGGCTGAAGAGTGCCACAGCCTTTGTCAGCCAGTCGCAGCTTCCCTCAGTGCTGGCAATCTTATACATTGCCCTTTATGTCCCAAAAGGATAGACCACACTCGGCTGAGTTACACTTTCTCCTCACCCTTGCTCTCTTCTTCATAAAGGGAAGATTTTATCACCCTACCTGCAAATAGATGCAGTGAAAGATTTAGGAAATTGCATCCAAGGCGGACAGGCCCATACAAAACAGTGACGGACAATAACAAACTACAACAGTACAAGTATGATAAGCTTGAGACAGTAACTGAAATTTAAAAATTAGGGAAAAGCCAAACTAAAAAACATTTCCACCATCAAGATGTAATTGTAGATATTGGTACCACAGGGAGCTGTGGAGAGAAAAAACGAAAATAAAAAGTTAAGCAATAGACATGAATATCAAAAATATAGAGTAGAATTTACCGTTATAAACATTTGGCTCTTATCAGCATCACATGTGATGTAACTCATGATCCTTTTGCTTACTTAATATTACACATTTCTTTGCGGACTACCACCAAACACCAGCAGCTGTAGATGACAGACTTTGGTCTGATTTAGTGTGGCAGCTCCTATATTCCCTCTAGTTTCTCTCTTCCTCACAGTATGAATCCATCACTTTCATATGCACCAGAGCAGAAATAACAGTATTTCCACTTAAAACTCTTACACAAATTAAATTCTGCTTTGTTGGCTACTATTATGTCAGGAATTAGGGGTTTTTTCCTGATGATTTTTTTTAGAAAAGATGTTTCCATTCATGTTTGTTAGCCAAACTTTTGACTTAATTAAAAATTAAAAGCATGAAATCTGCTGAAAAAAAATGTGAATTGAAAAAAAAAAAAAATATTACCACAAACGTGACACAGATGCCTTATTGCCAAATCATCCTCTCTAGATTTAGGGTCCTTGACCAAACAGCGTCTCTCCTGATGCCTTACAACCCCTTCTCTTGTTGACTCACCTGGTGCTTCATGAGAGATGGCTAGTCCCTGGCTCCCAGGCGAATAGAGGTGTATGAAACATTTAACGTAGTTTTCACTAGTCATCATATCCACACTTCCAGACAGATTTTTCATTGCGGTACCTCTGGGTTTCTTTCCACAGATAATTGAATTTCCAAGTAAAACACAAAATGCGCAGCTTTTACATGAAAAAAAGCGCTTTGATATATAATTTTCAACCTGTCCTACTCATTATTACACACTTAGTATTTCCATGTGTGCTGAGGAGATATTATACCTGGGTTAATCATATATACACTGAAATACATAAATGCATTTTGAGCATCTGCAGGACAGTTCTGACAGGCCTGGCAGATAAGTGGGGAGCTGTACCAGACCTTGTTTCCAAGTTTAGTAACTGGAAAATAAAAAGCATCTGATGCATCGGGGCAGTAGAGCAAAACAGTATGTACTGACGGGGCCTGAGCTGGTTTTAGTCTTTATGTAAGTAGAACGTTGCATGGCTTATTTTACTGTGAGCGAGCCAGAAGTTCATAGGTAGTGGGACTAAGTCGATCCAGAGGTTACTGGAAGGGAATTTCGCTCACACTGCAGCGGGTCCTCTCAGCACAATGCTGGCTCCTTCCAGCATCGATTTTCTTCTCCCCTCCACCTCCTCGATGCTTTTCATTATTTTTGCTACATTCAATAAGGTAGCAACATATGTGTTATTTTTTCCCAGTCCAGCAACAGTAAGTGTTAAGTAGACGATAGTTCCAAAATGCAACGTGTATATCATATTTTGTGACTAACACAATCTCCCAATCAGGACATTTTGATCTTCCAGTTATAGCTAGGGACTTTTTCAGGAAATGATCTTTTTACATGCTCTCATAAACTCTCACAATGTCTGGTTTTGTTTCACTCTCTCTGCTAAAGAACACCAATAGTTTCTCTTTGGTTTTCCACTGCATGTTTATTGAGCTGATAAAGGCTGCAAGATGTATTGAAAGAAACACTTGGTTTATTTTATTTTATTTTGGCAGTGATAAGAGAGTGGAATCCATTTTAAAACCAAGAGAAAAATAATTGGCATGTCCTAGTTATATTTTATACATACGCATACATAAATGCATGCACACACGGATATTTTTTTTTTTTGTAATTTTTTTACGGGCACCTTCCTGACTTACAGCCAAGCCATGTAAAAGCTAGCCAGCTTGTGTATTTAATTGTATCAGCATATAATGGTAGACAGATTTTCTTCCCTTCTGTGCTGCAGCATGAGATGAAGCTTTCATAGGAAACAGGAGAGAGCAAGGTAAGGGGAGCACAAAACCTAACTTCCATTGTACAATGGAGAGAGATAAAAAGGCAGACACAGCTAGATGGTACAGCAAAACATAGTGCCATGCCCTCTTTATAATTTATAGAATACATGCCTGAACTAATAAACGCCTTAGGGAATGGTTAGTGGCGAGTGGAAGCCTTGCTGAAGTGCAGTGGTTACATTAAAATCAGCCTAGACTAGCTAGGCAACTAGTTTAGGCAACAAAACAGAAGCTGCAGTTGAAAACTCAGAAAATCTGCTGAACTTTCAGCCCTCTTTGTGACTCTTATCTCCCTTTTCACACACACACACACACAAACACCTCAGTAAATTCCAACCAGGAAATAAAGAAAATTGCTTAAAGACACAGATATAGCTGTATTGTTATAACGGTCAACATTCAGCAGGGTATAAAAAAAAAAATAAATACACTTTATGCCTTTTAGTCTTAAAACTTATGTTAAAGAACAAAAAAAGATTGCAAGCTCTTTATCCAGTAAGTTGAGTTGAAGGTAAGGTCATTCCTTGCCAGCAGGCTACGACTGACTCTAATTAAACATTTTTATACCACTCATCTGTTGCTGAGGAACATGTCATTAAAACACAGGAAACATTAATCTACAGATTAATGCTATAAAAAGAAAACTTTTACACAATCTTTACTTCCAATTAAAAGAAGCTTACAAAACATTAACCCTTAGAATACTACAATACCACCACCTAATAAAAGCTCCAGGTAGATGTTTGAACTGCTTATTTCTTCACCTAGTCCCACCAGTGTTGCCCCAGTGTAAGTGTACTTATCTGCATTATATTCACTCACAGCATCTATACTGATCTGGTCTTTTGCCTACACAATTCATAGATCTTAAATTAGGGAATTAGTTGTGTGTATTTGCTACATTTTGACTATTTGGAACAGATTTCATATATTTTTTCAGAAAACTGGTGGGTGATCTCGCCATAAATCCCCGTGTCTTAGGCTAGTCAAAAGCACAGCATATACTATTATTTATTCATTATTTATTTTTATCAACCACTGTGGTCCATCTTGAAGCAATTGCGTTTCTGTGTGAAGGCATCTCTATGCTAGCTCCATCTGCTTATAAGGCCAAGGAAGGTTTTGGACTGGGTTTTGGGGTAGGGGGGAAGAGACAAAGGGGGATTTATGGACGGACGCAGATTTATATGCTCTTGTCTATGGTCCAGAACTATGCAATTTGCTGTTGGTTGTGAGGTGCTACTTAGTCTCTTAAACCTCTGGTTCCCTCACTAAATCCCTCCCTTTATTCTCTTTCTGTGAGTAGCTATGTTTAAGTTCAAACCCTTTAAAAAGTGTTTTGTAGCCACTGAGATTAGCAACGCTCTTTTGAGAAGGCATAACTAGTAACCTACATTTGTCTTAGATTTTACAGATCTAGAGACATAGAGGACACATTCAGTATTTTTGTTAGTATGTTACGAAATTTGAGGAGTCCTTTAAAGTTTTAGGGCATTCGCTTCCTAATTGTACCTGTATATAAATACGTATAGATGAAGAAACAGAATATTTATATATAACACTATCTCAGCCTGCACATTTAGAAATTCAGCAGTTTCAACAGTAGCATATTATCACTGCTTTTACTTTTCCTTTTTTTTTTTCATAAAAATTCTGTCATCCAGGCCTCAATGTTACACAAGCACTTAGTTAAACTAGTTAAACAAGATCAGATTGTTGCTGGAACCACACTGGAAATATTTACAGTAAAACTCACCTGGCTTCAAGTATTGTTCCAAAGTTGAAATTCAGCCAAGTCCTGAAAGTTCACAACGGTTCATTAGCTTATTTGAGCAAAATCTAGGCTCATTTTCAAGTAAACTTTGGCTGATACTTAGTTCTAGATACAGGGCACAGTATGATAGTGATGTGATTAAAACATCCCAAATGCAAACCCTCTGTTCGCTCTTGTGAAGTGGAAGAGAAACAATAATGTTTTGGTTCCCCATTCAACACTCATAGAATCGGTCGCCCACTTTGAGAGGGAGTTTTACTGCTTACGCTCACAAATACTCACCACACAGCTAAAGGATTTACACGGTCATCTAAGAACAAAGTACATACCACAGGCACGTGAAAGCATCGCTGGTCATTTAGGGAGTTAAAGTCTCTCCTAAATTAGAACAAGTATATTCTACCTTAATAAGAGACAAAAAGGAAAAACGGCATCCTCTAAATCCTTACAGACTTAGAAATCTATTTCACATCATTATCATCACTTAATGGATGTATAGATTAATTGTTTCTTATTGTCCATTAACCCAATGACCCAGATTTTACCGCAGCTCAGATCTAAACAAAAAATCTTTCTAATCACATGGGAATAGAAGACCCTTAATGAAGTTTTAAGGATACACTGTAAACCTGGTTTGTCCTGCCATGCCAGATTGCATGTTACTAATCCGCAGAGAGCTACAGCTAGTTTGTCAAGATTAAACAAGGGAGGAATGAGAAAGTATTATTACCTCCTCCGAGGCTCCAAATCAGTTTTCAGTCTGCTGTGATGACCCAGGCCACCTTCAAGGTTCCCTGGAGGAAAAAAGGAAAGGAAATTAATAAATAAGGATTCATAAAGATGGCTGTGGCTCTAAACGGCGTCCACTGCTCTCTTTTTTCACCCCTTAGTACATTGTGAAGAAAGAATGCCTCATCCATATGAAAATATAATAAAATGCATATGTTTCTTTTATATATGGAAAAGGTATGCAATTAGTTTTAGTTTAAAATAAGAAAAAAATGAGGACTGAATGAACGTATGCTCACAATAAAAGATAAAACAGCGCTACTTTCTTTTTTTTTTAGAAAGGCTCTTTTTTAAAATCCTGGTAAAATCAGCAGATGGACTAATTTCATTTAAGCTAAAAATAGTACACACCCAGAGGAAGTTAAACTTGAGTCTCACTTTGTAGGGTGTGTCAACACTACATTTAGAGGGATCCACCTTTTCCTTGGCCGCTTGGGACACACCATCATGCCAGACAGATCGCTTCACATCTCAGAAATGCGCTTTTATATCCCAGTCTCCTCTGGCATGTTTGACTAGGAAACAAACACATGCCTTTAGTGCTTAACAAATCATTATCTTTACCTTTACTGCTTAAGAAAAGAGGACCAGAAGTCTCATGTGAGTATTGAAACTTCTGGTTGTCCACATCATTTTTAGCTCACTCCCTGGCTCCACTTCGGACTCTCCCAGCCAGCTCTCTTCAAGACAAACATGGAATAGAGTACTTTAATCCTAAATCAATGTGAATGCAAGGAGCCACTGCTCCATGACTTTACAACTAGAAGCTCTTCCCTGGTTTATGCTTAATGGTATAAATACAACTGGAAGGATTTGTCCAAGACACAGTAATGTTTTCAGGAGGCAAGAAAAGCGTTTAGGAAACAGCCTTGCTCTGTGACCTTTTGGGTTGTTAGAAAACTTGATGCAAGCTTAATTTGCACATCTTCACATTTCATAGAATCATAGAATGGGTTGGGTTGGAAGGGACCTTAAAGATCATCTAGTTCCACCACCCCCCCTGCCCTGGGCACAATCAAATCTGGAATTTTGTGAAATTTTCTTGATGTGCCATGACATATCTGTTAAAGAAAGAGGCAGTATAGAGAAGCAATATGTATGGAAATGGGACATGGTCATGTTTTTTCTCATTATCCTACTCTGATTTTGATTGGTAATGAATTAAACTAATATTCCCGAGGTAAGTCTGTTTTGCTTGTGACAGTAATTGGTGAACAATCTCCCTGTCCTTATCCCAACCTGTGAGCCTTTCATTACATTTTCTCTCCAGTTGAGTATATTTTCTCCTCTAGTTGAGGAGGGCGGTGACAGAGGAGCTTTGCTGGGCACCTGGCATCCAGCCAGGGTCAACCCACCGTACAAACCAAACAAAAAAAAATTACAGGGATAAGCAAAAGGAGAAAGAGAAAGGAAAAAAGGAAGGGAAAAGGCAAAGAGAGAAAGGGGAAGGGGGAAAGGAGATGGACTTTTCTGAGAGGTGGTAAAAAATTTCTTAAAACACTCCTTTTACATATAAAAGATAAACCAAATTTAAAACAAGCTCAAAAATATAGCTCTTTCATATTTGTACCAAGTTACCTTTTGGAATACAATTACATTTTAAATCATGACTACGCAGAGTAAATCATACTAGGTAGCTTAATTTGTATTTGTAATTGAAAGTATTGCTGAAGAATCACTGAATGAAGAAGGAATGTAAATTCAGAATATGGGTTCAGCAACATTCGCTCAAGTGGAAAAAAAAAAGAAAAAACCGTAGAGTTGCTACTGTTGCTCAATACTAAACCTGAGCAGCTGGGTCTGAATTATTTATGTGCTGAGTTATTAAAAGTAAATCAAATAAACACATGGGAACACTAGTCATTCCATTTGCTTTCATTAAATCCCCCTCGGGTTATTTCTTTTATATATCAGCAATTTGACCAAGCAGACTGCAGGACTGTTCAAGTGTCATGCTAATATTTTGGCATGTCCAATAAGCAGTGATAGAGGGGGAGACTTTTTTTGCCACTCTCCTGGAGTGTTTTTGAAGTGTTTATCCACATAATTATGACAAGTTGTGTTAATTAATACTGAAAGACCCTTCTGATGTGAAGTTCATAAAATTACAGTAGTCTCAGTGCCTTGAGCATTTGCAGGACACATTTCAGAGATGCTATGAAATGTACTTCTGTAGTTGAAACTTAAAATACAATTTCAGAGTTGCAATCATGTAGTCTTAATATATTTTCTGCTTCCAAGTTTCACAGTGATTAGATTTCAACATAAGTTATCTTAATGAGATATAATATCTGAGAATAACTTTAGTGTAATTCAAGTCAAACAAATTTAAAATAAATCTTCAATCAAAAATAGTTACAGGCATTGTCTTAGCCTTTTTCCCAATATGATTACTTTGTAGTTACTTAATTTTTTAAGGACATCTTTCAGGTTATGCAAACTGTTGTGCAAACTTTCCCATATACAAAAAAGAACTTCGCTATATTTTCCTTTATTCTACTCCCAGTTATGCTTCCCAGGATTCACAAAAGCTCAGTGCTCTCATTCAAATTGTGAGAGAACAGACTTTAGCAAACTACGCCTTTTTGGACTGCACTTCTTTCAGGTTCATCTATGATGAAATAAATAGTCTGGGGCCATGTTGTTTCTCCAGGAGGATTACAAAGAAACTGTCCATATGTAGGATCTAAGCCAGTGAAAAAATTTCCCTTTCGTATTCTTTCTTACCAGACAGACAGTGTGGAAACTTTATCATATTTGCTGAAGGTTTACAGGAAGAAAATATTGTTTTCATGTATGAACACGCCCCTGATTAACCAGTTAACCAGTTCCCATGGCTGTCATACACATCTATAAATACATTACTGGTTTAAATCACTAGATATTTCTTATGTCCTGTAAAATTTGCACAGTTTTAGAATTGGGGATGTATCTATGAAACCAGAGATCCTTTGAAGAACTCTACTCATTGCTTCTGCAGACACATCTCATACTGCTTTTCATTGTAGCCCAGTGTAGGACTTAAAAAAATGTGGAACTGAAGTTGTTTGGACATTATATTCCCACTCCTATCACCATTTCTCTCCTAATTCACAGCTAGCTTGCATACTCCAGAACAGGTTATGAGGTTGCATAGCGTTACCTCTGAGGACTAATATTGACAACATTGCCCATTTATGATATTTCCCATTATTTACAACTAAAAACAGGAGTTTCACATAAAGGAATATTAGCAGTCCGTGTCTTCTTTCCACATAAACTGTTGGCTTCCTTAAAGAAAGAACAAGCCAAACCCACAAACATCCCAACATCTTTCCAGAGAACCTTTCCTGGTGTCCCATGTAAGCTAAGTTGGTTGTTTCGCATTCCCAAGGATTGGTTTCTTACCTAGATTACAAAATATAAGTTACTGGGAACCTTCATGAGGTATCACCATTCTTCTCTGAAGGCCAAAATACGGCATAGGAAAATGGCAGTACATGTATGCCAGTAGATGTGGCGCACCGACAATTCTCTTAAGGAAGCCTCATATAAATTGTAGCCAAACAAGAGATTTCAGCCAAAATTTTTCAGCATTTGAATTGCCCCTAAATCAACAGACAATATAGAGGAAACATTTCTTTTCATTGTCTGTCTTGGAAAAAATTACCTATTTTTAAAGAGCTTTCCTTTTCCTATTAAACGGAATAGCACTACCATAAAATAAAATATTAACATTGAGCCTTCTGTATTGACTATCAGGGAAAGAGACAGCAATCAAATATGAGATTATTCTCATTTATTCTTATTTCATCTGAGGAATAGTCTGCAGGTATAATCTACAGATAAACCTTGCAATTAAATTGACAAAAACTGCAGCCCAAGGCCACCTCTGCGTTTAAAATTAAGTCCCACCCATTCCAAATTTCCCCAAGCCAGTTTCAAATTCATAAGAAGAAATTTTGTAACCCTCAAAAAATTTACAATATTATGATGCTGAACAACAAATAATCGTTTACTAGTGGCTACACCTCATTTCAGGTGCCGGCATTCTGAAAAAGCTCACTTTAATCAAGGAAACAGGAATTTTTACAAAAAATAAAAGTCGCCATTGGGCATCACAAATGGTATATGGAAACTTCCATAAGTCTTTGGAAGTTTTAAAGAAAAATAGAAGTTTTTTGCCTCTGTAGTACAAAGTATGTGCTGTCTTTCCTCCTCCCTCTAATCAGAAAAGGTTAAGCTATACTCTGAGCAGCTTATTTTCGGGTCAGCAAAGTAAAAGCACTGCTATAATGTAAGGTTTCATCTTTCAACAGGAAATGTCTGCCTGGCGGAAGATTTACAGCAATCCTGAGTTTATGATAGCAATCCCTTACGCTACAGGAAAAGTGAAGTACAGCAAATGTACTTTATGCAAAACTGCAAGAGAAGCATTGCCCATTTTTCACTTGAACAACGAGCAAAATAAAAAAAAAAAGGAAAAAGTCTTGCAGGCTGTTTCCATTATGAAGGGAAAGTGGTGGGGGAGCTAGGTGTTCTCTGATGCTGCCTTATTTATTTACGGAAATTTATAAGGTGCTCTCTTCCTGAGCACAAGTAAAATCAAATGACAAGAGGCAGTTTTCTTGCCCACTTTTCCAAAGCTCTGTTAGCCAAAATGCTCTCTCACCAGCTGTTTCCTCGGGGACACATTCTCAACGTTAGACCAAGCTGTGTCTGCCGTCCCCTTACAAGCTCCTACATCAGATTCTTTTCCTCACCTCTCCCACAGACATGTAAACAATCAAAAAACAGCATCTGAGAGAACTCTGATTGCTTCTAATTGCCTTGAGTGAGCCTTTCCGTGCAGGGTGAGGAGTTCCTGTCTTGTGGGTGGCAGCTACTACAGTTTTACAACAGAATATCATTTCCTTCGAGGCTCTAAAATTTAAGTGGTCTGCTAGGTCCCTTAGGTTTTAGGAAAACTTAGTTTTAGCTTTGGATTTATTTTTTTTTTATTTTGTTTTTACATTTAAATCCTCTTTCTTATATTTGCTTTAATAATGCTTTTTAAAGCATCGATGACCCACAAGAAGAGGGTATGCCACAGAAAACAGGACTATAATTAAATAAGTGTAATACCTAGGAAGAAACATTAGATGAATATATATCACTTCTTAACAGAAAAAAAAAAAATAACTGGAAGGGAATGTTGCTACCTGAAAAAATCAGACAATTAACCAGGAAAAGAAAAGAACATTCTATGGGTCACGAAGATGAATTGTAAATCACTGAGGATCTGCCACTTTATTCATCAGTTTAGTGGGTTTTCGTGCTAACAAATCATGAAAGGTGCATGAAAGGTAAGGTTCCCATCTCATCATCCACCTCCAAAGCAGAAGTACAACTGGTGTTTATATGGGAATGTAAAAAAGTAAAAAAAATCCAATATGAACCTGACCATCTAGCCGCCTGTCAGGTTATGTTTATGCTGAAACATCCGATTTACGCATGCAGATTGGGTATCTGTAGCTGTAAACAATACGTGCCATTTCATCTCACTTTTTTTGGCTATTTCAGTAGAACGGCACGGCAGGTATATTGTACAAAGCATGACACGACCACTGTCTGCAGTGGATTCCCACGCTTCAACACGCTGCTCTGAAAAGCATACCTGTAAAACTACACCATGGGACTTGCATGGGGCTAAGATACTTCATTTTTTGAGCCCTGAAAGCAACCAGTAGTCTGAGCTTTTCACATATATCTGTAAGTTACAGCAGCAACAATACCATTAGATAATTCTGTCACGATAAACCTGTTAGCTGAGGTGGAGTTACCTCCGCTTTAGGGATGGAGGTCTTGTCCAAGCCCAGTTGGACTACCAGCTCATTTCAAGCTTGCTGCTGAATTTATATTGAGTGTTAATGACTTCCAGCTAATTCTAAATTGGAGTTAAGAGCTTACAACAGAAACTGACCCTTGCTGTCCCAGAGGAAAAGTGGGAGTGAAATGATTATCTGGGGCTATTTGTTAGGTTTGAAAACCCACTTAATGGATCAATAAATCAAAGGGTGAATGAAGCTGGTTTTGAAAGTAGGTGTGTGGATTCTAGTACTAAATAAACGCTTCATGTGAGGGAACGGTGTTTGTTGTTGTAGCCTGAATGAAATCAGATGAATTGTATCCTGCAAATCCCCAAAGCAGTACGACGTTTGTTCTAACTTTACTATCACCATCCCTCCTTGTGAGTATTCAGTAAAACACCTTTGCATGTATACCTTCTGCAAAACGTGTAAATATAACACGGGTGTCATATTTGGTACATTTTAATGCAGTACACTAGCAATATATAAATGTTTGAGTGTTCATGCAGGCAGAATAGTCATGTGCCATCAGGAAATATCAAAGACAGCTTAGCACTCATGTTTAGGAGATTTTCTAGTTTAAGACAGAAAAATGTATCAGTGAAATGCCATAGAAGAAAAATGATGGACAGGGCAAAAGGAAGACAAGCTTGCTTAGAAAAATTAATACAAAGTGAAGCCCAAAACCTTATCTCTCCTGACCAGCATGATGCAAAGCTTAAGGGCACTCCAGAGACAACTGCTTTTTCCAAGTCATATAGAGTTCATCAGCAGATGTGTACAAAACTACTACAGGAAATGCTGCAAAGGTCACGCATATTACCCCAAGGTTTCTTCATTAACTCATCAATCAATCAATCATCTTCATTAAAACAGTGACTTCTAAAGGGCTATCAGAAGATCTGTCCTGGAGTCTTTTTAAATGACTTTTAAAGTTATGAAAGTACTTCAATTTGCAGTTACAGAGTTATAAACAGAACACATATGCCAGACTGTTTTTTTACAAAAATGGTAGAAGTAGTAGATAAAATAGGTCTGTTCTCTGACAACATATAATACTTAATTTATGCAAACTTGAAAGGCGCTACCTGCTATGATTTGCTGTAGTGTATTGCAATGCTCAGTGTTCACTCAGCAGAATGATTGACTCAAAATCACACTTTTTCAAAGTCTCACCTCATTACATGCTTATATATTACAGTGGAATAAAGCCAGAACCTATTATAACCAGTGTTAAATAAACACAGAACAAGTAGGTAGCATATAAAACTTAGTTTTCACATCACAGATCTCTTAAGATAGAGTACATATGTATGTCCCCTTGTCCCAAAAAAACTTTGAAACAGAGCAGCCTGGCACACGATTCCTGAGGTAAAGTCAAATCCTAAACCATGTCCACCCATGGCACGTTCCTCCCTAAGAATTTCTCCCTATTCATACCAGACAGTAAACTTTTGAGCTAAATCCCAAGAGTCATCCTCAAATAGCATTTGCCAAACATTTTCCAGTCCATGACAGTCAGTTTCTAATAATGCATTTAGTATAACCTTAGTGGAAGAAAACTCATACTTCCAGTAAATCAGGACACACTGTCCCAGAGGCCTTACTCAGAGTTCAGAAAATACAAAATTGGGAGGAAATGATAGCCTGTTAGGACAGGGTAAAAATTCAGTATGATATTAAGACAATTACAGAAATGCCTTAGGATTGGGTGCAAAATATTTAGCTTAGATCAGGAATATTGTATGCACAAAATCAAAATGAAGAATGATTAAGCACCAGTTGTTAATAAGAGATTCTAAGCAGTGCCATGGATCACAAGCTGAACACAAATCAATGTTTTGTTCTGTGGAAAGAGGCAGGCATCACATCAGGAAGTATTTTACAATATTGCCTGTGAAAGACTGAAGAAGGAGCCCTTCCTGTGACTGTGCCAGGAAGCATCTGGATGCTTGCCCTGGAAACACCAAACTGGGAAAGAGATTCACTATTTAGCGGGAGTCTGAAAAGGGGTGACAAGAACGAGAAAGAGTGAAGGGGACGGGGAGAGAGGGGAGGGGGAGAAGGGAAAAGCAGAAAGGAAAGGCTGGAACTGAAGTTACTTTATCAAGACAAGACTGGGCAAAGGTTACAGTGGCATTCAAATCAATGGAGCAAACGGAAAAGAGAACAGCTATGAAACTATTTAGAGTTATGACGGTAAACAGACATAAACACACGGGCTTAAACTTCAAGAGCGAAGATAAGTTATGCACCGGGGGAAAGCTAATAAAGTTATCTGGCAGGCCCAGGGAGAGTGTGGACCCTCCACCACTAGAAGCCCTTAAGACAAACGTGTTAAGAGATGCAGGCGTACTTGATTCTCCCACTGGGGCAGGAGGGATCTCAGGAGGCACTTTCCAACCTTAAATTCAATTATCCTGCGATTCCACAAAGCTATTGCCATCACAATATTATTCAACTCTTCGGAAACTACACGGCCACCACAGAAATAAAATAGAGGGAGAAGAGGGGTGATGAGTTTTTTAATAAGATTCTTGTGATTGATCTGAAAGAAAGTCCCTGCTAGAGTCCTGGGTGCCTATTAAGGAAAGCTCCAGAGGGATATTACTAGCATTTCCCATTTTGTCTTCTATTTTACCCTCACGACTATTCTCTGTTCTTTAGATTCCATTTTGTTTGTACTAATCTTAGTGCATCACATCCTCCACAGCGATTTTCAAATACATCCCCTCAGAATAGTCCAAGAGATTCTCTGCATGATAAAGAAGCGCCAGGAATCTTTTTCTTCTTTCATTTTTTTTTTTTTAAATGAACATGTTTTGCAGTTAATAATATGCTGAGGGAGCAGCTGCACTCAGCAAAACTCCAGCTATAAAACCCCGAAAAGCTTGTGTTTCTTTCACATCATACTGCAGCCAAGCCAGCTGAGTCTACATCTGCCTCAAATCACTGGCAGGTAAAGTTTGTGTCTCGCTACAGGGATGTAGTCCCACTGGGTTATTTTATTTATTTGAGAGAGAGCAAACTGAAACATTTGGTTTAGCTTGAATTTGTGTTTCTCCCCAAAGTTCACATGAATTTCTACAGGGCTTTTGTGCATTGTTTTGTTTCTATGTATCTTATTATTATTATTATTATTGTATCTATCCTATAGTTGCAGCAACAAACAAAAGCAGTAAAACTGATGCAGAGTCGCAATGGCCATTTGTGCCGCTTGGGGTACAAGGGCTGTGACAAAGTAATGCACGGTGTTCGTACTTGTAAATTCTGCACAGAAACTCATCATGGGCAGCGCTAATTTTCAGTTTGCAAACTATAAAATGGGTGGGATATTTATAAATGTAACGGCAATCAAAGTATCTTTGCTTTTCTCTTTATCTAGCCCTCAACCCTTTTAGCTTTTACCAGTTAGGACTTTCCTGTTTCCACATTCCCTTAATACGCCACCCTCTCTAACATCAATGTCTCTTTCTCTTCCCTCAAAAGACCTCACATCAAACTATTTAAGGATTATTTGCGTCTGCATATTTACAATTTTGAGATTATACCTTGCCCTTGGCTTTCTACATGACTGTACTATATTCTGAAGTCCCTGCATCAATATATTTAGCCAGAATAAATGGTTTAACATAGGAACTTCAACAATCATGCTAGAGGAAATAAACAACAATAGGTACTGAGATCAATTTAAAAAAAAAATACCAAAAGACACTGGTGGCAAATATTTGGTCATTCCTTATCTGTTTTGAGAGGACAAAGAGGGAATTATTTGAGAAAAAAATTGAGATTAATGAATCGGTTTCACTATATGAATGTAAGCAAAAATTAGTGCCCAAGCCCAACGGAAAGACGCAGATAAAACACGTGCAATATGGATAGAGAATCCATTTTGCTTGTGCTTATAAATGAGGCAGGTAAGAAAAGACTAACAGTAGTCCAAGGCAGGCCCACAATATTCCCTCAAGACTGTGGACTTGAGAGCTCAGTGAAAAAGCAAGTCAAAGAGTGTGAATTAATGTCATCAAGTGTAGCCTCCGACCCACAGAAATCAAAAAGACAACCTGACACATGATCAAGAACAAAAGACTACAACTAAAAGTAACAGAGAATGAATTTTGTACTCATTTTAAAGTCTAAGTATGACCTCAGTTTTCAAAGCAGACCTCCTGCGGCTTTTATTTGACTTTCATGGTACAGTAATTTATGACACGGTGATGAACTACAATT
The DNA here is from genome assembly GCA_013400135.1 of Rhinoptilus africanus. Taxonomy (NCBI): domain Eukaryota; kingdom Metazoa; phylum Chordata; class Aves; order Charadriiformes; family Glareolidae; genus Rhinoptilus; species Rhinoptilus africanus. The sequence goes on along the minus strand of VXBO01004453.1, from coordinate 896,556 downwards.
GCCTGTTGCTCTCACAGCACTTACGGTGCTTTATAACGTGGTTACCTATAGGCCAGCGCACCTGCAACCCCGCAGTCAAAATCTCCTACACATTACAGCTCAACCTGCATTTGCTGCAGACGTGAGCAGGAAAAATAAACATATACACAACACAAACTGCATGTATCATTTGGCAAACATCAGTACAAAATTTGCGAGTGCCACACGATCTTTCATCGTCATGGGTTCGCAGAAATGCCAAGGATTCATCCAGTCCTTTCCTCAGCTCGGAAATAATGTGAGGTGTATTCTAAGGTCATCCCTCACACACACTTATCTTCTGAAACATCTCCTGTGGGTGAAATCCTACAGGCTCCCACACAGCTTGTTCAAACGCTTAATTACAATTTTAGTTGTCTAAACTAATGCTCTTTTCCTGCAGACTGAGTCAGCTTGTAATTGTTGTGTTTGAAATGGGTATGGGTATTGAACTGTACGTTGTCAGTTGCAAAACATTTCTCCAGCTGTCAAGTCCACTTTCATATTTAATGAAATATGTCCTATATACATTTTATATGTCTTATATACATTTTACGAGCACATTCTGTAAGTTATCCTCCAATGTGTCGTACATGCTTCTGAAATGAAGATGAATCCTATTTGCTGTTTCCCCTCAGAATGCTGGGGTTTTTTGGAAGGTGGTAGGTAGAAATCCGAGTGGGAGCTACATTGTATCGTATTATCACCATCTATAGCATGTGGGATCCCCTGTATTCCTGAAGTATTCCAGAAGGTAATCACTAATAAGCCGGAGTACTCTGCAAGCATTCCCGGGTGATTTTCAATTTCTTCAGTGAGCACATCTGAACTACCTTGTTTCTAACCTGATAGTCTGGCTCTTCCCCTCTTGTTCCTCATTAATGTCACTGCATTAACCACAGAGTTACAATAATCTTTTTCAATAAAGTCACGAAAAAGTCTTATCACTCTATTCTGCATCCCATATTATCTTTTCAGAAAGCATCTGCAAAAAATATGAGACCTGTCCTTTTTCTTATTTTAACTACCTTTCATTAACTTCTGATATATTTATAGAACCACTACTTAATGCCTTTTATGCCTATTTTTTCCTGATTATTCCTTCATACGCTAGGACCACTGGGTTTGTTCCTGTAAGCTCGTGCTGTCTTTACTTATACTTTTTCATGATTCCTTTTGGATTATCAGGTGATCAGGACCCTGATTTATTGACAGCCACTTGTTCTTCGTGTCACTTTGCTGAATCAGGTTTGTTTGCCAGAATGTTTGTGTTCCCGCCTGGTTTCCTTTCCTCCTTAGTTTCCTTCTGTAGACCCTAACCTAGCCACTCAGATTTTGCTGAAATAGGCTTTCTTGAATCCCTTATGATTGCCTGGTTCTGATGATTTATATTTTTTTTATGATGTGGAAAAATACTTATTAAGAATGAGGCTGGGAAATTCCTGTATTCATTTTACAAATAAAACATTTCCAATGTGATATCCTGTCTCCTTAAGTGCAAAATGGTGACACACATCTCACCGCCTGGTCTCTTGAGTTTGTAAAACCCTTTTTTTCATGCTATAACTCACATGTGTTGACATATGAGATTCCAAACATAAACCAAACAAGCGAAGGTTGAAGATGTGTAAGAGACAGTTCTCAGAGATATGAAAGGAGAAAGGGCAAGGTAAATATTGCCTGACAAATCCTTCCCTGACTACCACCAGTGGATTCACAGTGTGAATTAAGAACATTTGCTATAGTTTGCTTCTTAACTTTCAAAAAAGCTTCTTCTAATACCCTTGAATTGACTGTACAAAAGTTTCACGGTATTTATTTGCCTTCATACACTGAAATAGTACAACAATTGCACAGATGGGCAGTTTCATGTGCTTTTCATTAACTTTTTTCCTTTTTAAACACACCTTCTTTGCTCGAGCTAGTTTATGCTGGTTTTGTTTTACGACATGATGGTTTATAAAATTTCTGTCAAACTGTGTTACTGTTTGATCATTATAAGAACAATCAGAGTAAGTGTTGCCAGTTACAGTTTTTCAACCCAGCCAAGTCACAGTGTACATATGGTACAAGATATAAAGCAACGTGAAGACTGATTAGCGTGCAAAGTGCAGCGCAGTGGTCTTTACTATTCATCATTAATGTCACAGTGGATTTTAAGAAGCAAGAGACTTTTCCCGTAGCCAAAGCAGTCTTGCACATAACCACAGGGAAGAAAAGCCAACCAGAAATTAGGCAACATGTGTGAGAATGGTCTTCAGCCATAACCTCCTTTTCAGAAACAGAAAGATTGTTCCTATCACATTTTCCTGCTAACTCCTTCTAAAGGTTCAGGAAACATATGTCAGAACAGCTTTCCTTAAGACAGAGCAGTGAATTTTTACGTGTATTTCCTGGAAAAGCTTCACTTTCTGGAAACACTGCAACACCTGAAGCCCTATCCAAAGTTTGCAACAAACAAGATGAAGACGACCCATACCATCTTTGGACTTTGTGGTACAAATGGATGTGGATATGCAGGAAAAATTAGGGTCAAAGAAAAATAAGGCTAAGCAAACCAACCTCCTGAAGATCCTAGATACTTCCTGGTTCTCTTGTCTTTTGTGTTTTATAGCCAAGTGTCCAAGGGTTCTTTCTCGTTATGTTTTGCCTTTTTTTTTTTTTTTTAAGAGGATAAAATCTGAATTCCCACTCATCTCTACATACTAAAGACTAATCTTATTTGACACCCCCCCAGGAAATTCTATGTATACTTAACCTATTCTGCACGTGCAGACATTAATGGAGCATACATGCTCAACAGCCCAAAAGGCATCTCTTCAGCAGGAACTTTGAGAAGGTGGATCCTCATGAAATTGCTCACAGAAGGACCAATTTTAAATACTTTTCTCGCTAGGCAAAAATCTCATTTCAAGCAGCCAACACGTTCATACGCTTGACAGGAATGAGCAACAATTTACAGTGTGTTGCCTACTTCATTGGTTAATATAAGAAACTGACATTTATGCATGTCAGAACTCATACGGAGCCATGTCACCAGAGGAAGTGTTTGGGGAGCACTTCAGCAGGCACAACTCCACAACAGTCTTTAAAAAGTGTGCATATAACACCCTGCCTGTAGGCAGTCTGGCTCTCTGAAATCATTTAGGACCCACTCAAGAACACTCACGTCTTTTGGGAGGAGGTGGAGGAAGACAGAGTTCATAGGCAGCAAATTAGTAAAGAAAGCTCTCAAATGAGTTCTCTGTCAGACGACGTTCTTGAAGTGCCTAATGAATCGTAATCAAATATATGTGATTAACAGAAGGTGAATCCAAATATATGGAGACCAAATGAACATAGTGGCTTGTAGCCACATCATTTTGTGTTACGAGCCAGTCAGACCTCCCAAGTTAAGCAGTGCTGAGCCAAGTCTGAATTTAAATAGGAGATTCTCCAAGGAAAACTGAGTGCATGTGCTGAAGGAAATAGTACTGGTAGCCCTTGTCTGTCTGAGTTACTACTGAACGAAGGCTCTCGCATGATGCCAGCAGCACAGGACTGAGGCTGTAGAAGAAACTCAAATCTTAGAATCCTAGCTCCTAGTGGTCATTAAAAATCCTTCAGCAGTTTTTGGAAAAGTAATGATGTTCCTGTAGCCAAATTTCATACTAGATAATTATAATATAACAAATATAACGGCAGTTTGAGGCAGATACGGGGTTTTCTTTCATTTGTTCCCCATCAGGTTTCATGGAGCTTTATTCTAAGGAGCTGGAAAGTTCTACTCAAGAGGTGATTTCCTCTCATGTTCTAGTGTTAAATAAAGACATTAGAGCATATTGTGCTGGAATTAGAAGTTGAAATTAATTACATTTTTTTTATCCCCCGTGTTACACCTTTCCTTTGATTTATTTCTTACTCAAAAATAGTGTATTGAGCAAATCTATTTGGTGGTCTCTGTCTTTACATTGCATGAAGCTAACCAAATAACTTATGATTCTTAGACTCACAGAGTAATTTAGGTTGGAAGGGACATCAGGAATTGACGTAGTCCAATCACCTGCTCAAACTACAGCTGATGCCAAAATTAAATCCGGGTGCCCACAGCCTTGTTGTAATTTACAGGCACAAATCACACTCTCCAAATGTAATATGTGATGTGAAAAAAAGAATAGCTAGGGAGAAATTTTTGGTCTTTACTTGTTTTTGAAAAATCCTGTGCTATAGCATTCCGCAAATCCCTATTCAAACTTTGCCTCCTTTTGTTCACACTTGAAAGTTTTTGTGTATTCACAGCCTAATTCAGTGTAATCATAATTACTGTTAATGCCAGTATCTCAGAATGTTCACTGGGATAAGTCTGTGGAATATACAAATAAATTAAGGAAAGAGAGAGATGAAGAAAATGCAGAAAACAGCTAAAACGTTGTAGCATGGTCATTATGTCAAGAATAGCAAATAAGTTTTTTGAGACACTTTTGAAAAATGCAATTGACTCCCACGACACAAGAGTCAAGTAAGTACATTCATATTTCTGGTGCAAAGTGTAATGCCTATTACTAGTTGATTTTATTAGATTAGTAGATCTTCCCACATAGAAGAGGTGATGGGCAGTACCTCAGGCAAAAAAAGGAGCTTTATGAAAAGAAAAAGTGGGCAAGAATGTGGATTACTTATCTTTAGTATATTTGTCCTTTATATAACTGCAGGATGTGGATTATTCATTTGCGCATCCTTTATTAGTCCTAAAAGTGTGCTCCTCACTGGAAAAGCACAGAGACAGTCTGGGCTGTAAGCTCTATCGCCCAGACTTGCAGGAGCCAGAACGCACCAGGAATCTGTGGGATGGGATCATTCAGACTGGTTTTGTGCTTGGTTGCGTGCATTTGCTGCTTAATAGTTCTTCAGATTGCTGTTACTGTGGGACAAAAGGAACTTTTTAGGAGTACTTTGAGTGAGAAAAGGACGACTCCTTTGGCTATGACTAATGTATGGTGATTAATATCTAGCCAGAAGTATTTCCTGACTTCATACTTGGGGAAAACTTACGGCGCATCATCTCCCTGACCTCCCTATCCTGGCTGCCATGGAAAGAAAACGGGAGAAATGCAGGCCAGGACTGTGGATAATGGGAGACAAGGACAGCGTGGCATGCTACAAACAGCACTGGCCCATACACAGAGTTTGTGAGGACTGGGATTCTGATAGCCTTAATAATCAAGTGGTCTAGCAAGGAAAGGGAAAGGAAATGAGTAAAAGTAAGGTATAATCAGCACGTTGCAGAAAACAGCACAGCTCACACAAGTGGTTAGGCACTCCCCACTAACACAGAACATGTAGCAGCAACAAAAGTCTGCTTTAATCCAAATTGACTAAAGTGAACATATCTGATTCTTTCTCCTCTCCTTCAGATCTACGCAATTAGAGCTCTACCTCAACTTGCTGAGACCTTGACGTGTTATTTGAATGAGCTCAGCAAATCTTTGAGGCACACCTTCCTGACAGCAGCCACAGTTGACCGTTACGCCTACGAAAAAGTGATGACTGCCAATGTTTACTACTTCTTACCTTTTGTGCCATTTGGATCTGGTTCTGTTCTTCACTTCTGGTTTCCAATTCAAAGAGGTAACCTGTAATTCATCAGCTTTGGGGAAAATATGAGTGATCTCATGGATCCTGGATGTTGTAAAATATCGGGGGTTTGGTGAGGAGACAGAGGTCTGTACACCATTAAAACAGTAAAACTTGCAATTTTCCAGGGGTTTGCCAAGCAAGTCTTGAATGCCTCAAATCTTCCACAATCTGTTTGATATATCAGGAGGGAGATGCAGTAAACTATCCATATGGGTAGCTAGCACAGATCGCAGCATCAAATGCATGACATTTATGCACTATAAACTTACTTTAAATTCCATGCTACAACAAGTACTGTAACATTAGAGAGGGCAAAGTTGGAGAATACTGATTGTGACCATGTGTAGAATGACGATAATTTATTTCTAGCATTATATTTCTGTTCTAATGCAATTCTACCACCCAACACACACACATATAGATATCTAAATCATTATCTAATATTTTAAATAGCTGCCATAAGAAAGAGCCAGAAAAGGAATAGATGTATGTTTGGTTTACATCATGTTAGGAGCATAAAATGTACTGGGGGTGGTGAATTCTTATCTTCTCTTCATGTATTCACTGGATCAGGTTTTCCTCTTCACCCCAAGGTCCAATTCCAAAATTTATTCCAGAATAATGATGGGTCTCTGTCTCAATATTCCATAAACTGGCAGCTTTCAGAAAGAAACTACGAAGTCCCTGACAGTACTATTAGAGGGCTTCCACCCCTCACCACTATGGCACTGAATACACCACAGGAGACAAACTTGCAACAGGATGGCAATGAGAGGGGAAAAGGATAACGTTCCCTTTACACCTGAGTTTAGTGATGGTCACATATTACTTTATAGTTCTTCACTACTACAAAGTCTTTATATGAGGGGTTTGTACTATACTTGTAAAAATATTTGAAAAGCAGAAGTAGAGCATTATCTTAAAATTCCTGCGTTTGGTAGTGTTGCTCGCATCTTTGCAAATATCACTAAGAGGAGGAACCTACTGACAGAGAAAAACCCACAATCATCTTCTGCTCAAACATTTATGGCAGAGATTTATAGTCCTTCTCACCCATCATCTACAGCTCCAAATAAAATCACTGTTGAGACATAGAGACAAGCCCGCTGCCAAGACAACAGCAGCATGCTTTAATACAAATCAACGGCGTGGTTTTCTGCTTCTTAAATCTATACACAATTAGATCTTGTTTTCAACTTACCGAGACCTTGAAGACCTTGTTATCTGGATGAGCTCAGCAAATCTTTGAGGCACACCTTCCCGACAACAGCCACAGGGGACTCTTACACCTAAGAGAAAGGGATGACTGACAAGCTATACAATGTCTGACACGTAACTCTACTGCTCTCTGATCCCCCAAATAATTACTTAAACAAAAAATTGTCTGACAAGAAAAGCTGAGCACAGCTGTCTGCATGTTGCAGTAGGTACCTTACTTGGGAAAACCCAGCTTCAGATACCTTTTCTTATAGTTGTTATTTGGGCTTGCGATTATGCTCAAACAATGCCTCCCTCACTTCCCGTGAAAAACTGCAAAGGTCTCCGTGACATTTCTGGGAGGAAAAAAAAATTCTTCTGCATAATCCTCATCTTTTTTTATCCCCTACCCAAAATTTTTGTTGTCAGGCCAGCCCTGCAATGCTGCATCTATGCAATATCGACCCCAGCCATATTGAAAATCTGCACAAAGAGGACTGTTAAAAAGTAGGAAAGAGAGAGGACTTTGGCCAGCAGCATGTTCATCAAAATGCTGAACTTATGCCCTAAGAAAATGCCATGGGATCTTTAATCATGAGGCAGAGCAAAGAAGATGTTATCCAGTTTCCTTAACTTTGGAAGAAGGAAGGGCAGAAGCAGTGTTGCCAGAAACTGATCTTTGGGTCTAGATGTTGTACATCTTCTAAACTTGATGAGTAGGTCTCTGAATTATTCCCCCCAGGGTTAGATTTTTTAAAAGGCCATCATGTTTTCTGCCAGCTGGTAATGTCAGAAACAACAATATTGCTGTTAGTGTTTAACAGGTTATATTCAGTTTTGGTTCAGTGGGTTTTGTTCCAAATTGGGATTGAAACTGATTTGTCTTAATGATTTAACTTGTTGACAAATAAACATTTGAGGGAAAAATATATAATATAATCCTGGCAAACCAAACCATGCCTTTAGCTTTTCCTTGAATTTTAATTCAGCTATTTATTACATCACCCTTTGCCAGAATTGGGCAGTAAACTACTTTCATATTCAGAAGAATGTTTCCATTTAAAATTTACATTTAAAATTGCAATAAGATGCTGGACCTCATTCTTTTTTGAGGAAACTGTACTGCATTACATTAGCTACATTGTTAGAGAAACGGTGCATTCTGCTTCTTGTATCAGTTTCAATTAGCTGGGTGCATTACTCACCCATTTTATCATGGGATGTTAAAATTAGTGTAATTCAAAGTGTCACAAACCACAGCTACAAAACGGATTGGTTAGCTGTTAATTATTTAAAAGCTGCATCCTGCGCGTAATCAGTTTCTTACCTACAGTCATGATACATTTTTGACAGTTTGGAAGACAAACTCTATTGCTGTCCAGCATAATTCTGAAATATAATTTATAGTGGTTATTTGGAGAACTATATCAAGTACATTAAAGCCATATGGTACTGTGGTTTCATCCCCAAGAGATGCCTCATCAGCTAAGAGAAGCATTATGATCAATATGTATATTACTCATTTTTAATAGAGTGTACTAAGCTGTAGAAGATTACTGTTCCTGCCAGTTACTTGAAAATATGAGGTGCAACAATTATTTTAAGATTGTTGGAGAGTTACAGTATTCTCAAGATAAAGAAAATATGTCTTTGTTTTGTTATGTTTAGAGCCTGAAACTTTCTCTAGCAGATGAATTTCCCCAGAAAATAGCATGCCTAACTAGACAACCTAAAACCTACAAAAGGCAAAACCTTATTTGAGTTGTAATGCTCAAACAATTTGCTAAATATGGCTCCTTGGAAGAAACAAAAAAAAAAAAACAAAAAAAAGAGAGAGAAAAAGATGAGAATACTGTTTGTCATTTATCTTGGCAAGAGGACTTAGTATCTACCACAAGTACGCCTATTTCACGGCTAAAAATCAAAAGTGGTAAGCACTACAATGATTGTTGCAGCCTTGGCAACACAGAGAACACTGTATTTTTTAAAAGATTTGTGTTATGTACACTCATTCCTCAATACACTGAGAAAAACACCACATAAATACCAAGTATTACGTTAACCTCTGACCTGCTAGAAACATCAGCAACTGCAGACCCAGAGTAAAACTGCACGGCGTAACTAAGGCTGCAAAGCCACAGGCATGAAAGATGAAAACGAAAGAAGCCCCACAAAGTCAAATTTCAGTTATTCAATGAGATGAAGCAAGCGAGGGGAAATAATTCAGAAATAGCGGAACTGTTAATACTAAAAAATAAGGTGGGAAGAAGATGAAATAAGGCCACAAGAGGGGCTGAGGGTGGGGAGAAGGGGAACAAGGAGTGGGAAGGTCCAATGCACCAGTGGTGACCCATGAAGATAAGCCCTCAGAACACAGTATAATGCAAACGTGCTCCTCCTGCTTCTGGACCCAAGGCTGATCTACCTGCATTGTATATTAAATCCTCACTTGAACCTTGGCCTTTCAGTCAGCAAATGCCAAAGTGGGGGAGCAATTCCTACAAGTCTGAAGACATAGGTAAGGGGCAGTATTTGGGGGGTTACAATTGGAACAGGGACCTAAAGATGAGATGGAGAGTTCAGACTTATAGCTGTGTCTTGAAATGTATTTGCATTGTGCTACACACAGACTAATAAATCCTTCAGTGGCAATTCAGGTCCAGCTCTTTGAATACTGTCTGGAACTTTCAGCCCTTTCTGCTTTAAATATCTAATTCATTGAAAGAATTTCAACTTGAGTTACTTTACCTTGAAATGGGGAGGGTTCAAGGCAGCTAAATAGTCACTCAGGTATGTTTAATAAACTTTAAACTTCCATTTTAAAAAGAAAGTTCCTTACAACTAGATGTGACTACATTTTCATAGAATGATTCGTATTTTTTGACAAGCAATTTACAATCCTTCTTTGAATGCTTGCTTCAGTATTTTGTAAAAACTAACTACTTGAGAAGCAAACTACTTTCATCTCAAAGTATTATCATAGAAGTATGGTAACAGGATATACAGAAAAAACACCACAGAAGCACCACAGTAAAAAAATCTCATGTCCGCCTTTTCCTCTTCAACTCCTCAGCTGGACTTTAGCTCACATGACACATGATGGCCCACAGGTTTTCCCCACGTGTGTATTCCTCACCGGGAACTTCAGCAGAGTCGGTGGTCTGCTATTTATGAGTCGCTCACCTGCCCTCTGATAGCACTGCCCTGAAACTTGGGATGCCACAGCTCCCTGGGCAATTCATCAGACACAAAGAACAGGATTGCCAGATTAGAAATACCACTGCACTTGTGAGGATGGCTGCAGTTTTTTAAAGGTATTTCTTTTACCAAAAAAAAAAAAAAATCTCCAAACCATCATACTTAGATGTACCAGGAACTCATTCAACAACTGGAAAACCACTCTTACAGACAATAGGAGCTAAAGGTAAGCAGAGTTTCTAAGCATGCACACGTTTTTCTAACCAATTTATGTGCTGTCCCATAATCCTCAGTTTTATTTATTTCCAAACCTTCTCTCCCATCTGTTCCCTTCTGCATGATCTATATATTATCTTATGCTATTTATCCCTAACAGATTTTTCCTTCCTCTCTCTGTTCCAGTTAGATTAATGATGCCAATATTCTCTGTGTATTTCTAGTCTCTTTGTTTTCTTCGTCACGCATCTTGCATTCATACACTTTCAAATACTTATCACTCCCTCTGACCCTTCCACAACAGTCCAAGTTTTTATTCTTATTTCACAAATGTTCTCTCTTAATATTTTTTCCTTTCTTCCTCCTTTAGACCCAGGTTGTCAGTTGTAGTGCTGAATCCCAGTTCTTCCAATCCTATCAGACTCTGTCTACCTTCTTTCCGCCCTTTCTGGCTTTTATTTGGCTTTGTTCCTTACTCCTCAACCTGTATTCCTGTACCTTAGCTAGACTTCTGTATCAAGATATACTGTCCTGAGATAGTTTAATGCATTAGGTGTTTCTCTTTCCTTGCAATGCTGTGTGCCCTGTGAACTAGTCATTAAACATGTTTAAATAACTGATGCATTAAATGCCTTTGCACACCATTTTGAAACACATTCAGGTTTTATTCTATCTCACATCCATGGTACCAAATTTCTCTCGTGACACTACAAGCGTTCCTGCAAAAGCAGCTTCTGTTATCCTTTCTCAACATTAATTCACGAGTACTGCTGTATTCTGGTTTGGAAGAAGTCCAGTACTGTTATTTTTAATGATGGAGCACACTTTCTTCCTTTGGGAGATAAAACAGTCAAATTGTAACAAGCTGTTTTGCCTTGCTGCTTTTCAGGCTGCCTCTAGTCCAAAAGAAGCAATCATAATAAAGCAAATGCCCCATCTGACTAAATAATCAAGCACATGACTGCTTAGAGAGAGTACAAAGCTGCAGGGTTGAAGAATAAAAAAAAGAAGCTTGCAAAAATCAGCCTGTGTATGTATGGCAATAAGTCTACCTGAAGTTTCCAGCTCTGTTTAAAAGAGACACGACAAGTCAGTATTACAGACAAAATCTCACGTATGAAACACGCTGCAGAGGCCCATTTGGAGATACTTACGAGGAAAGACAAAATTGTCACAAAGAGACAACCAAAATACCTCAGAGAAAAGCTTTATACAGGCTCTTTTTACCAAAAATTTCAGGGACACTGAATTTCCAAACAACCTCTTTCCCCTCTTCCCAAATCTTTCAGTGGAGGCACGAGTTGACTCTGTAAAGAGAGATGACCGCAGGAAATATAGCTGATAAAACTAAAGAAAGGTCTTTATATAGTTACACAGGAGAAAAAGGATGAGGTGGGAAAGGCACAGTTGCTAGACAGTGCTAACAGCACAGCTCAGTTGCGGTTTTGCAGTGGACTATAATTTAGTCTGAGATATCTTATGAGTGCTCAGACTCCAAATAAAGGGTTGAAAATGCACAGTTTGTACACAAAATTAAGAAATCAAAGTATGTAGAATTGAAGACGGGAAGGTCATATCCCAAACCCCATCTGCATTTACTGTGATACCTCTACAGTCAAATTTCAAACTATAATTAAAATATTCGGGGGGCGGGGGAGAAAAAAGAGGCAAGATACTAAGATACTTTTGTTACCAAATAACAGTAACTCAGTAACTTATGCTACCAAATAAAACAAGAAACTTCACTACAACTGAACAGATATGCTGTTTAGCTCCTATGTAACAGGCCAGTGCCTACTTCCTTTGAGTAACTGCATCATAAGAGCACAGTGGACTTAAAGTAGACTTAAAGTGGACAGTACAGAGAAGAGCTACTGAAGTGAAGGAAGGTGTGAGGCAGCTGATTTATGAGAGATTAATAAGGCTATGCCTTGGTTTGGAGAGCAGAGGGCTGAAAGGGAGCAGGATCAGCTTTTGTAAGTTGATGAAGGATAAATTGGATGTGTAAGTGTTAGTAACCAAATCCTGCAGAGTCCTTCTAGTAGGTAGTCACACACTGAAGTACAAACAGATATTGTAGGAAATAGGCACGGATGCACCTCCTAGCATCCTAATCCAACAACTGTGAACACTGATGGGAGTCTGCAGAGAGAGGTCAGGCTCACCCAACCTTCCTAAACAGCATGTCTTTCTCCACTGTCAGAGAGCTAGATGGACCACCCATCTGATCCAACAAGGCCCTTCTTATGCTTTCACACGTTACAAGGCAAGTAAAGTCAAACGAGTATCCATAGAGATGAAATTGAATCCCTGAATAGTAGCTGACACCCCTACAGTGGCAAGGCTATGCTCAAAAAATTCCTCTTCATCAGCTGGTCTGAATTAGTAAGTCAAAAGAATTGAAGCAAACAAGCAGGACAGAGGACTAGTGGAGAACTGCTAAACAGAGCAAAGGCAAAACCAGACTTTGTAGGCCAAGAGCAATATCACAAGCCAGACTTTAGCACCTGAAGTCCCTGAGGGTCTAAGTCTGTGTCTGAAGTATACAGCCTGGCATCACTTACCATCTCCCAGTCCTAGATGTATCGTGACTTGGCTGTGTCCAGAATCCATCTCAGGATGCAAGTCGAGCACATGCCACCTGCCTGTCAACATGATTTCCAAGGAAAAAATAATTAGCAGACCTTATCTCAAGGCTTAATACAGATCACATTTGCCCCTCCACCTAGAAAGAGCCTTTAAGCTGTAATAGTTTGGTAAATACCATCTTCCTGTGATAAGGTAAATATCAGTGAGCCACAAGACAGCAAATACACATATGCGATGCAACAATAAAGTTTTTGTTAGAAAGAAAAAAATGCCACAAGTTGCAGTTTGAAGGAGAAGTTTGCACTGAGAAATCAAATTAATATTACTAGGTACAGCCACACCATTGAAATAGGTCTCTTTGCAAAGAGCCAGTTAAGTGAATAAGCGCAGAGCCCTTTCATTGCTACTAACCACCACAGACTACTAGCACAGTCTCATTTTCCCAATCTATGAGACAATAACGAGCCAATCTACGCCTTGGTTCCTGGCTGCAATAAAAAAAAGAAAGATCCTGACAGTCTATCCTTAATTATTTTATCTCAGTAACACTTGCATAAATCTGGAGTAAATTCAGAGAAGAAAGGGGAGGTATTTCTGGTTTCAAGCCATATAATTGGGGCGGGGATCTGACCACCCAATATGCCTGTAAGAGAAGCTTTTATGCCCACTTAGACATGAGTTGCATGTATTTAAGCAGCCAGCTTGCACCTGGCTTGTCTACAATTACTACCACTTCCTTTTTTTCCCCTGTCAAATCTTCCTCCCCTCAATAAATGGACTTCACGGTGTTCTGATGGATGGCAAAGAGTAGGTTAAATTCTTGCCCCAGTTCTGTATATAGAATTGTTCAGCATCAGAAAGGAGAGCGGCCAAAAGAGCACGCGCATCATTCTGCAGATCATTAACTGGTAACGTCATCTGCCCTACTCTAGGTGTCACATCCAAGAAAAGACCACTAAATTAGAAACGCAGTGCTCTGAACAGGGGAGTACTCGGCGTTCCTCTCCTCGCCCTTTATGCAAGCACTGCGGTAAGCAGCCAAGGAGAAATCAGCGTTTTACACAAAATGCCTCAGAACGCGATAGCAAAACCAAACAGCCATTTAGCACCATGCACTGTGCTGTGGTCATGTAATTTATATATGATGATAATCTGGTTTTCATCTAACCTACTAATTCAGCCATTGTTTCATTTAAATAATTGGCTATCTGACTCCCCACCCATGTTGAAGAACATGCATACCACTCTACCACCCTACTGCGGGGACACCATTAACCTAGACAATATGTAATGAAAAAAGAACAAAGACAATTTTCCAAGGAAAAGAAAAAGTATTCACTTTCATGAGAGCTTATCTCTTATTGTATATTTTTAAATAGTGAAATTTTTTAACATTTAGAAGGAAAAATTATTTCTAACACTGTTTGACAATTATTTCAAACATTCAAAGCTTTATTTTTAGAAACCAAGTTATTTGGGTTTGGTTTTCTGGACTTTGGTTGGGTTTTTTTTATATACAGTTATGATTCTCTTTCCAAAAAACCTTACCGATAAACAGGCTAGCAGTGGCTACTGAACAGCTAGCAAAGGACTTCAGCAAAGGTCACAATAAAGAAAGCAAGAACCACAAGGCCACGTGACAGTGCTGGTGACATTTCCTCTGTCAAATACTCCTCGACCTGGCTCTGTAAGACTGTGTCCAGTCCAAAAAAGCATCTTTAAAATAATGTACTTATTGCATTCACTTGCCTGTTCTTGTCTTCAAACGTTACTCTTTCACAAGCAGTGCTGTGCAAGCGGCATTTGGCATTTGCAAATTTTAACCATGGCGTGCTTCTCTCCTGCAAGGTTGGGAAAAGGCTCCTGCGTGCCCAAATGCTCCCAGCTACAGGTTACCTCACAATGCAAGGGATGCTACTGCATGCAAATAGCCAGTGTTTTCAGACTGAGCAATCATTTATACCCAGGGAATACATCTCCTTCTATTTTCACAGTGTTTTTGGTACAATACAGTGGAGAACCCCGTCCACAAAATGCTCTTAAGTATGCTTATCTTAATTACGAGGTTTGTGGGGTTTTTTCAGTTTTGCACTTCAGTTTGGAGTCCAAAGCCATCTCAAAAAATTGCAAGTAGAGTAAAGAAGTCCCTGTCTCTTTCAACACACAAACTAGAGGGTATCAACTGCAATTAGGAGGAGGCATACTCCAACCATTCTCCATGTCTCTCGCTCTCCACCAGTGCGCAGCTATGCTGTGTCAGTCCTCACCGCAGGATGCGGGGCTGAGCCCCCTGTCTAAGGGAGCAAAACAGACGACAACAGTCCTAATGAAACCAGCTGCAGAATTAGGAAGCAAAATTTCATGATATGACACCCAGGACCAAAAAATATAAGAGAGCTAAGTGTTAAAACAACAGGTCTTTTGAAATGAGCGAGTATTTGCCATTGTCTCAAAGGCATACAGGAATGAAAGCACATAAAATTCAGAAGCAAAAGTTACTTATAAAAATAAGAGAAAAAGGGTCTAAAGAAGCAATTGGGACTTTTAATACAAAGTTATGAGAAGTACAAATGTATTTCCTATTCCAGTTAAATAGTTAATAGTAGATAAATTTTAAGAAAATAGAGGAAGTTGGTAATGACAAGTTACTTACTCAGATATTCTAGTAAGAATGTAAAAAATGCATGTTACAGCAAATAATTCACTCAGTTAAACAGGCAAAGATATCGAATATACATTTTGTAGCTATTTTTTATGCATTAATTAAGAATTTAAAAAAATAAAATTGTAAGAAGAATGGAAGAAAAAGAGAAATAAATTGGGTTCTATTCTGGCAAAAGCCATCCTGAATTTCCTAGGTGTTTATATAGCACAGTGCTATTTTCACAGATCTTTTCAAATTTTACAAATGGTCTTTTTCATTGCAATTTTTCAGGCCAATTCCATTAAACATAATAACTAAAAGGTTTCCATATATTCACTGATTTGAAAGAGTTTTTCCTTTTCTCATCAAAACGTTCTCTTTTCCCTTTGTTTCCTTTCCATCCCATAATCTAAACCAATAGGTGGAAGTCCTACTCCTAAATAAATCTTTTTTCCTATTGCTTTCAATATCACATACGTTTTTTATATAGTCAAGGTATTCATGGTTTAGATGGTTTTGTGAGGTTTTTCTTTAACTTAGATTCTACTTTCTTCAGCCTCCTCATCATTTTAGGCTTCCTCTCATGTCTTCGACTCAGATCTAAATATGCTAATAAGCCAGTGTGACCCTTCAGAAACCCCTGAGTCTACGTCTTAAACACAAGTGGTGCGGTACATTTACCTCAATCAGAAAAGACCGAAAAAAGGATGGCTCAGGGAGCTGAACTTCACTATTCATTTTAGCAGGGCTTCAGCTAAACTTGGAACTGATTTGAGGAGAACCTAAAACTCAAGAGTAATAGGTGCACATAAACTGCACTCGGATAGAAACTTAATAGCTTTCAGTACAGGTGTTAGCTACCAATAATGAAAACATTTTGTTCCTAACGTACCCAGACTGCTGTGTTTGGATACAGAAGGGAACTCTTTGTCGCGCCTCCTTGTAAATGCATGGCAGTGGGATCTGGGTGTAAAGTGTGCAGATTAAGCAATGAGGGCAACTCTGTGGACCTGCCCCTGCTGGCAGTGTCAGGGGTCGAAAATCAGACCCAACACAAAGATCCTTCCTTGAGGAATTTTCTGATGTGAAAATTGTTGTAGCCTGCAGGCACTTGGGCTGAGACTGAGCTCGGGTTGCCATAGAAGGCACTATAAAACTCAAGTGCCAAACCTGTAGGAAGGCCACGGGCTCTGATGTCTCCTGGGCATAGCTATTTGGGGTTTAACATAGCCTGAGTGCTTAGTGGCTTGTTTTACATGATGCTCCCTGACTGTCCTGCAGCCTTTCCACAGAAACTTCAACTTCAAATGCCCTCACAGTTTATCTTTCACTGGTTTCAAGCTCTTGAAATCCACCAGATGTGAATACTGACAAACAAACCCATTTATCTTAGGAAGACGAACCCAAAGCAAATATGAAAATAACCTTGCATAGAGGGTAAAAGTTCCCTGGAACTAAAATCTGGAAATAAAAAATGCAAGACAGAAATTCTTTCTTATTTTTACGATCTAAGCTAATTTTTCTCAGTCACATTTTCAAAGGAGTTGAATGGGCTATCAATAGTGCTTAATAACACTGTCAACTCTTCGCTTTTTACTACAGCAGTAAGGATGAAAAACTTGTTCATTCTTATCACAGGGATCTGCCTACAGCTCTTTGCTTGCTTTACCTTCTGCAACATAACAGCTTGTTGCTATGGTATTATGTCAAATAAGCAAAAATAACTCCTTACTCCCTCAATTCCAAGCCCTCCGCATCCTCTGCCTGGGCTTGGTCCCGAACAGTGATTGCCAATTTCTGTAGAACGCGCAGCCAGTGGCTGCAAATGCACTCCTCTTGTTTACTCAGCTTCTGCCCTCTTATTTCCTGAGCAAAAAGTCAGTGCCCAAGAGCTTTAATTGCTGATCTTTGTTCACCTGCATGAGAAAAAGCATAAACAGCATTTGTTCGACCAACCACTATATACTGGGAACTACATATTGCAACTACGTCATTAATAGGATTTGTTAAGGTTGGAGAGAATAACTAAAACAACCCATAATTTCTCTGACAGCTCTAACTGAAGGGCAAATTTCTTCTGCCTGTTCTACTCTGTGGAGCTTTAATTGTATATTCTAATCCCAGAGGGCCAAATTATACTTTCAGTTACAACCATGATATAATTAAAGTTAATGGAGTTGCTCAGGTCTAATTGAGGGCATAGTTTATTGCAGCAAATGTTACACTACAATAAATCATTGAGAAGGATTCCAACCGTCAGCTTTATATATCACTCGGTTTCCAGAAATCAGAGTTGAAAGTCTTTAAATAAAGCTCCACTGGAATTGATAACGATTATCCTCCCCAAAAATCAATGGCTAAATAGTAAGCATATGAACGGAGTAGCAGATTCACTACTTCTATCAGCTTCAATCACTGTCCTGGGTTTTTTGTGGTTTGTTTGTTGCTCTTTTTTGCTTTTTTAAAAAAATCCATTTAAAATTGGTATAATGCAAGGAATCCTGTTTACAAACTGATATCTAACGAAGAAACAGCGCCATGTCCATTAGACGTGCTGTGCACTACAGAAGCAGATGTTAATTCCTGCCTCTGTGTGTATGGATAGCGGGAGACATGGCTTGTTCTCATCTCAAATATATCACTACGCTGAAAGCAAAGGCATCATTTTAGCACCCGTGGACAGAACCAATATCATTGAGTTTTAACCCAACTAACTTGTGTGCCAGTAACAGTAAAGCCAGGACAAATTTGCATGTTTGAAAGCCATTAAAAGCATAACTTTAGACACAGAGGCTATCTGCCCCAGCCTCCCTGCTATTGCCACAGGGCCCAGAGCAAAACCAGTTCTTTATGTCTCTTTTCTGCAATTCCACCTTTCAAAGTAGTGCAGATATGATCAAAGTGACAAGCTTAGAATGGTAAATTATCACATCAGTTTCATCCGCATGAACCTTGATTGGGAATCTGTAGCACCTCGTTCTCACAAAACCCCCCTTATCACTATCACAGTCCCAGGGATCTCTGCCATTGCTATCCCTTCAACTTATTCAAGGCCCATTAACCTAAAACACCATTAAAATAAAAAGCCTCTACTTCAAACATTGGTAGAGAGATAGTACTGAGATTCGGTGCCTTAACCAGGTTTCTTTTTAATTATTATTGCTACTTTAGCTTTGAATCAACTCTATTCTTTAAAAGTAGCTGCTTGCATTCTGGTAATTATGAAAGATTTGGAAGATATAACAGTAATTTCAGTGTTCACATTATATAGCTAATGCTCAGGGAAAGCTTCTCCCTTTCATTTAATTTTGCCTTACATTTCCTTTTTGCTTCATTGTGCATTTTAACACCTTTAGAGATAAAGTATTTCATTTTCATGTCTGAATTTGGTAGAAACACTTTTTTTTGGCGTGCAGCCATGTGATGTCTTTATTCTCTTTATCTTGAGTTCTCTTTATGTGCTTCTGGTTTGCACAAGATGTTTCAGAAATTGCTGTTACGAAAAACCACTCTCTCTCCTCCGGGCTTGCTATTACCGCAGGGAGTCTTATGAGCTGAAACCTTGTCCCCAGCTATTAAATAAGTCTTCTTTCTTCAGTTCAGTGTTTTTATCCTGTAAGTATTTCTCAGCCACACTGGAGGTTTTACCACACAGGTCTGAATGAATGGATTATTTTTCTTTTTTCCTTTTTTTTTGTCAGCGACATACAGTATCGGCTTTTAAAACCTAAGCAAAGGATTACCTTCTGTGGCTGGGAGTGATAACTGTGCCATTAACAGCCGCTTGTCCCATGCTTATCCAGTGCCTAAGGGTCTCCAAATTTCAAGCTCCAGCTCACTTGTACTCTTCTGTTTTACTGCCTGAAGGCAGGAAAAATGCAGGTCAGGATGCAGATGAGATGAACTGTTTCAAGCTCCATTTGGCCCTACTTGTGTGAAGAAATCACGGGGCCGGACCACTTCACCTAAAAGGATTAGGCAGGCAAAGCACTTCAGGTATGCTGTTGGCCAGCAAATTGGAAAACGTAACCTGTCTACTCACCCACTTTTGTTTTTCTGTTGATATTTTGTACTGCCTCACGTCGCTACAGCTTTTGAAGATTTCTTATTTCAAGTATAGCCAGCAGCTGGAGACTGCCTGTCTGGTTCCGACACCACGGAGCAATTTTTCAGTCCTCAAAGGTACTTTAGATTAGTTTCTCTATATATAAATACGTGTGTGTGAATATATGTATATGGAGAGAAAGATACAAATATAGATGTATGAAAGAGTATTTAAGCAAAAAACTGAGACATTACTTAAAGTTATGCCTTTGCACCACTTTCTGTCAGAGTTTATTTTTTCTACTTCAATTCCTTCTTCCTCCCTAGGTCTACGTTATTGTAGATTTACGCACCATTCACCTCCGAGTGCTTCAGTTCCCAGGGTTTGTTCAGCTTTGCGCACATCAGAGATGGCTTCCCAAGGTTTCATGCTGGCTTCCTTTGGTCTTAAGAAAAGTTATGTCCTTGCAGGGTCACAACAAAAAGACCAATTTGTTCATTTGTAGGAAAGGAATTCCTATTTTTAACTCGCAGGCTGAAGTTCGTTGCCATTCTGTCTGCTGCAGGTGTCTATCTGGATTCCTCACAGGTTCATCAGTTGCACAGCAGCGCCCTTCACCCTTCTTGACCTGCTCACACACCAAAGCACGGCCCCGCATAAATGGTTAAGCACTGGCCCAAGCCGACCGCTGAATCACACAGCCCGTCAAAAGACTGCGCTGGCAAAAAAGGATGAGGAATTCAAGTGTCTGGCCATGGAAGGAAATGAGCCAGCAGCAGTTGTTAAAGCCAAAATCAATGGGCTGCTCCGGGATCCAGCAACCCGGCTGGCATGAGCTAGACCTGCTCCACCATAAATTAATGGGTCCTCTGGGAGCTGTTGTCAGCTACCGTCTGTGAATCACTCCAGGACCTCCCCTTCCCCTCCATAGACCATATGCAACTTCTGTGGCTTTTGATCACACGAAGATTTTGCTATGTGGCTCAGAAAAAAAGGAGAGTTAGGCCAACTCCGCACTAACATCCAAATACCATACCCGTCCTGCAGCATATGTATCTGTCTTTCACACTAGACGGAACGACTGAAATCAGACACTTCTGTGTTTTATTTTAAGGAAAAGCATTCATATTCTCTTGGGAAGGTTTAGCCCTGTTCCGCTTTCTAATATCAAGGACACAATGGTTGTGACAGTACCCTTTCCGAAGACCTTGAGTAGCTGTTTTCGCAAGACAGTTTGGGAGATAGAAAAGCATCCTTTAAATCGATGGTTTATTTCAGCAACTTCTTCTGAGGGACTGTCTTCACCACAAGTGAGTGTTTCAGTGCATTTTACTGAAGATTGGCCTGAGGCACAAAATATGAAGGCATGAAAATATTGCTATTGGTCACTAAAGTAAATTAAGTTCTTATAGTTTAAACTTCATCAGTTGGAACTGTGAGGTTTTGGACACAACCATACAGGAGGCTGAGACATTACAGGTCTAGGAGACCAACTGCAGGTACTCTATATTTGCACGCTCCATTACATAGCATTTTTAGGAGGAACACATGACAGTAGAAGTCACCACAGACAGTACATGCATACTCTTTAATGATTTGACTGATATTTTGTGGAGAGTTAATAAGAAATAATAGTAAGTATAAATGAATTATACTCAGCTCACGAATGGCTTTAGAAATGTTTCAAAATGCTGCCGCTCCTACAGACAGGAAGAGATTATTTGCTTTACTTATTTTTTTAGTAACTGTCTATTCATCCAGGATTGTATCAGACAGTCACTGTAATGTCTAGCCATTTTCCAGGGAAATTATGTGTGAGATTGACATTTTTTCCCAATTTCTGAACATTTTTGAGCTTTTCATTGTCTTACAACCAGAAGAACATTTCGTCTAAGGATGCTTGAAAGGACTATCATGGGAAAGCTAGGTTGAAAAATCGGGTTCTTGCACTGAGTGCTTGGCATGGCACACGTGCTGGTCATTCTTATTTTGTCTGGCAACAAGTTCCATAGTCTTAGCCCAGCTCCTGTGAACATTTTCTTTCCTGTGGTTACGAGTCTTTTCCTATGTTGTTGACAGCTTCATTTTTCCAGAGAAGCAAAGCTGTAGCATGAGGTCATCTCGGTTCATCTCCGACCCCACAAAAAAAGAAGGACTGGGAAGACCTAGTGTGCTTCAGAATGTATTGCTGTGTGTTAGAAGATACTTAGAAACATGATGTGTGATGTTTTATAATATATATAAAAATCATATTTACTTATTTCCCAGGAGAAAAATTATTGTGTGTTGACTCATAACCATAGAATTAATGTGTGTCAAATTATGTGATTAATGTACCAAAGTAAATTCATTCTTTCCAATTTTACACAACTTAACAGGCAGCAAAATGACATATTTTTTCAAAATGAAAAGTCACAGAATGTATATACTAAAAAGCATTTTAGTATATACTAAAAAGCAGTTTATTCTAAGGCACTATTATCACATATCTCAAATCAGCATTCTTGGGGACAATGTTTATCTTTCAAGTTTTGTTTGTACAAGGCCAGCCTTGTACAAGTGCAGTATCACCCAAGTTTCCAGCTAAAATTTTTAGTCATCGCTGTGACTGGAGAAGTTACCATTTCCGCTGCCACCGTTGTTGTTATTGTTACTGGCAGCACAGGAGCATTTCCCACAAGCAGATGCTTCTCCTTCCTTTCATTCCCCCTGCTGATGAGCCTTTCTACCTTGAGCGAAATACACATGTGGAGCAAGACAAAGGTGCAGGGCACAGGAGAGCATTCAGAAATGGTTAGTCTGCAACAAATTCAGAAACTCAGGATATCAACGAGGATTTTATCTGCAGCGGGCCAGTATTTCACCTAACCATCTACAAAGCCTCTTATAATACAGTTCATGCCAACTTCAAACTCAACATCTACCATTTAACCATGCATTCCAAAGCACCATGATCTGTAGAGCCAAGAGGTAAGGGAAGGGCTGAACTCTTTCCCACCAACAGATTCAGACTTCTCTTCCCCATTACGCACCGATGCAGGCTGGAGATGGAGGTTGTATAGGGAGAGGGACGTATGCATCCCACGGCGCTGCGGACAGATGTTCTCAGAGGCCCAGCTGAGCTCCCCGAGTTCAAGCTGAGCAGCCAAAATGAAGGTGGGTGAGATGAAGCTGCGCTATTCATAGCGTACCAGCCTGCGTGGTGCCCTTTCGGCTATCATTTCAATCAAAACAAACACTTACAAAATGAATAACTGCCTTGACTATTTAAACTGTTAACCTTTTTTTAACATTGCTGTTTATAATTAGATTTCACAGAAAGCCAGACTGGTGGGTTTCTCTCAGCTTGACATTTTTATCATGTGAAATATGTTGGATCAGGTAATCATAAGGCCTTAAGGTCAGGTAACATGACTGAATTGCTGTTAGTAATTAAATGTGCGATAAATAACTGTATCTGCTGTAGCTAGAAAAGATCATGTAGGTAGCTTCGTGTTCTGTTTTATAAATCATATTAAAAAAAGCGCATGGGTTGTTTTATATTAAACACGGTGGTTGCATGTGCCAAAGATTTATTAGTCCAGTCTGTCTTATGGTGAGTGGCTGCAGTCCAGATTCATGTGGTAGAATAATAAAAATTTTTAAATGGCTGTACAAGTTGATGGACCAAAATGGAGTTAGTTACCCGATTGGCTGCCGGTGATGTCATAGCCGCGGCTGCAGCTCCATATATGTTTATGAGAGGTTTATTCCCCTTAATTTCCACCTATATCGTAACAATAATCAGCCACTCTAAGCAGCCTGGTTCTAAGAAATTACTGAACTTCCCTGGTGACTGGAGTCTCTCAGCTCCATCTACTTCACCCTGAACCTGGGGTCTGCAACTGCGCCCTGAACTTCTCTGTCTCTCGGGGCTGATCAGCCTTTGCCCAGGCACTTTGCTGGAAAGGAAAGGCTGTATTTAGGGTTCGGGGTTTAAGGCAGGCTATGGAAGAGCTTTCTGTTCCAAGTACTTAGCATGAGATTCTGCAAACACTTAAACACATATATAATTTCCCTTTTGCAAGTAGCCCCACTCACTTCAATGTCACTATTATGTGAACAAAGTTATAACCCTTCTTAAAAGTTTTCAGGAGACTTACTACATATATTTTCAGAGGCCAAGAATGCTGACGGCTCTTAAAGAAAATAAAATGAAATAGAGAGATGCATGATTTGGACTATGTTCCGAATTTTCCCTAATTGCTTTAATCAAATTCCCACTAGGCATTAAAATTAAATTGTCTATGTTAGCTGAATTCCACTGGTAATTACTGGCTGGCAGTGGTTGAGGTATCAGATTTTCTTCTCCTTGTTTTTCTTATGCATGGGTGTATTACATATAGGCATTACTGGGATGTCTGGTAGCCTCCCAGAAAAGTCACCTTTAACTTAATGACAGCAGTTTTATAAATAGGTTATTTGATGTTTCAAAATAGCTGCACATTCAGATCCTGATCTACCTTTCTAGAGTATCCATACCCTGCAATGTATTGCATGAATTTTGAATGGTACCTTAGATTTCTATCCACCAACCATGCAGGCTCCATAGAGTGCAAGTACACTGATTTGAGGGATTTCCTTATAAATTCAAAATTAGAGTCTGTTGTACACTAAGCAAAATAATATGCCGAAGGACATACCAAGTCTCTAGTGCTCAAAACCCTAGCTGCCAAAAAATCCAACATTAGTCTTTGTATTATTATATAAACAAATAAAATCACAGGAGCAAACAACTTACATTAAAGTTTTCCCATTTTTTTTTCTTTCTAAAACTCCTTTATTTTATAGATGTATTAGTGTCTTCCTTGTTAGAAACAATACTTTAGGCATTCCTTTTGATAATCTATTTCTTAAAAACCTCTGAAGGGATTTTGGTGTGGCTGTTTTTCCGGTAGAAACTGTTTCCAACCACAGTGACTGCAAAACAATTTGATTCCTGTGTCCAAATAGTAAAGAGTTCGTGTGTCAATACCACATCTCAGCATTCCCTGAGGAGCAGATGCTTTGTATAAATTGAATTATAAATAATACTCTGATGCAGGAAGCAGTCGTCTAGTAGCAGTTTACGCTTAATACCACAGTTTTGTTTATTAGTTTTGGCTGTTTGATAAATAGAGAGAGGTTTTAATTTAACATAATAGTTCCTTGCATAGATAGAGAGCCATTACTGGTGCAGCCAAATAATATCCCTTCCCATGGGAGACTCTGTCAAAAAAGGAAACAATATCAGCTTAATTATTTTGCTTTCTGAACACACTGCAGCTAAGGGCTTTGGGTATTGACTTAATGTTTTTCTTCAATAAATGTAGCACTTATTATGGTACCAAGTTTAATGAACCTTCACTTTTTTTTTTTTAAATTGAGAAGTGAAGGGTTCTTTACTAAACATACATGTAAAGAACTGTATTAGCTTTCTTCTATACAGTTATGATCCTTCTTCCAGTTCTTCAATTTTATTGTAATTTTAGAGCCATACTGCAGCAAAACTCCAGGGATTTCACATACAGTGGTGTTTAATGCTCAAAATGTCTTTAGTTGTACATTACTAATCACAAAGGATTTGGTTTTAAAAAAAAAAATGTTCTTTCAAGCAGTAAAATATTTGCAGGAGTTACCAAATTAAAAAAATAAAAACCTGGCTAGAAAAAAATAAACTCTCCAAAATATATGAGAAGCTTAACTTTCACGTATGAGCTCCTATTAGAAGGGTAGTAACAGTAGTAGAAAATTACTGTTGGATTATTGCTTCCTGTGCAAGGGAGTATTATTCAAAACATAATGGAGACAAATCCATTGCTCGGCGAGTGCTGAAATGTTTGTGACTGGAGAAGGCCAGGCGTTGGATGTTGACCCCCCAGTCATTTAAAAGCCTCAGTGGGGCCATGTGGTGGCTGAGCAGAACGTGTTTTCTGACAGTACTGAAGAAGTGTCCTGCAGAGCCGGTATGCCAAATATCTTGAAGATTAATCTGTATTTACGTTCACAGGGATTTCACATTGCATTGATAAGAGGACAAATGACAGCCTGTGATGATATGGTAATCTCTGTGATACAAGCACTTACAGTTTGGAATCGTTTGTGTTTTAAGTGGTAGCTGTATGTATAGTTACGGCTGCCAAAGAATTCTCTTTATCTGCTGTGTTTTCAGTTGCTCGTGAGTTTTTCAAAATGGATATTTTAGCCTGATATCTTCCATGGCAGTTATTTTGCTTAGACTCAGATGTTCAGGATAGACCAGTGAAATTTTTGAGAAGTATCTTCTCCAGAGTTATCCTTACTCTCTGACCAAACTACTTTTTGAAGAGATATAGTATTATTATGCTGTGAAGCAGAAGTTTAATTTATAGGCCAAGATGAGTAATACACTCTTAAGCTCTTGTCTGAAAATTCACCCAAATTTGAATACATCAGTTCAGCCTTAAGACACATTCAGTAGAGCTTCTTAGGGTCTAGCTACTAGAAAGTCTTCACAGACAATTTGCTAAGAACAAGCTGCAGCTCCCAGTAGTCATCAGAAAGCCAAAACAAACAGGAATGGACCTGGGCTGCACTGGACAGCCCATGCGAGCTGCATGAACAACAACTTTCTACTAAGAAATACAGCAGAAGGTGCTACTACTCACTCGCATCTCAGAACAGCGCATCCAACTGGGAGTAGGAGATGACCTTGAGCTGTAATCCAGCCCTTTCTACTAATTATACTTTCAGTACTACAGAAGAAGCTTTCATGTAAAGATCTGGCAAGGACGACTATTCTCTATTATTATTATTCCTGCTATTATTATTTGCCTACAGTTCTGCAAGCCCAGAAAATTAAGACTTTCCAGTTAGAAACACAAGGAAAAAAGGTGCATGATGGGACAGTCAACTCGAGCAGAAAGTTCAAACATTTTCAAAGAAGGCAGACTCAGTGGAATTTTCATTTGGTCAAGAAAAGCAATTCTCTTTCACGCAGCCATTATTAAAGGAAGTAATTTCAATCGACTCTACTTACTCCCCTTTGCCGCAAATAGATAACAAGCAACCATGCAATTTCATTAAAGCAGCAACTGAAAGGCTGCACAGGACAAACTAGCAGGATTGTAAATGAACCCGTGTTTCTAATACAGCCAGTGACTGCCATGCTTCTTTTCAGCATGTCTTCTCCTGATGAATTTGATGTACCATCTGTATGGATCACTGTGCTCTCCTAGAGGCAGAATGGAAACCACAATTTCCAGTTACCAACAGTTATTTGCTGTGCAAGAGAGCCCACATTTTTGCACCACAGCCTCTCCTCCACATTAGTGTGTAACAAAATCATCATGTTTACTATGGAGATCAAAAGCAAAAAGAATCAACAAAACAGAAGGGAATTTGTCATATTTTGAGGGTGGGGGGGTGAAGGGGTGGTGGTTTGTTTGCTTATTAAGCAAACATTTTTAATTATTATTTGCTTATTCCTAAAAATCTAGGGAGTTCAGTTCTAAAAGTCTTCATCCAGAAGATCCCACCAGACCTTGCTGCTTACTAAGCTAGCTCCTTTTACCGCTAGCTACCTATCCCATTAAATGCTTCCCTGATTTGATATGGTGAATCCTGCTTTTCCATGTGAACAAGGTACTAATGGGAAAGCTATTTTCTTTCAGAAAGACAACAACCCACCTCAGCTCCACCATCAAGACTGGAGGCTACAGATGTCAGATGAGGAGCAAGACCTCAGGAACATCAGCTTCTACAAAAAGACAGAATGAGATCCACTCTTTGGATCTCGTACGGGAATTGATTGCCGTATGTCACCAGGAAAACTAATTGGAAACACCAATCCGGTTATACACCGCAAATCATCATGTATTTTAAAAAATCTACTCGAGTTACTTTCAAACTGTTCTAAGCCCTTCTACAGTATTAAGACACTTCTAGTATGATTTCGGAAAGAACTCCATAAAAGAAAGGGTAAATAGCAGGCTGACAGATACGATCACCTACGTGCATCAATCAATCTGGTTACCGGCTATGTTGTGCTATTTGCCAAAACCTGCACCAAACCCTAGAGACCACTGCTTTACAAACATTATCACAAAGGACAAGGAAACACCAGCTTCATTGTTTTTAAGTAAAATGGGTCATTTGAGAGTCTATCATGAAAAAAAGAAGTCCCAGACGGTTTTGAAACGTCATCACATTGCTCAGTTTAAACGCTACGACGGGGATAATGCCACTATAGTAATCCTTTCCCCCTACAACCAATTATCCTTCATTTGAAATTACTTATGGGCATTGCTTACACTGAAATGTTTAGAAAAGTAACGGGTAAACCTAACGACTCGTTTTTCACACATATGACCAACAGGGTGGCCTGCTCGCCTGCTCCAATAATATAATCAGTTTACTTTCCAATTAATTCAGCTCCTTTGAAGTCTGGATAATGAAGAGCACCAATTGTTGCTGTGTTGCTGAAAAGGTTACCAGGATAAGTCTTGGCTCTCAAAGTACCTTCTTGTTTCATAAAAGAGGCCCTTCCCTTGCAGCTGGTTTCTCATCTTACTGATTACCTGCTACATGAGAAATTTCAGTCTGGCTTCAGGGCTGGACCCAGCCCAGAGCCTTCTGTCAACAGGGTTGGTTATAATTTACTTATTGTAATTCAGAATCCCATTAAACCAGGTCTTTATCTGGCTTGCTGCATTGGAAGCATTTGGTACTGTTGGTCAGTGAACGTTGGACCACCTTCAACACCTTATGAAACTTTCAGCTTGGAAGTTAACATGAGGCAGGCCCTGCTTCTCAAAGATGTAAGTATATGCTTAAGTCCTAACGTAATGAATGGGACTTAATACCTGCTAAAAGTTAAGCATGTGCTTATGTATTTTTATATATAGGGCAGAATTCCCCTGCGCCTACAGAAATGGAAGTGCTCAAATGTTTTGGAGCCGTGGAGCTTTATTTCTGAAAGAAAAGGGGTTTTGTGACTTTTTTTGAAACCTTTTTTCACACCCTTTGTGAGAAAAAAAAATATTTTTAATGAAAGAATTTTCACTGTGATGTGTCAGGCTCAGAAGTCTTTCAAGGCTTAATATTTGTTTTTAAATAGGACTGTGAAAAGTGCAAGTCAAACCGGATTTTTCTCCTAGGCTTGGTTTCAGGGGCTAAAACCAAATCCCTTTCGGTCATTTTCTAAAGATCCTGTTCACCTTTGTTATACTGACACCAAGTCCCCAGCTTAATCCAGAATCCACTTGCATTTTTTACTAGTCCATAATTTGGGATTTATTCCATAACTTATACTAATCAATGTAATTTAAAGATGTGATCAGGCTCTTGACCAGTGGAAGGATGATTCTGTTATTCCTCTGCTGTGTATTCAGTCTCAACACATATAGTTCAAATAAAAACATAGGAAAACACATTTAACCCTTTTTTTTTTTCAGAAAATAAGTGTTTGGAAATTGCGAGCAACAATTTGGGATATAAATGCTATAAAGAAACTGATAAAAACTAGAAGCTAACCTCATGATTGTTAGTTCTAGTGACTATATATAGCTTCATATAACTTTCACATTCCCCATATAAAATGGATAATGAAGGGATGTAATTAATGCTATTTAAAACTTGCCTTCCAGATGTTGTCTCTTTTTGTAGACGAAAGAACCAACACATATCTTGTGCCAGTTCAGATTTCATCTATAGAACAAGAGAGCTGTCTTTCCCTTAGACAACATATATTAGTAGGAAAAAAAAAGTCCCAAGAGCAGTGTGGAGAAACAAAATTGGAATATTACATTGCAGTAAAAAATACAGCTAGGAGATTAGAGGTAGTGCTTTATAAAATACAAGAGCCAAAAACCAGCTTCCCGAGTCTCCTAAAGGAAATATCAATATGTTGGCTAGTCTACTTTTCATTATCACTTCATGGTTTAGGAGTTGTTGTTTTCTCTCTCCGTAACCCCCTCCATCCTCCTTTTATTTTAAGTCTGTTGGTCCAAAATCTGTTAATGCGTTTATCATACGCTTCAGGGACATATTCAAATAGCAACAACTTGTTTGAGTACTTTCAATTACCCCGAAGAATGCAAGCACAATTTAAGATGCTTCTGGCCTAAACCATTAATGAGGTTACACACCATTAATGGTGGAATTTGCCTGCACAATTTACTTTAAAGCAGCATGGAATACACATAAAAAATGGATGCCCCACAGTTTTGCTTTTCAGAGAAATGTCTGTAAGGCTGCAGTAAGCTCAGCGCTTCTACGGCTGTAACAAAGACAGCGCACATCTCATAGAGGAGTTCAAGCAGCTAACACCAAAGAAATGACTGAATACATCCTTTGCTGTGTCACTACTTTTAGATATCTAACACAGGCATGGTCTTGTTTAGACACACAGAGACACAACTCAGTGACACTGTAGGAACTAATTTGCGTTCAAGAACTTTTTTAGCTTTCTGATTCCTCTTCCAGCTCCTTACATCTAGTGCTTGTTAACTTACGCATTATTAATTATGCAATACCACAGTTAGAATCATAGAATGGTTAGGGTTGGAAGGCACATTAAGGATCTAACTCAAAAAACTTCTCAATCATCATCTACCCCAACCACAGTAATACACCTATAAAAACATCCATTTTCAGAAAGAAAACAGGCCGACATTAGAAGGTAACGCTGAAAACCTGGTTCTGTTCAATACACTTCCAGCACTTAATAAATAAATCAAATAATACTAATAAAGAATGAATAGCATCAAATAAAGTACAACTTTTGCAACATTTAATGGAGTACTATTACAGCAACAAAATGCTATGTCTATGTAGAAGGGACAGAATTGACTAAATGGTGTTTGCTGCGTATAAAATTATTAACATAAACTAAGCAATAGCTTATTCTTAAACATATAGAATTACTCATCTACAGTGCTTACGTGACCGCATCCTTTCAGAAGATCTTGCACCACAGTCAGGATTAAGCTGCACAAACAGGAATTTTCAGGGAAAGATGCCCGTGCTGCCATGTCAGAGTGATGGCTACAGCCTGCAAGCATTAAAACATTTCAGGATAGGCAATAAACACCCTTCAAGTCCTTTAAAGTCATTCCTCCGCATCGATCATGCACGGTACTCTGGACTATTGTCATGATATCTCACATGCTTCCGCAAGAGGAATACTGAGCAGTTTCTCACTTACCATGATTTTCTGCTGTTGTGCATGAAGAGCAGAAGGGTGTCAGGGCTTGGGCAAACGACTCGTGCCAAGGCTCCCAAGTCAGAGGCTCTCTCCAGAACTATCACAGAGGAGACAGCAAGAAGTCTAGGGGGGGAAAAGAAAAAAAAGAAAAAATAGCAAAATTACAGATCCAGATAGCATTACTTTGAAAGGTCTTTGGATACTTGTGATGTCAAAATGCTGAACAGTAGAAGGTAATCTGATGCTTAAATTGGTGTCATGGGTGGATTTCACGGCAAAAAATCCACCTATAAACAAATAACAGAAGATATGCCCTGTAGACTGTCTTTCATCTGTCAGTTATAGAAGACGACCTCTCCTGTATTATTCTGTCCTTCCATTTCAGTACCTGTCAAAAACTAGTAACCAACAACCACAACAACTTTTAGATTGTCACACTCACAGATCAAAGTTTCATTATTTATGGTTAAAATACTCATTGTAAAAACAAACATTGATTTGCCTCTGGTAAAATTCAACTGCGAACTGTGCCACGCTTGACTTTACCTTTCATTAAGTAAATTGCCGATCAGCCCTTTGTTTTCTTTTTTCTGTAACTGTCCAGACCTTACCCAAGTACCTTCCACTATTAAAGCTCTAAATAGATTTGCTTGTGTAAAGACTGAGTGAAGGTCTAGGGGATTTGGGCTAACAGCTGTAACATGATAATGTTAGAAAGTTGTCAGGCTGTCAAAATGTAAAGCACTCCAAATACCGAAGTGTGAGGGTTTAGGTATTTGTTTCCACTGATATTAGAAGAGTTACATGGCCTAAACTCTCTTACTTCCTCTCGTAAGTGCTTACCTCGCTGCTCATCAGAAACTAGAGATGACTCGGGGAGAGATTTTGGACCCCAACTCAAACCAGCAATTTCACTGACTGCAACAAAGGCATTCATGCATGAAAGTGCTCATCAGTGGGAATGTCTGGTTCAATGTGATCCTGAAAACACTTTGGATAGGGAAATACAAAAGCATTAGTGTTCTCATTTTATAGCACAAGAGAAGACTGTAGCAGAGAAGATGACTTTTCCCAAGACAAAAGGGAATACGAAGCAAAAGTGCTATTGTATGTTAACAGTTTCAGACTATCCTATTCACTAATTCATTTGGCATCTTTCACTTGCATGTATTAGAAAATAAATAAATGCAAATGAGGAAAAAAACAGAGTCCTTGGGATAAATTTTCCAAATTTGGCCTCAAGTGGGTTATTAACTCAGGAAAAATAATGAAGAGTGTGGAAAAAAAAATCTATTCTTGTGACAAAAATTTCTCAAGAATATAAGTTGGCAGAGTATTAAAACACTGTGGTGATGATGACTGCAATAATGATGGAAACAATATGTGGAGAGATCACTGTCATACCAACGTGAGGAATGCAATCAGATTGGTATCTTGTGACCCTTTTGGATGCCATCTCAGAGCTCAACAGAACACAGATGCCTCAGTTGTTAAAACACTTAACTTCTCATAATATAAACTATGCCAAGGCATATTTTGCTGAAGGCGGGAAGAGTTTGTCACTTACTTCAGTAGTAAGTTTGGGCCCTAACTGAATGTGCAGTTGTATTAACGGATAGATGTGGCCCTGCCCTGAAGAAGTAAATGAAAGTAAGTTTTAATTATTTCAGTGGGACTTGAACCAGGGCTTTCAACCACAAAACTGGGAGAATAGCCAGAAAACATCTACACAAGCTACAATTCATACATTATATTAATTTTAACTGTATGCATTCTTCCATATATCCACTGCTGCAAACACTCACACATGCAAAAGCGCCAACACCGTTCCAGGGACAGTAAATATATACGATACACGTGGTCGAGGCACGTTCAGCACAACTGCTTCTCCAGCAGCTTCCTTCTCCCTTTATGTTTTCAAGCACAATGACAAGGAAGTTACACATATGCCCAGACTACTCTTCATATATGTATATGGCTTCTTGCCTTTTATATGCTCTTACACTTTATGCTGACGAATGAACAGTGCAGATGATCATAAATGGAAGTGACATTGTTTAAACCTATTAAAGGCACAAAGGTAGCACCGAAAATAAAAGCTAGATCCAAAAGCACATTTTTCCCTTAGTGTGTAACTTGTGTAACAACAGTATGTCAACAAAAGAGATAAGACTGAGAAGCAAAAAAACTATAGAAGCAAAGATTTTATGGGTAGGGATAGTTTTTAAGTTTTCTTAAGACTTTACTATAAGACCTTGTTTTCAATAACTTACCACCTTGCAAAGCTTCAGCTCCTTAACTGAAAAATTCCCATGCTGCCTACCCTGACTCAAACTCTGGGTTGTTTTACGTATTTTTGTCACAGTGTTCAATACAATGACAACTTCGTTACTTTTAGCATTGTCGTAAATCTCACTTTCATATGGCTCTTTATCCAGACATCTCAGATCATTTAAAAGTAATGTAGGCCTCCATTTGCAGATAAAAAAACCTAAGGCACGCTGACATTTCTCTGAGGTGTTTCAGTAGCAGAACCAACAGTAGACTTGGTAACTCTGATCTTGGTAAAAAGATCACTGGAGCCAGAATTCCCTTACACAAGAGAACAGATGCTTCCTCCCGGCACATAACATTTCTACCTATTATCTTTCTAAAACATGTATTCAAATTTTTTCACTCTTCCAGGAACCTCTGGCTTTGCTTATACCTATTTACATCTTTTAGGTAAATAAAAACTAGAATCCCTACCCAATAAAAGATGCTAAGACTCTGACATCTTTTGACATCCCTATATTCCCCTTCTCTGTACTCACCTACCGTACCATGACTGCGGCTGGAAGTCCCCTCAGGCAGGGACTGTGCTAAGAGTCTGTGATCAGGCACTGCCCAGCACAGACTGAGTTGAAGCTACTGGTAGGTGTCCTAAATGCAGGGGTACTTAAAGAGTAAGCACCACTTGCATCTTCTCTGATCTGGACAAACCAACATCTAAACTGCAACAAAAATCCTAGGATGTATTTTTGACTGCTGGCCAGATCTTCAGCTGCTGCTAATTGCTTTGATTCAGTGGAATTCTGCAACTGGAAGTCTGGGCCTAAATTTATGAAACTGCAGGAAGAAGTATTAAAGACAAGCTTGGTTCTATCACAACTTTGCCATTAAGCTACCTCTAAGAGATTTTGGTGGCAAATTCCGCAGGCCAAATCTTTTCAATTCCAGCTTAGCCCAGGGGAAAATAAACTTTTCATTTAAATAAAATTTATGTGTGTCAGTGAGAGATTTTCAAATTCAATTCCAACAGAAACATCACTAAGTACTGTAACGTATATATCTGCATCTCGGAAAAAGTATAGTAGCTTTGAAAATATCTGGGCAGACTGGAGTCGATAGGCAATCAAAAGCCTATAGTTCTCATTGCAAAAGTTCCCAACAGCAGTGAGTTCCGCAGCAACTGGTTCAATTTAAACAGCCATATAGTGAAAACTGCAGGGTTTGGGATGTTCTGTCCTATGCTTCTTGCAGCTCTGGAATGATAACCGTTTGTAAGAACAAAGTTTTTTTTTCCAGGAGAGCATTAACAGATTGCTCACTATATGAGCGATTTAGCTAAAGACTTAATTTACATCTGTGTCATCAGGACTGCGTAAGTCATTTCAAAGAAACAAATATCTGCATACATCTGTCCCATACTGTGGTAGGGTATGAGGGTTGCATGGATCTGCATATACTGTAAATTGTTCCGTAATGACTCATGGATTTAGCTGGGGCTGCTTCAAACAGAACATTCCTGAGGGGTAAGGTAAAGCTGCCTTTAACTGAGACTTATCTGGGAAAGGAAAAGGAGCATTTAGCCGCTTACGTGGCTTACACTGGAGTATTTTTAAGCTCCTCTTCATCATCATGTACATTGGATAATTGTTTCAGCATAGTTCCGTAAGCCACTTGAATAGAAAATGCAGTCAAAATATGGCCTTAAAGAGCATTAACCGATGGTCAATAAAATCTTGATAACAAAAGAACCATCTCTCCTTACCTTTTCAAGACGCTTTAAGAAATTAAGTGTTTGGTTAGACAGACGTGGGAGTAAGGACAAGTAGGTTTTTATATGCTGACTCCTAAAGGTCATTTTCAAGTATAATGAAAAAATTAAAAGGAAAAGATACATCAAGAGGAATAAAAAATTCAGTGATCATCTCAGTTACAAGCAATGTCTTCGACTTCCGATCCGAGGAGAATCAGCCCTAAAGGAAAAAACAACAGATATCTTTTTTTACACAATGCTCAGATAGCATCCTTTGAAAACACATTTTTATCCAAGAAAAATGTTCTTATATTTTTCCTGTCATCTTCTGAGCTTCAACAGCACAAGGTAATAAGTGAAATTGAAAAAATGTTCAGAAAAAACAAAAGCAGCAAATCATCATCTGGCTTTGCAGTTTTGCTAATTACACATTCCCAATGCCTGGATGAAGATCACAGGCTTGTGGCTACATTTCTCTGCCACCACTAGGAAAATGGAAAAGCTGTAAAAAGTCTGCAATTCTAAAACATTCTGTAAAAAGCAAGAAAAAGAGGTCACGAAAGGTTATAAACTTTTGGATACTGCTGAAGACATTTCTATTGCCTTAAGTAAGAAGGCAAAGAGAACGTATCTAGATATTTCAATCCAGATAAACAGGGGGTTTATCTGCATGGTGCCCAACGCTTGAGAGAGAAATCTAGCACCAGAAACTCTCTCCTGGGTTAAATCCAGTTCCTCATAATGCCAGCTACTACATCACATAACCCTTTCAAAACTGCACTAATTCCTTTCAATAAAATGAAGCACAGATATTTTGTCATCAAAACATACTGTTTGAAAATACACTAACCCTTTTGCTTATTCATATATGAGTGTAATGTTTGAACTTTTCAGTTGCAGCTCAGTAGACACTTTGATGACGAATATGAATCAAACAATTCTTCATATATCCAGCAGAGCGCATTGCATTAATTTAGTTTCAAGGTGACAAGGAAATGAATTATAATGATTAAGTCTGCAATATGAAAAGAAAATGTTGAAAACTCCTAGCCAGATGGAAATGCTCAAGAGCAGTATTCTAAAAACTAACTGGGGATCAACTAGCATCACAGAAAGAGAATCTGTGGAAATACATTCAGTGATTTAGATGCATATTTTCAGCATATTTGTAGATGCTATCTAACACTTTGCCAAGACTAAGGCCCAAGCTCATCCTTCTTCACCTTCTTTTCATCCTGCCTGGAGGAATTGCACTTAACTATTCTATCTAGCTCAGGAAAAAAAACACAGAAGTGCAATGAAGTAGCTCTACTATGGAAGATTTCTTGAAGAAGGGGCTATACACATTTCCAGGAAGAAGGGGGCCATACATATTTTCCAAAGATTTTTTGGCACTGCAGTAGGATCCCTTTCAGATTTCCAGCAGCAGTCTACTTCTTCAGAAACCTTTAATCATCTTCACTGCTGGCAGGACATCTGTTGGGAGTTTTGGAAAACTGAGAATGAAAAAGCTCGTAACTCTACAGAATTCACTAATAGGAAGTGAGAAATGAAACCTGCACAGTATTACTTGAAACTTCAAAATGTGCTGATAATAAATGGAATCTGGCTAGCAATATTTTGGAGTTGAAGCTCTGGGGTAAGCATCTCCAGAGCTAGGCAAATCAGTTCTTACAAGAATTTAGGAATCTACCTACGCTGCAGCCTCTGTCTGAACCCCAAAAAAACCCCTCAAAAGTTAATTTTATTCGTGTAAAGAGACCCTCCTCCTTTGTCCCAGACATATTCCTTTTCTCTTCTCCACTTGCCATGGTTCTTTATCCTACATCTTCTCCAGTTGTCATAGAACCTGCCAGTATGTAACCCTGGTGCACTTCTGCCAGATGAAGTCCAGTGTTCCCAGAAAACGCTATTCAAGAAGGGTAGGTTAAAAAAGCAGACTGACAAAATATGGGAATTTCAAGGTTAGCAATACCTAGGAACTTCACAGAAGTTTTTGTGCTCCTGCATCAGAAAATGGGAGCTGGAGAGGTACTGACAGCATCTGAAAAGGAAAAAAATTAGATTGGGGCTTGCTGAGGAAAAACTGCTTCAAGTCCTTGCACATTTAAGAAAACTGATACGAAAATTCTGAAGAGGTTCTAATCATCATCCAAACAGATCATATTTAAAGACCTTTTTGAGCAATTCCACACTGGCGGGAGTTCCCACATTGTAAGACTGTCCTCAGTTCTCACCACAACAGGGTTTGAAATTTTATCCAAGTTATGTTTGCAACTAACAGCTTGCATGATTAAACAATTCTGAGTTAAACAGAATCATAATTTCTACATAAAAAGAGCTAGAAATCCATGTAGATGTTGACAAACTCAAATGCTACATTTGACTGAAACAATGAGCCTCCTGAGTTTTGGGCACTGAATCAAAATTCAAACCCTAAAACACAGAAACTTTCTCAGCACCGTGTCTCCTATGCGCGTAGCTGTCAAAAGAAGTGGGTAAGGTCATGTCTTCCTCTGCCCAGTAAAGTGAGGTACAGCTTCCCATCCCTCTGGTAACAGCGTGGATGGCATAAGGAAGAATACTCCCAAAGACAGAAAAGTTAGAGAGCAACCTGCTATTTCCTTATGTAAATCTAAAACATTATTTTTTCATTTTAAAAATTATTTTCTTTTTCACCAAAACATGGTAAAAAAAGGGTGGGTGGATCAAAAGTATAGACCACTGTGAGCAGATTTAAAAAGGAATCTAAAGAAGTGTATATTTCTTTGCTTAAAAAATAAAAAAAAAATACTTAGATGGCACATTGGAATATAAACGTAAATTTGTATTTATAATAAATATACATACAGGTATGTGTTAGTAAATAAACACACACACTAGAGATATAGTAACTAAAGTATTTTTCATACAGATGATAACCGGACTTATCTTTATATGATGTGATTTATGGAAGCAGAGCAGTAAGAGCAGCAAATCTGAAAACATTAAGTTATTTGCACCAGCACATGCAGAAATAGATATGTGTCAGCTGATGATAATGTACATTCACCATTATGCCTGTGATGACTCAGAAATGAAAATAGAGATTTGCGAGCTTTCAAGACAAAGCTAGGCAAGAAGTAATTTGCCAGCCCCATGAGAGTTTTAAACATTTCAGGACTGTTATG
Source organism: Rhinoptilus africanus (assembly GCA_013400135.1). NCBI lineage: Eukaryota > Metazoa > Chordata > Aves > Charadriiformes > Glareolidae > Rhinoptilus > Rhinoptilus africanus. The sequence goes on along the minus strand of VXBO01004453.1, from coordinate 858,639 downwards.
CTGTACCAAGATAAACCCAGGACCCTCAGTATGTCTCCCAGTAAAACAGCAGAGGGACAATGTCAGAGGGAAATCTTTCCATTATTGCTCTGCTCCTCAGAGAAAGGAGCTGAACTTTGGACGCTAACTCTCTTTAGATGGAAATGATCCATACAGTGGGTGGCAGAGTCAGCCTTTTCCAATCCTTTTGAATTATATATATAGCACATTAAAACCAAAGTCTTTCTTCACTCCTTTTCACACCTAGAATAGATAAAGTCCAATTCCTTAGAGCAGAGTCTACCAATCCTCAAGTCTTATTCCTAAATGGAAGCATGTTCAGAGGTCAGGTGCCAGTTCCAGCTGGATAAAGTCCACAGGCATTTGGCAGCATCAGTACAGACTTGGTCATACTTTGCACCTCTGAGAAGCGTGAAGCTAACCATTATACCCATGCTTATTTCTGACCTGGGATGCCCATCTGGGTAACTCCTCCAAAGATAATTCCTCATTGGTACCTCCGGAAGGCACAGCAGAAGCAAGCAGGGTAACCATTTGGTTTTGACCCTTCCTGACCCCTGTGGTGCAAACTGCTTCTATTGTGCAAAAGATGGGCAATAATTAGGGCAAGTACGAACAGGCAAATAATTAGGACTTTACTCACTCTCTTTTGTGTGTGGAGCCACTTATGAAAGTTACAGGCTGTACCCCTTGATAGGTAACGACTTGGTTTCCCCCTTGGTCCAGAAAAAATGTCCTCACTTCAACCGTGGACTGATTAAAACGCTAGGACCACACACCGAATGGGATCCCACTGTAAATGTAGTCTCCAAATTCATATTTTTGTGCCCCTGAACAGGTAAATCAACCTTCAGTTGTGCGTAAGCCATGGGACACAAAGGCATTGTGTGCAACTGCTATACAAGAGCCCTTTACAATCTCAAATGAGACATTGGCAATCCTCTGTTAAATTTCATGGGATAATTTAAAACATATGTAAATAGACAAATGGTTTAAAATTCTTTTGGATTCTATTATAAAGACAGTATGCCATCAATTGCAGTAACTGTTTTAACATGCAGACAATGACAATAGATTGTGATCCCTGAAGTATAGCAGTGATTAATTATTTGGGGCAGGGGGGAAGTATTTTGTTTTTTAAACTTGCTTCCCTCCTTGAATTTGTATCCCCTAGGCCACTATTGTTAAGAACGGTGATCATAAATGAAAGGCAGGTAGTAAGTTGATAGAAAGTATGAAGAAAGGGAAATGTTCACGTACCACCTTAATTCCCAAGACAAATCAAATATGTAACTGACTTAACGTATTAAGTCTAATTCAGTTCTGCTGAACATTTCTGAGATACTGAACTGCATCTACTGTCCACTCATTTGATGTAGTAATCTTTTATCAAAAACATATAAGCAGGAAGATTCTAAGCACTTAAGACCTTTGTAAATTTGAAAGCTAAATAAATAAAACACACATAAAACCCCAACTGTACAACTTTCACACCCCTCATTTCTAAATTCAGACGCAATTCCTGAACACAAATGACAAATGTAAAAGGCGCTACTCAGAAATTAAAGGAGAGATATATACACAGGCAGCTATGAAAACACAGAAAATAGCCTTCTAGATCTGTGAAAGGCAGTACAAATTACTAGCGAAATAAATTTCACCCACAACAGAGCTCAATAGGTGCTACCAGGAGTTGAGCAATAGTAGAAAGAGTGTTTGGGTACTTAAACATTGCGTCATCTAACATAAAACACCTGCAATGTGTCTACACTACTTCACCCCTTCTACTATAACTAATGCAGCTACTCTCAGAATGAAAGTTTTACCATATTGACATGGTAAAGCAGGAAAAAATGTTAGGGGGAAAAAAAAAAAGCTAATGGTATGTTTATTTGAAATCATTAACATGTTTCAGAACTTTAACTTATTTTTTTTTACATCAAAATACAAATAGATGCTTGTGACAGCTAACACATCATGTAATAAAGTGTGTGACCCAAACAAAGCTTTTATACATTAATCTGAGAGCCCTTGATCCAAAATGAACACAGTTAGATAAAAACAAATCAAGTATATGATTAAGGATTTCTCTCTATTGGGTCTCTATATTAAGGAGCAGGATAATGCATCCCTGAAGGTAGAAACCTCTTCGAAGATCAAGGATGACACTCGGTTCCAAATTGTGTGGAAATTTCCCTTTCCAAATTGCATAAATAGAAGTAATATTTCATAGACAAGTCTCCTGCCTTGTTGCATTAGATCAAATAAATGCAAATTCTATTTCCATTTTGTAAAAACAGACAGAAATGTTTCTTTCTGTCACCGGAGAAGAAACAAAAAACATCCATACTAATCAACTGGAAATGACTGTACATGCTTTCCTCTGAGTCAAAGCAGAGTCCTTCTGAGACCACGTCTTTAGCAAAAACAGTATCTCAGTTTCAGCACAGCCCTAACCTGAGAAGTCTCTTGTTGGATTGGTACATGACTCCCAAAGGCAACAGCCAGCTCACAAAGGTGCACTGTTTCTCCTTCATCCTTTGTTGTCCTCAGACCACAGGAAAGATTCAGGACAATCAAAACAGAGACATTCAAAACCCGCCTGGACGCGTTCCTGTGTAACCTGCTCTAAGGTGGCCCTGCTCTGGCAGGGGGGTTGGACTAGATGATCTACTAAGGTCCCTTCCAACCCTTTGATGCTGTGATTCTGTGACAATACAATGGCAGAATAAACCCCTATGCCACCATTCAGTTTGCACAGGAAGATATTTAAAACAAAATAAAGATCATATGAGCAAAGAATATGAAAACAAATATCTGCATGCTCAGTTTTACATATGTAGGTGGTGTCTTTGGTTTCATCTAGGCTAAAACATCACAGTAAAAATGCATTGACTTTAAATTAAATGTTTAAAAACAAATCTTGGGCTGAAAATTAACATCCATGGGAAAGTTTCCTGTACAACCTGTGCAATTAAAAATATTAGAGGTTCATGGCCTGTATTTCATATTTAAATGTTATGCTAAACATGCCAACATTTGTTTTAGTCTGAATTTCACATCTAACACATGGATGTTCACTTCTAACACATGGATAAATATTTGCCCTCCTCTATTTTTATAAAGAAAAAATGGAGGAAGAGATTTACTGAAAGGCAATCTCCCCAACAGATAGGAGTACTTAATGAGCGATTTTGTAATGTTGGTAAAAATGTGATCTTTGATCGCTGTAGCTTAGCAAAAAGACTGTTGCATTTTGCGTTGTGTCAAGATGCCCAGTAGACATACCTGGCTTTGTTGCCACACACGAAAGATTGCAATATTCTCACACTCGGTATGTATGCATCATCCTGATCTAGGCATGTGCTTGGCCAGAAACAGTAAAACAGTCAATTTGGTGACTAGTTGGAATCAGGAAGCATTTTTGAGGCTTGGCCATATCTGCAAAAATGATTTTTTTTCAGACAACAGGCTGTAATTAGAAAGGAGATATTCTGAAGGGATTTCTAAAGAGCATTAGTCTAGGTCAGCATTAATCCAGCCTCAGGTGGGGTTCAGCTTTTCTTCTGCATCTTCCCACTGAAAAAGTTGTTTTAACAAAGCTTTAAGAAACCCATAAAAAGGTGTAAATTACCTTTCCAATACACAGAATGAGATTTAGAAAGAGTTGCGGTCAGTATGCTGCAGCCCACGTTACCTTTTCTTTTTTGTTCTGTACTTCATACAGGCAGATGGAGACATTGAAGGTCATGGAAGAGAAGAATACGGCTTAAATCTCTGTGAGAAAAAAACCCAAACCAACATTAAAGGTTTTATCAGAACATTTTTCTTAGTTTAGTGTACTGCTTTTCCAAGATAGCCGCAAAGTAAAACATATAAGCACCAAAAATCTGCAAAAGGTTCAATAATATTGATGTACTCTCCCTGTATACAGACGAAAGAAGTAACATACCAGCATTAGTGTGAGCTTAATACCTAAGCCTGACTTCAAAGTATTCCAATATATTAGCAATCACTTCCTGGTTTGCTTATTTACAAAAAGAAAAATAAAACACATAGACAATTTTATGCAATAATTTCTTAGGAAGGACTCATCTCACCTAATTAACACTTTACTTACATTATCCCTAACCCACAAACTGGGCAATTAAGTTTTCTCAGTGGCCTGCAAAGAATTTCAATTCTTCCCATCCCAGAATAGGCACACGGCACTCCCATATGGAAGTACCTAAACTCCTCACCATTAACTATCAGATGTTTCTAAACGCATCAGGGTGTATCACAAGATCTCTCATCAGCAAAGATGACCACCTTCTTTTTTTCTTTTTAGACAGTCGTACTTGTTATGTTTTAAATGTCTGTCTATTAAAGTTTTCATCGAGACAGATTTAAAGCGTCAATTTAATTTCACTATCTGTTATGGCACAGATTTTCCTGTAAGAATAAAAATTAACCATAAGGCTTATCTTTGCCTGTCAGATTGTTTGGATTGTAAAAGTCTCTTTTCCCAGGAAGTATCAGTGCCAGCTAAACCAAGGCTCTGCCTTTGCTTTTGCCCCCTCCTCCCAAACTCTGACTTTGTTCTAGCAAATTTTGAAAGAATTTTCTAGAACACATTCTGGAAAGCTGCCATATTCAAGCAGCAGCAGCCAAAAGGTCATGATGCTTAACTTATATGTGTATCATAAAATCAACTTTGAAGGGGTTTTGGAAAAAGAAATATAAAATGCAATTTATGAGGCTCGTCTCCATTCAAGCTTCTGCGATCCAGACTGTGACAAGTTGGCCAATTTGCCAGCATAAATAGGAAAATGGTTATAATTATGTTTCCCTGTGCTGCTGTTCTGGAAAGTTTTGACCATTTAGGATGTTCCAGAGTCAGTGGTTATCCAAGAAGCACAAGAGGAAGGCCACAGCAGGAAGGAATTGTGCATCACTAAGCATGAGGATGCCAGCCCACACGTAGAGCACCAGCAAATGTACTAAGATGTTTGTAAGAGGAAAAGAAACTGCTGAGAATGATTAAAGAGACTGAAATAATCAATGGGTTTGCATAAGAGCCACATCCTATGGCACAATGCAGAAATGTGACACAACTACATGAAGACCTTCCAAGAGAGTTGGAGTCAGGATGATTAAATTAGCAAACTGTCACATTTTTACCACAGTCTGCACAGGAAAAAAAAAGCAAGCAGGGTTTTAGCAAGGTTTTGTTGTTGACTTCTGCATATGATTTTAGCATGAACAAGATTTTTGAGATGGTTATGGTTTTTGGGGGTTTGTTTTTTGTTGGTTTTTTTTTTTGAGTAAGAGTCTTAAAACATCTTTCACGTAGATAGGTATGAGAGGGAAAAAGGGAAAGAATTGATTCACATCCATTGACCTAGGCATCTAGCTTTCTGCATAGCACAGTTTTTTTAAGATGGTGAGTCAGAGCAGGAATGTAATCTGGCTTCCTAAAATTAAGGGCTAATACTGCCTCTTTAAGTGCCGTGCCTCCTTCAAGGTACACACACATTAAAGAAAAACCAAACCCACCAACCAAAACAAAGGGCCCCGATTACACGGCTTGCTCCTGAAATTTGTGCTCAAAAGTGTATTCATTTGGTGAACACCATCTTTCTGTTGGTGGTAAATATAAAACAGATTTTGTCCATTTACATATTTCTGGTTCATACAATATTTAACTGAGACAAGATAGAACAACCGTGAAAAACTGAGGCAAAATAAAACCGTATCTGTATATTCAAAAGTATAATTAAATACATTTCCACTGACACTTACTTTGTTTTCTCACAGTGAGCAATTTAACAGGAAAAAGACTGACAAAACTGTAACAGAGTGATTTCAGTTATCAATTTGTTCATTTTTGCAGGAGAACTGTTCTGCTTAAATAAGAATAGAGGCAAATTCTACAAGTCATTTAGAGATCAAAGAAAAAAGGACAGAAAGGGCTAGCAATATTTATTTTGGTCTCACATGAGCAGCTATGGTGAAGAAACTGCCAAGATTTCTTGCCTATGCCAGAAACACAAGCCAGGCCCTATTCATGGAATAGGAAAAGTTAAGTCAGTGCAGCAAAGCCGGCCAATTAGCTTACCTTGGGCGAAGTTGTTGTAGACTAGTTCTAATTTATTTGGATGATATAGAATACTTTATCTACCCCATGCACCTGAACGTAAAATCAGTTCTTCCTAAGGAAGTTAAATTCGATGGCATGGGCTGCAGATGACTGAGCGTGATTTCAAGCATTTTGCAGCAAAGGCTTAGTTTAGACACGCCATTTCTACTCCACACAGTCAAAACAGGTTGCTGCAAACCCGTGTCAAAATAATAAGTCACCTACTGAAAATGCTACAGGCACTGATCCGTGCATTTAGCATTATCCAGTACAAGGCACCAAGGAAGCCTTGGTCATCACCTACTGACATTTTTATTTAACTTTTCAGCAAGAAAATGAATGGTTGCAATGCTAGGAGCTGACATTAGAGGAACTAGGGATTTGCAGAAACGAAGAGTTTAGGTAGGCCAAGAAAGAAGAAAAAAACAACCTGATCTGAGGCCTCAGGAGTTATCGTGACTTCAAAGTGAGAGATAATGGTTGGACTCGATGATTTTAAGGTCTTTTACAACATAATTCTATATCTACACAAAGGCAACAATATGACAATCTGCAATTGCAGTCCCAAAGCACGTCTACTTTGTAGAAGTTGCCATTTCATTCAAACCGAGGAGCTGGCAGCGCATTCCCCGTCTCCTGAAAGTAAGGCAGGCAGCAGTGTGGAAGTTTTCTTCCGTTCCAGGAGTCCTCCAAGAGGGAAGACACAGAGCTGACCGTGGCGCACACAGATCACACATCGCCAGAAGGAACAAAAGTCCTGTCTCCTGCCAACAGCTATCACGGGGACGCAGTACAGAACAGCTCAGAGATCACTGAGGCCACATGAGGAAACGGAGAGATTGTTTTTGTGTAGCACAAAGACAATCGGAAGCAGACGCCAAACACAGCAGCTGAGCGCGGAGCATCCGGCCCAAGCCTGTACCCACCTCCTCACTGCGGGGACATGCAGGCTAGCTGGCTCAGGGCTGCTAGCAGCACAAAGGTTTGCGTGGACCAACCCAGCCAAGGAGGACTCCAATCCCTGCCGGATTTGGAGGAGAACAAGGAGTCATAGGACTCCATATAACCCTGAACACCATTACACACTGCATACCTAACTGATGATGCAAGAGCATCGCCGCTTCCCTCCACACGCATGCACCTGAAATCACAATCTAACTTACATACAGGTCAGCATAAAGGAAAAGGGTTAACATCAGGCTCTATTACAATAAGGCTCTCTAGTAAGATACAAAACTAACCATATTGGGGTCATGGTTTGGGGGGCACATTTTCCCCCAACTACAGTTATAAGTACTTTCCAGAAATGTACCCAAAGTTCTTTTTTTGTGCTGCTTTTCTCTAAATTGTCTGCTGATTTTTTCCCTTAAATCATTGACTTCACTTATCTTTTGCATAATTATTTCTCTGAATGCATTTCAAATAAAAATTATTTCAATTTCCTGACCCATGAAAAATCTTTCCATAATTTCATCAGGGATAATAATCGTTCTTGAAGCTGTGAAATGTCTTAACTGCAATTTTCCATGTAATGAACAATAAAATTTTATATTCAATAATAATGAAGTGTATATTCACTGAAGCATACATTTCTAACCACATAGTTTTGAGAGGAATGACATTTTTAAAAGCAGCTACACTCCACACTAATTAATTCTGAGAACATAAACACTCTCCAAAGTTGCAAAATTAGACAATTATACAATAATACATTGTAATCATAGCAGTTTTTCAGCTCTGCAGTTTTTTTTCCTTATTATTCTCACCACTACTAGGCTCTTGAAGCATATGGATGAATATTACAAAAGCCAATCAGGGATACATAATGTATGCTTTACATTTTAGCTTATAGTGTGTTTGCAGAACAGCATGTCAAACTGCTGTTCCCACAGCTGTAAAGCTTTAAGACTTAGCAAAGCACTGAAGCAGAGTCTGTCTTCCCATAATTGGAGTGGCGCAAAGTTTTGTTTGGGGGTGTTCATTTAAAACACAAAGCTCCATCTGACAAACCCCAGGTTATTCCCCACATGATAAAAGTGTGGGATTATTCATTACTCCGTAACATATAATTAACATGATGATTGGCTCTATACACCTTACAGGCAATGAACACTTTTTTTTTTCCTTTTTAACTACCACCAGTTAAAATCCCTAGGATTAAAAAAAAAAAACAAACACAACACAAAGCAACATACAGCCACTGAGGGTATTTCCAAATTAAGAGGTCCTTGAGATTCCAAAGCAAGCCCAAAAAAACATAACAGACACTCTTCTCTTCATAAAACATCCACAATAGCAGAGGCCCCCGCTCACAGCTTTTAACTGCTGCAGCGCTCGCACTTCAAGGCAGGATGCTGTGAGGCCGTAACAAAGGGATCCCGCAGCTTGTGCGCATCACCGACTAACGAATCTTTTCCCATGACAGGTACAGACCTCGGGACTGGGGTGGGAGCCAGACTGTCAGAGGAAAAAAGTTCAGTGAATCTGCGGTGGCGAAGGCTCAGCGCGCAAGATCCTGCAAAGCTCTGGAAGATTTGCCTTTATGCATGTACATTATACCAATTATTTCATAAATCCCTACCTGTCACCATATGCTTCAGTCAAATCTATGTGCTATCAAAATCATACACAAACCAAGATGCTGTCAATCTTTAGGTTGCTTCCTGGAGACAAATATAGCTATCACAGCTAAGGAAATTTTCCTTTTGTTCTGTCAAAATATTTTTTGGTCTCGAGTCGTTCAATATCTTACAAGCATTTGAAGGCCATCTTTTGTTAGTTGCTGTTTATTAAACATAATGTAATAATCCTGACTAATTCTTAGTGAATAAGTCCGCTAATTCCATTTGAAATATAACATAGGAACCTGAACACTTTTTCCAGTTACCCACAATGGAGCCTTCACTCTCATTTGCGAGAACCAGGTTACCAGAGTCATTGCTGGGGCTAATGACTCCCTCAAAGCAGCACAGACCTTCTCAGTCTCCACTTAATCACAGAACACAGGGACCTCTAATTTCTCGCATCCTTGCCACAAGACAGCACTCACTGTCCCTAAGTGTAAGGCTATCTAAACTTCTACCTCTCCTGTTATGACTCAGCTTGTTTCTGAAACCCAAAGCCTCAAAAAGGTTTTAAAAGCAGGATTCTTCTCACTTCAAATGTCACTGTGTACGTGCCTATGTACGAACCAGTCACCTGAACTGCTCTTTGGCCAACAGTGAGAATAAACACCTCCACATCACACATTTGATCTATTTGAAAGACTCATTTAAACAGAGATTAGTCGTGTAGTTTTTTTCTGTGCTGACCACAAAGCCAAGTCCCACCATGGCTAGCCTACCTTGGGAAAGAATAGGATCCCTACAGACATATTTCAAAAGAGTTGTTCTGTGGGTCTCTCCATTAAGGCTTCCTTTCATTTTCACTGAGAAGAGAACTAAGTGAATTTTTTTTTAGCCAAACGTGTCCTGAAAGAAATCACAGACTCTGGTCAAGAAAGAAAAAAATAAATCACAAGACAATGATGTTTTCTATTAATGGTCAGAAAAATAAAATCATTTTCTCTTATTCTCTGAAGAGAACATTTCCATTTTGATGTTTTTCTAATGAAACTTTTTGTATTCAAAGCCACGCTTTATTTTGAAATTTGCCTGCCTTTTAGTTATAAAACAAACGCTGTTGGAACAAGCCAACCAAAAAAAATCAACAGCCCTGGACATCAGCTCATGTTCCACCTTTCGGGTGTTGTCCTGCCGTACAACAGAATCGCTTTTGCAACTGTACCCTGCTCTCCTCCAGCATCTTACCTTGTGTTTCAGGGCAGTAGTGCTTGCAAAGGTGGAAATTTTTGGCATTGCAATTTATCTTTCCCTTCAGCTTTTGGCTCATCCCTAGGGTATATCTGCTGATGGGCGCTAATCCACCCTAATTAGCCGACTGGGAAAACAACAGATAGCTTGCAAGCCTTGAAAGGCTTGTTCAGGAAAGTTGACATCTCTGGCAAAGAGCTTACTGTGTCTCCAATCAAGACAAAAGGAGAGATTGGATCACCATAATGAACTCTAATTTTGTATTGCTCTAGAAGGATAAAACGAGGGTGAATTAAGGCTCCGAAATCTTTTAGCACAAGAGCAAATGAAAGCTTTAAATTATGCATTTTTTTCCCTGTCAACTGAATAAGCACGACTTTATAAGCATGATTTAATCCAAAAAACAGATGCACTCTTCCCTTAAGACGGAAATCTAAGCCAACTGGCTTGCATAAGCGTTTTCTGTGCGTGATTATTGGACGTGGCAGGTTGAAAGAACCAAGAAGCAGGATTTTGAGCCGTGGCAGGAGATGCAAAGAACAGAGGTCCAAACCTTCACAGGAAATAAAAGCAGGCAAGAGAGAGAATAGCGGGGGAAGATATTCAGCAGTGTTTAATCACAGAGTTCAGGAATCAGGCTCTGAATGCGGCGATGACATGTCTAAGTGGCGGTCCTCTTTGTGTGATTTTGCTGCGCGAGCAGCATTGCAAGTTGTCGGGCATCATCCATAGCCATGGTTACAATTTTTACCTAGTAATGATTCCATTGTAATTAATAGATGTTCCCACTGCATAAAGCAGAATACTGATGAGGAATTTCAAGGGCAGACAATAGTTTAACCATCTTTCATTAAACTCTCACTTTATGTTGACCAAGCTGCATTCACGTTGCCTCTCTCTTGAGTTTCCTATTCTTTCTGATTATCGATAAACTGAACTAACAGGTTTCCATCTCAGTAGATCTTTATTCTGCTTTGTGCACTGCATCTCCTGCCTTCTCAAGGCAGACCACAGACAGAAGTAGGAGCCCATTACGCTTTTAGTTATCTTTGGTTTTTATAACAGAAGGGATGTCATTCCGTGCATGCTGCTGCAAGCATGTCTCCATCTTATCAACAACTAATTACCGAATACCCCAGATATAATTGAAAACCTTGAAGTTAGATTTGATGCTAACATATTAGCGTATGCAGAATTTCCTGCTGATTGAACTTTTCAACCTGTAAATTGCCTAAACAAGTCACATCTTCAGTGGCCAGTCCGGCCCAAGCAACAACACCCTCATAACTGTCAAACTTTCAGCTGTGGCACAAGACAGGGGCTTTCAAACCCACAGTCATCTTCTCATTGATGAGAAACTATTATTTAGAGTATCCACCAATTAAAGGATAAATTATAGCAGTGATAATCTCACCAGGAATGCAAAGGGATAAAAAGAGAGAGAAAAAAAAATAGCATGAGCAGATATCATTGTCTGATGTTGAATCCTTAAATTGGTGTCAGCAGTGGCTCTGGCACATAGACACTGATTTTCCTTTAAAAATTTGACACCCAATAATACTGTTCTCCCTGCCTGTTGAAGACTTAGCGGCAAAACTCCTCCTGATATCGACGGTGCAGGACCAGCACTAACAGCTCTTAGCTGCGTAAGTCACATTTGGTAACAGGCAGACTTGCCACCTCTTGTCACACGGAAAAATCTCCCTGCATGTCTCTTCCAGCTGAACCGACAGGGAGGCTACGCCTATGGGCATATATTGCATATGTGCATATATTTATCAAGTCAATATATATTTTATATATATAATATTTTATATTATATATATTTTTAGCCATACTGAATAGCAATGATTGGTTACATTTTAGCATTTAAGACTACATTATGAAATAAGACAATCGATCTGCTTATTAACAGAGTCAAGCTTCAGATCTTGAAAGAAAAATGAGTCAGAGCGGGATTTAAATGAATGTATGTGCCTTCAGGAAAAAAAATCAGCTGAGATTTTACTTTTAATTTGAAATTCAGTTATCTTAAACCTCAGCATAATGCTGAATTGTGATAAAGGAAGGGTAAGATCTGCAGATAATTTTGGATTTGTGAACACATAAAATTGATAGCTTGATAAGGTACAGAGGCCAAATTGTGTCCTACAGTCCACCTGCACAGATGTCACTGATTCAGAGGGAAGAGCAACAGTTTTCCCTCCTGATTTCTTCTAATTAGTGTTATTTTTCAGTTTTGGTATTTCCATGTCACTTAATTTTGTCCTGTTGTTTCTGGCTGCTCTCGAGGACTTCATGAAGTTTGTGATTTTAATGCTTGTTTAAAAAACTAAACACATATTGGTGCTCTCGCTCTATTCATTCCCTTGCACCCAGTAGAAAAGAGAGAAGCCTGAGGAGCAGCAGATGAAGCAGGACCACAAAAAACAGGAAAGGGAAAGCTGGCTGTTGCCAGCTCCCCACCAACACTCACCGTATGAGAACTAGCGCCTGTAATCCCATATACGTGCACATGCATATGGATGACTGTAGTGCCACTGATGAATAGAAATGTTTGTCTTGCTCATGTGAAAAGACATCAGCTGCTTTTGGCTTCAAAGTCAAGATGTCTGTTTATAGCCTTTCTTCTGTCAGAGACACCTGATGGATCTGGACTGAATCCCACACTGACAGATCAGTAACATTCAGATAACTTTCCTGTAGACCACGTAGACTTAAGGAAAATGTTTAAAGTCGCTATCATCGGTTTTAAAAGTTTTCCCCTTTCTTAAGGAAGATACTGATATGCTGAGAGCTGTTAAGAGAGAATGTAAAAGCTCAAATCCCTGTTGCAGAAGAGAGGAGATGGGTTAGATGCTGGACACAGAATAAGGACTCTTTTTCAATCCTGGCTGGATAATTACAAGTAATGAAATAAATAAGAGACATGTTAACATAAATACTCATTTAACTTTAAAAAGAAAACAAGGCGTTAGGGTTTTTTTCTCCATTCCAAAACAGAACTTGCAAAGATACGCAACTATCTCTGAAGATCTCCCAGTTGTAGGTGCCACACAGTGATACACAAGATTAAACAGCAGTCTGTCACTTCCCCCCTCCTCCATTTTCATACTGTGCAACTCAAAAGCTGTAACAAGCACCTTTAAAAGACATTTGTTTCTCAGAACCAGTGAATAATCTCAATGTTTTTCACTAGTTACAAGTCTAAAATCAGAAACACTGTTGAACAGAATCAAGAAAAAAAAAAAGTATTTCTTATTTTCTTCTTGCACTTAAGGACTAAAAAAAAACCCCAAACACCTACCAACCACAATCAACCATTTGATTTGTTTTAAAATAAAGAATATAAAGATTACCAGATCATTAACTTTCTCCAAATTTGGACACATGCTCCGAGATGATGCTACATAGCTTCTTTGCAATTTAATATATTGACACATCCCTTAGGAACCTCTGTTTAAAGGGATGCTGACCTACAGAGGAAAAAGGAGTTGGGGTTCCATCTTAAAACTTGGAACACGGTGAACGGAAAAGGAAACTCTAATTTGATAATATTATTTGTAAGTCTTAAGCTAGCAGTTTCATGTGTTACTGAAGAGATCCAAAAGAAATTACAGAAACGTGACCATTTGAGCTATTTAAAACTCAACTAAGCAAAACATGAGAAATAGACTATATGGAAAAAGTGCGCAGAGGTAATAGCAAAAGAACCAGATGTCTCTGTAGGGCTTTTCAGTCTTTTAGCATCAGTATGATAGAGAGCAACATAAAAACCAGTCACTGCTACAGCCAAGCAAGCATACATACACTTTCAGCCCAGCCAAAATTCGACATTTTTAGGAACATGGAGTGCATCCATTTTGTTCTTGTGTTTGTACATTTCTGTAAGCATAGCCAGGTTTTTGCAAGGCAGAACACAAAGAGAAAGACCAGGAGGCTGGATATGCTGAGTGTAGTCTAGCAGGATATATTGGACTATTGGTTTCCCTCCAGATGTTTTTCAATGGAACCAGTGTTTCAATGGCCAAGTTTTACTGAGCTCCATGATGTCAAACATAAGGTCCTCTACCACATGATTCAAGAAATTAAGGATAAAAGAACTGTCTTAAGTGCAATTGTGAATCTGGACAGCTTCCTAGTGATAAATTCCTGTTGCAGAATGCATGTATTGACAAAAGGCACACAGGGGAAGCTGAATGAAGATAAGTGAAATATTGCAAATGTAAAAAAAATCATGAATGTGTATTAAAGAATAAAAAGACTGTAACAATTCTTCTTATTACGAAGTTTCCACAGACACTTAAATCACTGGACCTGTTTGGGTACACAGTTCTGCTGGCAAACCTTATCGATTCCTTTAATGACCAAATTCAGGAACCTAACATTTTACAGTATTTTTTTGATATTACGAGCTAAATGATTGTCATGTTCTGGTGACCAAGAAACTACTGAAACACACTAAAATCTTGCGTTCCAAAAAAGTAACTGAGAGAGTAGCCGTAACTGCTTGGTGTCGCATTCTCCTCCTCTCTTTTACATTGAAACCAAGGATTCTTACTTTATCAGATGTCACACAGAATCCGTCCTCAGGAAGAAACTAAAAGATTGAAAAGTTAAAACAGACACCCAGAACTTTCTTCTGCAACACACTTAAAGGCAGTGGATGGAAGAAAGGAAATAATTCCTGTCCTATTGCTGCTCTGACTACTATTTATATATCACTTAGTAAAGAATTTGTTATACTTGACATAAGTTGTGACTGTATCAAACAGTGATAGTAACTGAAATACCAGCTGCTGATTCATGAGTCAACCATGTATTTTTGTCTCTACGGGTTACAGAGGACTTAAAACCACCTACCAAACAAAAACAAAACAAAACAAAAGGTGGAAATTTTATGCCAAATTAACTTCCCAGAAAAAAATTGCAAGGAATGGCAGGTGTATCTGCGAAAAAAAGTTTGACTTTTCTCTTCTGTTCAAAACGGGAATATTCTCAAAGCCACCACCAAACCCTGTGTAAAGGTTATCTGCTGCTTGCTATCACAGAACAGAGCTAAATAGTAAGACAGAATTGACAGAGCGTACCTTTTTTTGATAAGTTTCTTGCTAGTTTTACAAATGCTAAGGTTCAAGAAATTAGAATTTCAGTTCTCCAGAAAAAAGTTTTCTGCAGACTTCCTGATAAGCTCCTGTCACTCTTATATCACACTCAGGCAATCTCAGCTAAAGGCCTTGACTCTCCTCCATCTATAATTTTAAAGCTTAGTATCATATGATTTCACAACTGCCTCTCATTATCTTCTACCACATAAAATCCTTGGGATGAATGTGCCATACTTACTTAATTCAGTATTTTTTTCCAATTATGGAAAAATACAGAGCATTTACATACCAGGTTAAGATTCCTTGGAATGTTTGAGAAGAAAGAGGATGCACATCTATAAATCATTTGAAAATGGATGGGCACAGATGGTTTTAATTGACACAAGGACATGACTCATAACAGAATATAAGAAAAAAAAAGAATCTAGTGACTTTATTTTGGTCTATCGATTAACCCTCCTGCACAATCTCTGCATGCGACCAACGTTGGGACTTAGTGTTTTAATCACCTTGCTGACAAATTGTCCAGAATTGCCAATGGCTGACATCTTCATGTCATATTAATATTTTCAAGGCAAAACCTACCAAAAAAACACTTTTACAGAGAATTAGCTTACTAGAGTTCTATCTCATTTCAAAGTTACACCTAGAACTTTAAAAACGCTCTAGACAGTATATTGCTCTGGACAATACACTACTACTGAGACTCGAAGCGCTGCTTAATGTTAAAGCAGCTCAGTACCTTCCTACAATAGTGCTGTTTCTCACATGACTCTGCCAAATGTGACTTTGGGCTGATGATTCCCCAAGCAGGGGGTCTGCTTCGCAAGACTTCTTCTGGAAGCTTCAGCCAAAAACATTTACCTGTTTCTAAGGAACAGACAAGGCAAAACACAGGATTCTTGTTCCTGCTGAAAAAATAATATATGAATAAGCTTTCCTTATTAATTTGGTTGTGAAACAAAGCCTGGGATTAGGCAGCAAAGTTGTTCTGTGTCAAGGATAGTCTTTCAACTACACCTGTAAAAATCTGCCTATACTTGGCCCACCCAGACTCCTATCAAGAAAAAAAAGACCATTTAAGCAGGCCCAGCACGAACTGGAAGTTGGAACTGAAATGCAAATTTCCCTGAAGACTCCTCCTATTCTCAGCTCACTGTAACAAGCAGCTGAGCAAAACATTTCCTGCAATTAAAGTATAAGAGAACTTGTAATGACACTTTTTATCTTCCGTGACACTTTGGCTTAAATCTGAAGGAGGGAAGCTGTGACTGGATGCAGAGTCTGGAGGTATGAGGACGGAGACCAGCTAAAACAGCTGAGAAGTGAAGACATTTTGTAATAGGAATCAGGGGTGCAACTAGGCTTGCTTGGCCAAATATCATGGATGGAAACAAATAGAGCAGGCAGCGGAAATTGCCCAATGGAAATATGCGTGGGAGCAGACAAGGGAAGGCAACAAAATGTTGATACATCTCTTCAGGGGCAGGAACAGAGCTCCAGAAGGCCAGGTCAGTTTATTATTAGGAGCTAATTTACCACATAATTTCCTCCATGACATGTGGAGATATCTTCAGAGGTGTCTCCACCAACAATAGAAACAGTGTAAACCACAAAGTTGTATACGACATCTACCTTCCACACAATAGGAATTAAGTATGGTAAATTAGTCCTTACTGGCAAAGTTGGGCTTAGGCTACTTGAATATTTGAAAATTCTGCAGCAGAGGTAGTAAGAGACTTAAATTTCTCTGTGAAATACACAAACCAGGGGAGACTAATACTCCCTTTACCCCAACATCTTGTCTCCTCCGGTAGCCAGCAGCAGATATCTAGGGAAGCATCAAGTAATATTTCCCCCGCACTCTCAATCTCCAGTGAGATGAGAAAGATGATCTTCCTGACCCAAACCAAACATGTCAGTGCTGTGTCTTTCCTTTTTCTTCAATGAGTTCACTTGATTCTTTTCAGAAGCCAAGTCAATTTTAAGCATCCACAGCGTCCCAGACCAAAGTATTCCTTTATGTGAAGTTACTCCCTTTGGTTGCTTTTGAGACTGCTGCTGGCCACTTGCATTTAAATTCCTAGTTCTTATATTAGAAGAGACAATGAGGAATCATTCCCTCTTCCACTCCCTTCTCCATCACATTTATCAGTTTACATACCTTTTTCCTTTTATTTCCTAAATGATCTGCAGAGAGCTGTATCTATTTAATCCTTCTTCATTCAAAAATTCTTTCTTATCACCTTTATCTCTTCTCTTCCAGTCCTATTATCCTAATTAACAGAACAACAATCAGTATTAAAAAAATAAATATGTATAAATGCAGATACAGTGCAGAAATATAACACAAAGATTTGTATTTTTCTGAATGACTTGAAATAGGTAAGAAAATGCTGGCTCCTTGCATCTGTGCCCCATATTCAGTGTTTTCACACAGGTATTAGAGATGAGCTTTGAAGAAAATTTTTTGTAAGGGGAAGGAAGATAAGTATCCATCTGGAAAAGCTCCAGAACAAAAACATTTTAAAAGTATAGCCCAGGTTCACGTACTGAGGGAGCAAAGGAAAACAGTTGCTTTGACAAGAGAAACAAACAAACAAACCGAGGCTTCAAAGTGAGAATAAGAAATTTTAATTTGGTTTGAAGAAAATTACTGAGAATATAAGTGAGAATAAAATATAATTACTCAAAGAATAATAGCTGTGTTCATTCTGCAGAGGTGAAATGTAGGATAGTAGAGGGGCTAACAGAAATAAAAGTGTGGATTGTAAAAAAGGTTTGGTGTTTGAGGGCACAAGTATTAACACTAAAAGACAGAATACTGTGCACCACAAATTTCAGATATGTGTGTGTGCGTACGTGTTTCCTTCTCTTTCTCCAAACATGTTCAGCATCAATCAAGGCCTACGGTAGATCACATTGGCATGACCTTGCCAGTCCCAAAAGGTTCAACAAACAGCAACATGATATCATGCGATTTCAAATAATAGGGAGTTTTTCAAGGTATTCAGAAAGCTGGATGAAGAAAGAGGCAGGCATTAGGCGCATTGAATCAAAACCTACTCAAACTGTTCTGCGTTCCTGAACATTAGTCCTTACAGGCCTTGCGTTCATGCAGGACCAGCATCTTAACAAGCAAAATGTTGAACTAGTAGTGCTAAAAGCATTTGAATGGGCTCTAGAGAGCCTGTATAACAACTCTTAGAGAAAGCAGATCAAGCAAAACAACAAGATTATTACAGATTCCCTAAACAGAAATTAAATGCTAGCAGAATACCTCACAACCCTGAAAAAATAATGATCTCCAAAACAGGCAGCTTTTCACCACAGGGCCAGTTTAGATCTTCATCTGTTTTCAAGAGAGTTACGTACATTTTCCGTCGCTGACAATGAGATCAGTCTTGGGTTCCAAGTGTAGCTCCAGAAGCCATTATACCAAACGACAAAAGCCGTCACACAAAAATTACACTGGAATGCTCATTCTAGGGGCCAAATTTAACATCTTGTATTTGGACAAAGTATTCTGCAATATGTTTCCAAGCTACCAGAAAATAAATAAATTTGGTAAAGGACAGCAAACCAATACTGAGTGCATCTTTTCCAGTATAAATATTTGGGCAAATAATCCAAAAGTTCACGAAGTGCAATTTCAGGAAACTTCAATCCACTTACATTGCTGATCCAAAATTAAAAAAAAAAAAAAATTATTGGAGAAAGAGGGTGTAGCATTTTAGCTGACGTTTTACTGTTACTGCAACGGCCAGTGTTTGGGGAATGATTTACAGAGGTGCAAAGCAGCACTCAGTCACTGTTGAGACTCAGAAGTTGACTACCTAACTCCACTGAGTGCTTTTAAAAAGCTCTCTAGATATCTAACAACCTCATGCTCCACACAGCAGCTCAAATAAAGGCTTGAAGACTAAGGTCTAAGTGTTGTCAAGAGGGGAAGAAGTTAACTACTACACAGTAAACCGGGGTACTAACATCCTCCTTTGTCAGAGGGAGCAGGACAAAAGCCAATGGCAGATTTCTTCCTCCACAAGAGCAAGCCAAATGCTAAAATGGAGGAGGACCGTGGGTACACACCACAGTGAAAAATTAATAATCCTTGGCACCCGATACTCACAATACAAGCTCTGATACTACAGAAACATCGGGATGTTACTTGCATTGCTGCAAAACTAGGCGTTTTGAAGTACCTAATGTCCCTTTAAATGGGACTATATAATTTTCCATAAACCTCTGCACAGAAAATAAATTAAATACACTACAAATCACGTTACATAAACTGTGCAACAGATGCTTTATATTTACTTTTTCATTCTTGTATAAGGTTTTACTCATTCCTAATCAAATGTTTATATGACTAAAATTTGGGTTAACTTGAAATTATGTGTTTTATTTGAATTTTTGAAAGCATGCAATGGCCATAGTTGTTCTGGCGGTATTTAAAAAACTGAAGTCATTAAAATATTTTCCAGTCTGATAGGGAAGACAGCAAAGTTGAATGCGCTATATGGCGACATTTTTACTGCCAGATGTACTGTAGTTTCTGGTATTTAAAATCCACTATCTTCTCATACCACACAGGAAACAATACTGATCTTTCAAGCAGGATTGTATAACACAATGCAATATACATGAATAACATATAGCACAAGAAAATAAACTGTATCAAGAATATATCATGAAATATATATTGTATATTTGTATTTCTTTTCTGCGAGAAAAAAAATTAAATAGATTATAAGGAATTAAGTGGACTTTATAGTTTTAAAAATGTAAGAGCAAGGAAGCCTGCTAGCATGAGGATGCTTAATCAGAATTCAAATAAAAAACACCAAATGATTCAAGACAAGAACTGCAAAAGGAAACCTTTTTCCAAGTCGTCCTGCCTTGAAACTTTAGAGGTCAGTGTACTTTCATAAGTTCAAAAGCACCAAAGTAATGTTTCCAAGAAGTTCTTTAATGATCATTGGTACCTGATGGTGTATCACTAAGAAATTTTTTGAAGTGAAATTTTTCTCACTTCAAGAACTCAGGCTGAAAAGCTTAGCAGTAGCTTAACAGAGCAAATGTTGGCTAAGAGTTGGTTAAATGACAAGTAGACACCAAGGAACCAGAAGATATCGTGTAGTTGTGACATTCTGTCTTCTACCATACGGTCTAATGCTTGTTGTGAGGCTATGGCACCTGCAGCAAAGGGGCATACACAGTAGATGTTATTTAAGCTATCTAAATTCATCATCTAGCATATATTTGGCTTTCAGTTTAAGGGGCCGGGACCTGTTGGACAAGGTCAGCCAGCCTGTATTATTCTTAGCTGTTCTACTGAGATGAACAATGAAGGGAATTCAAGCAATGATTTGTTCTTAACACTACAAATATGACAAAATTCAGAGGAAAGAGGGCCCAAACAAAGGAGAAGAATCTGTGCATGTGTCTGTCAGGATGGCTGTTCATCCGCTTTCCAACTGCTTTTAACTAGCATGCTCCAGAGGAACCGAGTTTGTACCTCGGCTTCAAGCCTCTGAACAGCCCTGTTCCACTTACACCTTCCTGGATCATACCACTAAGCTCTTCTAGGTGATGTGCCCATCACAGTATTGTCTGAAACAAATTCAGTTCAGTTGCAAATATAACCTTCCAACAAATTATTATTTTTAGAGAGATTTTCCTCTCTAAATGTAAATGAAAGCTAGTAAAAGTAAGAAAGAATGATGTTGTAGTGATATAAAATCATCAGGCAGTTATATCTGTCCCAAACTCTTTCCAAGGACGGTATGAATGTTTCGGAAATAACCTGGAAATAAAGTGTACCATATAATTTCAGCAGATAGAAAACCTCATCCCTTGCCCAAATCAGTAACCATGTGGCATTTGTACAACAGTACACATGGTACATGCCTGCAATCCCATGAGCATAGCAATGAAAAAACAGAAGCTCCCAAGCTGTAAAATTCAAATCCAGACTTCCCCCCAATATAAAGATAGCTGAAGCCAGATATTGTTTCAACACAATAGAAGGTTTGGAGCCAGCTGAAAATTTTGGCTATATAAATGACTGTTCGTGAAATTCAAGTGTTTTCATGAACGATCCATGAGCAAGATATGGACTAGCCACAAAAGTTCAGATACGAATTTGGGCCCAAAGTCTGGGTCAAGACTTACTTGATCCTAAGTTTGCAAAAACTGACACAAATTTGCTCTGTGGTGCAGCTGACCCAAAGAACAACAAACATGCTTTGGATGAATGTGAGTATTTTTGTTCAATCTGTAAAAGTGCACAATTGTGATGGAAAATTGGCAGTGTGTCAGACTCCACAACAACCCTTAGAAAATTACTCCAGTGATTACTAAAAAGTATATCTTCTTTCTAATCTAAATTTATGCAGGTCCGTCCCAACCTGCATTCACTGGATCTTCTGCCAGCCTCTGCTGTCTGGTGATCCCAATTTAAAAGTTTTATTCACCTTATAAGTATGCATCAGCGATGTCTGAAGTACCCATGAAGCTTCTCATACTCAAGTTAACAATATAAACATGAAAAATACATGTTTCCTAATCCCTTCTTGATCATGACATTTGTTTTCTGAGCAGCTTTTGACTATCCAGCCTGAATTCTAGATGCTTGGGCACACTAAAGCCCAATAGCCACTGCATCGAGACCAAATAAAATGTGCCTTGAGATGCCTTTGCTTATTTGTGTACCGATCATATCAGCGCTTTTGGCCACAGCAGTAGTCCAGAAGGTAGCAATCAGTTATTATCCATTTTGATTCCCAGTTCTTTATTCACTCTATCCAAGTCAGAGACCCCTCTCCTGTAATTAGCTGTCCCCTTGGCTAGTAGATGTAGGATGTATTTGGCCATATTCCAACATACTATTTGTTGCATCCAGGTGACCATATGATCTAGATTTTCCTTTCTCATTAATCACTCCCCAGTCTTTATGCCACTATTACACCATCAGTAAAGCTTTTACATTTTATTCCAGGACGCTAATATGGATAAACGTTAGACAAAGTTAATGACAATTAACTAGGATTAATATCTTTTGCAGGAAAGATCATGCTTATGGTTACGGAGGAAGATGGTATTTTCACCAGAACGAGGACAACAACATGACCTTAGAAACTTTTTAAAAACTCCAAAACCCTCAAGCAATATAGTCTGCCAAATTCTAAGGTCAGAGTCTCTCATTGAGGAGAAGATATGGAAAGACAGGCACCGAGAATTCTGCAAAGTTCTCAGGTTACTTTGTCATTCTTCCAATTCTCCTTTTCCAACCCTCCATCCAACATCATGGAATGAAACCATCTGAAGGAATGAGTTGGAAAAGTCTGAAGGATAACTTGAAACTCTTCTTGGCCTCTGGAAAATTCTGAAATCCCTCCTATTTAATTACACCACAGCTTGTATAACACTTTGGCTGCATTTCCTTCTCTGCTTTGTTTTGTTTGTGTTACTAAGAATATTTGCATGAAAACAGGATATTTGTTTATTAAGAGTTCATCATCTCCTGCTGTGTATTCCCCACTTTAAGTCATCTTTCTTAACATTTATTAGCAGGAGGAGACCATAAATCCTGTTTCCCATAAATGTGCCTAGTAATAAAATGAGCAAAGAAACTAAAGTGAAGCAGAGAGATTCAGGGAGAAAGAAAGAGAGAGTAAGTGACAAGGAGAGACTAGATGATAGATACTATAACTTGTGTTTTCCAGGGGCAATGGCCTAAAACATTCCCCATGCCGTGAACTTTCCTTTAGTATTTTTTAATCAACCCTTCCATTCCCAAGCAGTCATTCTTCAAATTGGGCAGACACACATGGAAGTCCCACCTCGCCATCAGAAAGCAAGGGAATAACTCCCCCTCACCTTTCTCTAAAAAGAGTTCCAACTTATAGGAGGAATATGCAACATGGGAAAGAAGTATTCACATTGCCTACAGAGCTGGCACCCTAGATATGGAGCAGCAGTAGAAAAGATTTAAGTGTTTGCCAAGAATGGACTAAGCAAGCCTCAAGTACAGTCTTGGGTTTAGCTCCATACTGTCTTCTCATTTATCATTTTCCTTCAAAATATGGTTTGCATTTCCAAAATGTACTAGATTGACAGATTTTCACATGAATGAACGTGTTTACAATTTTGCATGCTTTTTTTAGTGCTAAAATCTGCAAAGATCTACAAGTAGTTGGCTAGAGAAAACGAGTGAGGAACTATTCTGAAGGGCTAAGCAATAGCCCAAAGCATTTAACATACACAACACACCCCCAAAGGATTTCTACTTACCCTTTGCAGGACAAAAATGGAGATTACATGCAGTTGCTAACCATTTTCAGGGCTACACATTTATAAATCTGGGGATATTTTTCTTCCAAATAGGAATCTAGGCATAAGAAAAAGATGTAAGAAAAGGACTGGAAATGATTCCACAACTCTGGCATACAGTATAATCAGTATTATATGATCATATCTTCAGAGATGTGAAGCAAACAAAAAACATCTAAAAATAGGATAAAAATTGCCTTTTAGAAACGGGGTGATAAGCTCCATTGAGTGTTAAAATGCATCTAGTTATTTGGGTCCCCACTAGCATAAAGCCAAGGACCCACTTACCAAAATTTAAGAGTAGTATTTTAAATGCTATCAAAGAATGAATTATTTTTATTGGTTTTACAAGAAACTAGCATGTCAGTTGTAGTCCTTTCTTCTTCCTTTGTCTTTCTTGAAGCACTACTGGTTTTTGCCTAAAGTTAGATTCAGGCTGATCTGCCCTTCTAGACTCAAACCATGTATTTTTTACTGATGTAGGGATGAATTCTGCAGTTACACCAAATGTCTCCTCAACCTGTGGAAGTTTCACATACACAAAGTG
Organism: Rhinoptilus africanus; assembly: GCA_013400135.1. NCBI lineage: Eukaryota > Metazoa > Chordata > Aves > Charadriiformes > Glareolidae > Rhinoptilus > Rhinoptilus africanus. The sequence goes on along the minus strand of VXBO01004453.1, from coordinate 834,717 downwards.
AGGCCTAAAATTCTGCCATTTAAAACTCCTGCTTGTACAGGCAGTTTGACAAGAGAAAGCAAGAAACTGGGCAGTTACATATCAGCCCAAATAGATCAATGACAGCCGTGGCACCTGTTGTCATGTGATGGTTGTTAGTTTCCTCACGCCTATCCAAAGTGTTATGGTGGACCAATTCCCAAGTTAAGTTTTTCAGCATGCTGTCTCTCACAGTACTCAGTATTAAATGCAAAAAACCCCATGTTAGGCAAATATGAATTAACCCGCTCCCTAGAAAGGTCAATTGCTAGAGATAGGCTTCAGCTCTGAAACAATGAGGCCTTTGTCTTTTTGGCCCCCTGCACAAAGAACGTACCACAATTCCCAGAAAATGAACAGGTTGTTTGGGGTTTTTTTCTAATAACATGAGTATCATTCTTTGCGTTTCTTATGCGTGAAATCAACACTTTCATAAGCAATCCTAGCTGCTGGGCTCGGGGCAGGAAATTAAATTCCTTACTTTCTTGAAAATTACAAATACTAGGAAGTAAGAGAACATAAAACTGCACAGACTAAGTTCCTATAAAACTCCTGAAATGTAAGCATACACACAACTACAATCCATGGTCCAGAAATGGATCATGAATATAGTTCTCCATTATTTGGTTCTGTCGTACCCACTATTCAGCATCACGCCTCCTTCTTTAGTCACAATTCAGTTAATCAAACAGTCTTGCTATGACACCAATCTCAAAGACTGTCTCTCTTGTTTGGGAGAGATGGTCTCCCACACAGGGAGACAGCACCTGGGATGAACTCCCCTTGGGAGGAAACCAAGGTAAATGAACACAGAAGGTGTTGCAGTGAATTCCAGTAGCTACCCCAAATCCAGACAGCTGTGTCATCACGAACATGATCTTGCTTCACAGCTTAAAAAGCTTGCAAAATACAGCCTCCTCCAGAGATAAGCTGTGGGACACCTTCTCTTATTCTATTTGCCTCCTTCAGGACGGATGAGGACAAGACCTCTACTGACAGCTTCTTACTTTTAGTGATCTTTCCATGCTCACTAGGACACAGTCAGAGAGGTATAGGCTAAAAGAACATGAATTGCTCAAATTTTAATCGGAGACTTGACTACCTGCCAAGCCATCCCAGAATTGGTAAGGAATCAAAAGGTCTTAAATCACATTTTAGACACAGGCTTTAAATCATTTGGACTTTACATTTATAATAAACTACATGCTTTATGTTTTTATATATAAAACTCCATCAGTAAGAACTCAGGCCAAACACTCACTAAAACCAAGTTATTCCCATGACTAGAAGTACAGATTTTTTTTAACCGTATTAGAACAGAATCTGAACAAAAGAAGTCATAGCACTATTCCAAAATTGTAACTGGCAAATTTTAGAGACAAAAAATTCTCAGTCTCAGATACCTGCTGTGAGACTCCTAGTTCCATATTTATACTACTAAAATACAATGCACTTACTTTCAGAAGCAATGAGACTCCACAAGTTCCTCTGTGGATAGAGGTCTAAAGAACTTGAATAATCCTTATTTAGGATAATCTCAGCTTTACAACTCTTGCTATTTTCCATTGTAAGGATACAAAGTGCTATTACGTCTGATGTATCTTGTTGGGAATTTGGGACCTGCATGACTTATTTTAAATAATATTTGGATATTTCATATTTTTCTTGGACTCACCTCCACATTTGCCTTGGTGCCAGAATGAGGAGAAAATTAAAAAATATTTTAAGAGATCCCAGTTCTCAAACCATTTAAGTTAGAGTCTTGAATGTTTTCTCATTGCTTGACTCCAGTAAAAGAAGGCCAACACGCTTCATGCAGGCATGGAAGTAGGTGCCATATTTTATTTCAGAAAGATCAACAGTCTTCATAACCAGAGAAAGCAGATCCCTTTGTGCTGTGACATGAATGGCAGCAATTATGGCTATGACACAGGCCAAGATGTAAGGACACACATTTTTTGCCTGGATGCTCACCCACAACCTCTGGATCAGCATCAAGTCATCAGCACATTAAGCCCAGACCCTACAGCAGGATTTGCGTGCGCAGACACCTATTCCTGCGTGGCATCTCATTAAGTTCAGTGGGACCGTGCATTGGATAAGAGTTCAGCGCAAGATCAGAGCTTTGATTGCAAGCTCTTTGCGGCAACAAGGTTGTCTAATTCTATGTTTTATAAAGTGCTGTGGACATCTATAAAGCTATATAAAAGCACAATAAATAAAGTGACAACAGAAGCAATAAAACAAACGTTAGGTTAGTGGATGCAAGCAGTCAGTAGAAAAACAGCAACGTTGGATGCAGTAACCAACTACCACATATGTAGCTACTGGAAATCATATGGGTCACATCAGACGCAGCAGCAATAATGCCTCTTCCGTAAAGCATACTTATCCTAATATTTTGCCAGGTTTGTGTTATTTTCCTATACCATTATGCATCAGCTAATATGTGCGTGCAATGTATCCAAGCTTCGTGCATCTCAGCCTTTTTTACTACATGAAACTTAATCCAGGGAGTTTGGTGGCAACCAACCCAGTTAGGATTCCTCCTGTATAAACAATTCTCAAAGTGTCCGACAATGTTTGACTGTAGAGGGGACAGTCCAATGGGGACGTTACTCATTGAATAGCCATTTAACCAGGAAAATAGCTTCTCACTGGTGGTTTTACTACCTATGTATTTGCACACAATGAAAGATTTAGCAAGCATAATGAAACTGTTAGTTTATGATGATGAGGTAGAGAGAGCCTAAAATTCCTCTACAAAGATCTGGTCACAACCAACCAACATTTTTGTGAATGCCCACCAGTTCAGATCCACTGCCGCAATGTTCTTCACAACAATCTCAATCACATGCATAAAGAGTCAACAGAAGTTTATGAGAACTCAATCATCTCTACATACAAAGAATTAATGTGGTACATGCCTCTTCACCTGAAACAGTATTTCAGCAAAGAATTCCTGGAAGCTGGCAGAACTCCTTTAGTAGCCAGATGAGGAAACCTGAACTGGTCCATATAAGAAGGGAATGTTTGTTCTGTTTATATAAGGTATGAGACCAAGGGAAAGACTCAGATTCATACTTAGAATTTCCTAATACTTGGAAACACTGTTCCAGTGTTTGGAGTTTTTATCTGTGACTTGTCTCTGATCAAGTTGTACATATATACCTCAAATCAGATTCTAAAAAAATCTATTACTTAAATATTTAATGGAGAACAGAGTAATTTTGATTTTATATTTTTCTACAGGTTTCTTTCTTGTATCTTGCAAACCAGTGGCAAAATAGAGACAGATAAACTTGAAGCATTTTCCTTAAATATTGTTTTCTTCTTTAAGACAGCTTCAAGTTTCCCAATCATTCAAAATCACATTAGAAAAAATAGCAATACATATCCCAAACTCTGTGTACAAATAACTAATCTCAGAAGTTGAAGCTAGAAGCCTCTAAAACCAATTGTTCCTAAGGATAAGCATGTACAACTATATTATCACGCACTACAGACCAACAGGAAGAGTTTTTAAGGGTGAAAATTTGCTGCTGAGGTCCCTAAATCCACACACTAAGCATTTGAGGGACAAGCCTGTGGGGCTTTCTGATATTTTTGTTCGGCTGCTTGTTTGGTCCAGTCAGGTCTCAGGGCCTGAGAGCCCTATAGCAGCTGGAGTGCATTAGCTGCAAGGCTGGAGTATATCTTACAGCATAGTTTCATCTGAAAGGAATCCAGTTCATCTGCTCCAAGATCACTTGCCAGCACATATCAAAGCAAGGTAAATGGGGACAACTGGGAGATTCTCGTCAAAAGAGCACTCCTGAACTGAACTACAACGTGCAGGTAGATGCTCCCTGTGCATATTCTTTGGAAAACACATCACAAGGGCAGAGCTTGCCCACTCACAGAACATTTACCAGTGGTTTGCAGGGACAATGCCATCATTGGCATGGCCTACCTATTTAAAAAAACCCAGCTAATAAATCACGAACAGAAAATTAAGATAACGTTATTCCTTCCCTATAATACAGTTTTTCCACATACCGATTTGGTTCGGCTTCACCAACAGGTCTGCTATGTAAATGAACATGGAAACAAGAGATAAAGAGATAATCTAAGAAACTAAGAAACGAATAAACTGATTAGTTGTGTAATCCTTCTGTTAAGTTATGATCACATTATGTAAAACTCTGAGAAATCTTACCCTAAGCGATTCCTACTCCGTTTCCTTTCAAGCTTCCTCAGAAATGATGTGCGTTGGCTCCAGTGTTATGGCAGCAGACTACACATTTACCTTGATTTACTTAGCCTAATCAGGAAAAAAAAAAATCTTTACGTTCAAGCAATCTGACGTAATGAAGTAGATTGTCTCCCTGTAGACATTAGCGTGTAAAATCAAAGGTAACAATGAGGTTTTTCAAAATTAAAGGAAAATTGAAAATTTCTCATACGCCCTTTTCTGTAAAATCTAAACATCTGCTTAAGATCCTGATGCAGTAACACAATATGTCTGCAGCTTTCATAGTTATGAATAAATGCATCTTAAAACACAATACTGTAAAATCCATTCCTTCTCCATTTGCCTGCCAAATTCAGAGTTCAAAAATCTCTGACCTGGGTCCTCTAATCAGTTTCTGGCCCTCTTGCCTCCCTTGTGAGCTGCAAAGGTGGGGAGGGAGGTGGCCATGGCCAGCACTGCTCCCTCCGCGTGCAGGAGGGTCCTCGCTGGCACTCCTGTGCCAGATCCAGAAACGTGTCAGCCCTGAGACAAAGGAAGAGGTGTTGGAGGAAATGGGAGACACAGCAAGGCTGTGGCCAAGGCAGCAGAGCTCAGGCGGGAGATTCGCTTGGAGGACTGAAACATGTCTGTGTAGCTCAAACCTCCCGTGAGTTTTATTTGGTAAGCGAGAATTGCAGGCAGTAACAATGTCTGGAGTCAAAGATCACCTTGTCAACATCTTTGATCTGTCTATGGTCAAAGACATCCCCTGAATACACCATCAAGGGCTTAATAGGTATGAAACCCTGAAAATTACTTTCAGCTTACTTCATTATATTAAAAAGAACTGTTGCACCAAAAAGCCTTGAATCCAATTAGACAGAGCTATTAGGTGTGTTTTAGAATCTTTCTGCTCAGGTTACGCTTTGTGAACTGAAATGAAAATCTCCTCACAACACTTTTCAGACATAACCTAAGCATACTCTTTGGTACTACTCCCATCTCACAAATACACAGATGAAGGTAAAACAATGCTTTGTACTTTGCTTGTGTGTGCACAAGAAACAAAAAGGAAATCGTAAAAAAGAATTGCATTTTACTTATTTGTGAGCTGGTCCCAGATGAGAAGTCATTCTAACTCACCGTTCTTACAATGAGACAAGGACTAAGGTCCTTATTACCTGGGGCTGGGAAGTAAGTTTGTGGAACTATTTTAAACTCTACTTTAGAGTTATTCATGACAGTTTAATCTAGAATTGGCTTAGTCAGTGACATTTCTGTACATTATTTCATGGATCATAGCTGTGCACCAAGGTAAATGAATGGAAAGATACTTTATTTGATGTTTAATATCAACACACCTTGTGAATATCACGGTATTCAAGCAATTTTTCTAACAAGAAACATCTTTGGAAGGCTTTTTAGCTGAGTTAATTTTGTTTCTCTCTGATAAATCATTTCTGATTAGTTACTTAGTATGAGTTATAGAGTTATCAGCTCTCCATGAAAGGGCTAACCCTCCAGTCCAGCTATTTTTCAAAGGGGGTGGGGGTATTTCTTTATTGTGCTCCACTTCATTCTCTTTTGTTTCGTTTTCTCCCGATAGCTGACTCTGCCAAATATTTCAAAGCCCTTCTTGGCAAGTAGTAAAATAATTTGGACAGACTATACTGCAATTAGAATTTTTTGGCAGGTTTCATAGTTTGGATGTTGATGAGAAGAGTATCAGTTTTAGTGTACTTGACCAGTTCATTATTTCAGATAATTTCCTGCCACACAGCACCATCGCAACAGATTGTGTTTGCTTGAAAAATCAGCAAGGAGACACTTCCCAATTTCTATGGGTTTTTAAGTGCAGATAACATTAAATAAATCAGTTTTTCTCCCCCCATCTGTCACTCATTCAAACCTAACTCACAAAATCTTATTTCTCTCCCTAACCTTCTGTGTCATAAAACTGTTTCTTACTCTCCAGAATGTAATATCATGTCACTTGTTATACAAGCAAAGGCTGTAAACGGAGGAACACATTTGCATTGCTGTCATTAGAGGCCAAATTCAATTATTCTCTCTTTTGTTTGGCTTTGGCACCACAAAAATCCATATACATCCCACTAAGACAAATTTTTTGGGTGGCTGAGGATGAGCATTGTGACCTTATGCAGGTTCCCGCACTCCAGAAGTCATACAAAGTTTTTGTTGGATCCTCTCCTAAATTTGTGTCAGCACTTCCTTTATAAATTTGTATTTTGATATGGATTATAAACTGCCCATAAAAAAAAAAATCCATCCTAGACTAAAAGTCTGTTTTGTCGGGGTGGAGGGTGTTAAGTACCAGACTTGATGATTTGGTCTTTCTAGACCCTAAGATTACAAACAAAGCACACCTTGTGAGAGTTCAGAAACATTTGTACCAGAGACTTGTTCTCTTTGTGCTTTACAGTTAAAATATTAGACTAGCTGTTTGCTAGAGTTTTTATTTCCCCTACATAGCTTTTCCAATAAAAACTTCCAATGAAACCATCAGTAACAGACCACAATGCAAGACATGCCATTATACACGTTTGTCCCCCTGCTACGAAAAGTCCTAATGGTTTGTGTTATTTCCTCCTCACAGAGTTATCACCTTCTGAGAAAAAAAAAAACTCATAAAACTAAATCAGGGTCAGAGAGCACTGAGGTGAAAAGGGGGTCAAGATCCATGTCCTCATGGTCAGGGAGAGCTGATATTCTTAAACTTTCTGCCTACATTGTTGTATTTCACAATAAAATGAAATTGCATTTTTACCTGTCACTATAGACGATACTGCTCAGCAATCAGCACGTGGCTTGCCAGCATCCTCAGTTCCTTACGGCTATTTCTAACACGTGCCATGAGTCTTTCTGCAAGTGGAGCTTTATTAAGTGAACCTTCATAATAAGGTTAGGAGTAACTGAGAGTTTTAAAAATAGCTTTTCCCCCTGTCCTTTGTCCTCCTGTCCCCAGAAAACACGCATGTGGTTTCTGAAGGCTAAACTTGGTCTGGTAACCACCATAACCAATGATTTCTCCAAAATTGCCTCATTGCCAATGATCTCGTATTGCAGAGAAACCTAAGGAAGCAAGATGGACTTCCTCCTTAGTCAGAGTAGCTTTGCTGTTTGCGTATCTGTCCTCTGCATACTATTAAGCACCATTAATATGTTCAAGAAAAACGCATATAGCCCTCACTGTAAGCTGCATATTGCCTACCCACCAAGATGCGCTTGCCAGACAACACGGCAATACACAGAAGTCACGTGCAACACCTCCAGAAATGACCGTCTGCCTTCACGAGTCCCCAGAGAGAAGGTGAACAGGCACATCTCAGCAATTTGAAAAGTTCAAAGCTAATAATAACTTTTAGGACAAAAGTCCATTATGGAAAATGCTACGGGAAGCTGACTCTGATCAAGACGTAGTTTTAGAAGGAACAAGAAGCAAAACCCATACGAATGAATAATGCTGTTCACAGAATTGCATTGAGTTTAGCTTTCTGGAAGCACTAAACTAGAGTCATGTGTTGCAGGGAGAGCCATCCCTGGGGTCTCTGGTGGTGGTGTTTTCACGATTATCGTAAATAATTTGATATGAGTGTTCCTGGCAACGTTGGTGGCTGAGTATTGCAGAAGCTGGGTAACGCTTCATTGATGATTGGCAGAAACCTTGTATGTTTATATCTTCAGCAGACCATCAAATCCAAGAAACGCTTAGGTCAGTTTAATAATTATCCTGCGAAGTAAAGCAGTGCTGCCGTTATCAAGGATGCTAGCTTCTGCCTAATGACTTCAATTAGCTTTCATTCTTTGTGGTGACAGATGTGCTTGAACTTTATGCAGAATACATTACTTCCGTAAAGGGATCATGACTCGTTATTGATCTCTATTGCTTTCATCACCACATCTACATCAGCTATTTATGTCAATCTCAATAACTGGTTACGTGTATATATATCTGCAGTGGCTACATGAGGACTCCTGATTTCAAGAAAGCTTGTGAATCTTGCTCATTTAGTCTGCACTTTCTGTTTCATCAACACTATTTTACAGTATTTGCTTCTTACAGAGAAGCAAAATTGTTTCTTTTTCCCCTGTTATTGAATAGTAACACTTTTCTTCATTAAAACTCACAGATTTTGTTTGTTGATCTTCTATAACAGAGTGGTTTCCATTAACAGTTTTCTGATCTTAGGAAGCTGGTGGAACCTTAGAATTCTAATTAGCACCATCACATACAATGAGTAGGAAAAAATCCACATTTAAAGCAGATACGTTCATAAGAGATAAGCACTAAAAGTTAAAATATACATGGACATACTTGTAACATTTCCCAGTGAAAACACCAATCCTGGCTAGACCCTATGGAATGCACGGAAATTAAAAAACAATACAAAAGAATGTCAAATGAATTGCATAATTTTCATCCATATCTTCAGCTTTCTTGTTTAAATGACGATAAGCCAGGCTCTTAGTGAAATCCATGAGATTTACCTGTCAGATACCTGCAAGGATCTGAGCCTCCGTGCTCTGCACAGTTTCAGTTCCTGATGTTTCACTTTTTCCTTCTTGCAATACATTGGTAAACAGTAATTAATAGATCTGGAATTGCAACACTTTTCAAAGGTTTTCTTTTTTTTTTTTCCCGTTCTCCTTAAATCCAAGGCCAAGTACATAATTAAAAGAAAACAAATATATAAATTCTTCTGTATTTTTACGAAAGAAAAGGAATCCCTCACACATATAGCCAGTCACTCGTGGGAATTGGAAGCATAAATCACAAACAACAGCGCATTCCCCAAGAAGACTAATTCTCCAGGAGACTGAAGATGGAGTCAAAACTGCAGCTTCCTCTAGTAAATAGAGGAAAAGCATGCTTTTCCTTTGTTTTATTTCATAAGCATGTAAATGACAGAGGTCATTTCTGGTGCTCACTTCATGCTTCAAGGAAAAGAATTTTCCTCTGCACAGAGTATTCCACACTTAGTAAAAGCGGAGCACAACCATCCACCCATGATCTTAATGGCTACGATTAGAAAAAGAAATTAAGGTAAGTTTTAGAAACTGTTACACAGCTAGGGGCACAAAATACCCACTTACTGTTGCAAAATAAACAGAGCACATGAAGGTAGGACGTGACTGAAAGCAATTTACCTGTTTATACACTTCAAAACTCACAAACTAGAATGGGCATACACTAGGTGACACCTATGGTTGGTACAAATAAGCAATCGAGTTCACACGCTCGAAGGATGTATCCCGTAGAGATGCTTCTGTCTGTGTATTCACATTCCTTATCTCTGTGCCTATTTTTAATACTTTGCCCTTAGATGACAGAGGGCTAAGTAAACTGATCACAGGGAAATCAAACCCATGCCTACATCAGTGGCATCACGGTCCGCTAAACCAAACACACAAGGTAGAATGTATTTTAGTATCTCAGACATTTGTACCACAACATTGTTGTTATACTGAAGTTATGCCATGAGATGTACAGAGAAATGAGTTAAATGATGGTTCACTGAAGAACAACGTGGCATCAGCATAACCCGACATCCCAGCTGGGCAACACAAACTGGTTCAAAAGCAAACTTTCAAATTGAAGAGGGGGGATAAATGGTTAGTCTGTAGACCAATGATTCCATCTGTAGAAATAGAGATGGTAATACAGTCTCCTGTACATGACCTTTGCTGAGTCACTGTAATTCTGAAACATTCTGCCTTTATTCAGCTAAAAAAAGCACATGATTCTTGGCCATAAAACCACGTTTCCCAGGAAAAGTTTTTATTTCTGCCCCATCTGAGTATTTTCGATGGAATCTGTTTTAATTTGCAAGGCTAGCAAGAGTTAGCTCAATCTAGTCCTTGTTCTATCCACTGGATAATACAGCTCTGCATTTTTTAGGGTAAGATTGAGGTAACTTGAGTGAAGGTATACCACAACACACCACATTTCCTCCTCTCTCCAGTCTCAAATCACGATCTGCCTCTCTTGCACTTCAAAGCAAGACAATCCTATCTTAATCAAGAATTAACATAGATGACATTTGTCTCCACTGGGCTGAGTTCACTACAGTTTTCTAGCTACTCTGTCCATTTTCAACATGATTTTCTGTTCCTACATCAACGACTATGCCAGCATGCTGCAACAGAGCATGACCTCTCCCTCCGACTCCATCCAGAGGAAGACGCATGTTGCAGAAGGTTGAAGAAATGCACACAGTACATACAACGTGCTGAGATTTGCAATCTCCTTAGCTCCTGAGGGAGTCTAGCGCAAGGCCAGTCTTGCATGCAAGTACTTTCTGTGCGTTTTATAGTGCAGCAGGACATAACATTTTTTGGTAAAGGGCCAAACATAGCTGTATCCCATTCCAGACTCCTTACAGGATATGGTATCAAACCCAACGACACTGTTCAAGAGGGTACATATTCAAATGTCCAAAGAGGAACATTAAGTAAAACCTGTGGCCTCCATATGCAATTCTATTCCCAATAGGCAAGGATGTAAATGTCTGGTTTCTGAGCAGTTGAAAAGAATGGCCCAGGATCAGAAACCTGAAGTCCACTATGTCCCAACGCCTGCTATTTTCTAGTGGCTGGCTGCAAGTCTTGAAAAAACACCTCACCCTTAACAGGGATTAACTGGAGATTAGTCTTTCTGAACTGAGACAGAACTTCAGAGAAACACTGACTGAATATCCCCTGTAGCTGCAACAGACTAACATGAACTTGCAGACCTTGGGGAAAAATACACTGGATTCAGTAGAATAAAAACTAGAGAATGCTCCTCAGGAGATCCTATGTACCATGGGCTTTGCAACTAGCCAGGCTCTTCAAAAAATATACCCAATTCAGTAACCACAGCCAGTCCCAGTAGTTACCATCTCACTGCTGGAGTCAGCAGAAGCTGTCAAGTGCACTCAAGGCTGCCCTGCAGTAAAAGAAGGTACCCTACCCCTCTGCTTCAAGCAAACAACAAGATCCTCTTTACAAAACACTGGATGAGTTCTGCTGAACAGGGAATAAAGCAAGCATTTCTCTCTGCTCACATGTGGGTAGGAGGAGGCTGGGGTAATTCAGATTATTTCGCAAGCAAGTGGAAGCAAAAGAAAAAAATAAATCAGTATCTTCATGCCTCTCTGTGTCCTCACTCTGTTCTACCTACTGTCATAATATCAGCTTTTGCATAACTCCCCTGCTTGGTCGGATGGAGCAAACATGAGATCAGAACTTACAGGACAGAGACTGCTAATGAGGAGTTTCACCCTCACACCATTCTGCAGTGATACAAAAGTGGGCAACAGGGATGTGGGCATCGTCCTGGAGGGATATGTGGGATAAAACAGCTGCTTCACCCTATAGACTGCTATTCTACAATAATACAGAGAAGCTTTCTGTGACAGATGCACAGAGATGCTTGGGCCAGTTAACAACCCCTAGAGTTACCCCTTTTTCATGGTGTTTATGGATTCTGGATGCCAGGTTGGCATCAGCTATAGCCAGCTGAAATAAACTGAGTTAAGAACTTCCTTTAGAAGACTGAAAAATGAGTAATCTCATGGCACTGAGTTCTGGGACCCAAAGCACTCTTCTGTAATGTCTCTGCTCCATTATGTCCCTGTCCTGACCGGAGCCCACGTTTAACTGCCGAGTTAAAAACTCCCTGTAAGCCTGAACAACAGATGAGTTTATTTGACTTACACCATAGGATGAAAAGACTCTGGGCCAGATTAGATAGTTTAGTTTACAAACACTAAATGAGGTCATTTGACCCAGAAATCTTTGCTTAAAAGTTTGTATAAGTAAAACATATGGAATATGTACATATATATAAAAAACATAAAAAAAGCTTTCCCCATGGGTTCTGAAAGGCGTTCCACAAATATGCACTTTTTTCACACAAATGCTGTATTCAGCTGAGCTTGCATAAATGAAATTGTTAATATGGTTTGAAAGATACCTCCAGGTATCTGTAAGGGTTGCTAGTTCTTTTGTAATTTCCACAAGTATACTTTAAGCACAATTTTTTGCAAGTCTCTTTAGCCTGTCTGTATTTCTTTTCAACCAGGAAAACTGTGAGCAATGCAGACAGTGGAAGCTCTTTCCACATTTGGAGGAAATTATGGTTTTGTTTTGCCTTATGAGAAAACAGTCCATCTGAAGTTTCTTTCAGGTATTTTTACTTCCTAGCAAAAAATATTCCCTATCTTGCAACGTTCATCACTGAGAGAACATCCAGAACTAGAGGGCAGCTCTCTATTATGTTTATGAATTATCCGAGAGCACATTGCAAGTTATTACAATTTTTACTACCTGAAATGATTTAATGGTCACCCACAAATTGTGCAACTGGTTACCTAATATATGTCATGTGACTTTCTCTTCCTTGATTAGATTAAGCAAATCTGAGCCAGGGGCACTAAATGTGCTTTTCATGAGTGTTCTTATGAACAAAAAGGTACTTTCACTAATATTCACAGAAGGAAAATAAAAGCCCCAGGTCAGGAAATCACTGAAGCATGTGTTTAATTCCATCTCTCCTTAAGAAAGGAGTTACGCATACGCTTAAGTTGCATTGCTTAACTGCTGTCTGAATGGGGCTGCTTTTCTGAACCAGAACCAACAAAGAGGCAGCCACGGTTCAATCCTCTTTAAACCCTAAAAACGGTTCACAGAGAATGAAGACTTCTGATTTATTTCAACAATCATGCCCTTTTAAAAGTAACAAATTTTGCATTTTTCTAACCTCTAATTGTTTGTGTTCAGTTAATATTGGCTTTCAGCCCTCTGTCCTTAAATTCTTGTGCCCTCGTCTGTTCAAAATACACTTAATAGAATAACCTCCATATGTCCCATTATACAAAATTTGTGGTTTAAAGCTAGATCCAAGAGTGATTGAAGTTAATGGAAAGATTTAATTGATTTCAATGAGAGATGGATGAAGAACTGATAGTTTAACTCTGCACACTCTCTTTTGAACATTCTCACTAAGGTGCTGATCCAACTCCCAGTGAAGTCAATGGAAGGATTTGTGTTGGGATTTGGATCATACCTCTGTTCTTCTTGGAGTCAAATCCCTTTTGTCAATACGCACATGCACAAATACACAGATATAAATGAAAACAAATGTTTGGCAACTGGTGACAGAAAGTCCAAATCTGTATCTGTATATTTGGGCCAAACCAAAATTGTTACGCTTGACAAAAACATCATTATGCTGATCTGGGTTTGTTTTTTGCTTACTAGTAATTGTTTGGTGAATATAAATCTAACTTCCCAAATTTTATTTTTTACATAAATGTATTCTACTGTCACTGTAGATAGTAAAATCAGGGGGATTTCTACACAAAACTTTATGCTCAGACTTGTCATAACTCTGACAAAAATAATCCTCTCAACTAGAACTTTCCATGCTTGGTCTCCAACAAGAGCAATTCTGTTTTTGCCAAGTATGAAGAAATTTGTTTCAGCTCCTTCTTAGTTTCCAAAATACAAAAGGTTTCTCATTTAGGATCCATCCTACACTCAAAACAAAAGGCATGTGGGCCAGATTCCCAGAGGTGCAGCACTCTTGCAGTTCTCCTTGGCTTTAGTGTTTCTAAAATCAGCTTCTGTGTTTTTAAAACATGAATACCAAGGGGATGAGGGAATACCGACTTGGACACAACGAGCCAAACGGAGCCCTGGCTAACACAGTTGCGGGGAGCAAAGATGTCGCTGATTGCTTCATCTGCTGAAAGTGTGTGTTATGTGCTATATATATGTTATGCTAACATAGCAGTTTTCATGGTAGGATACAAGGACAAGAACAAGGTAGACATCAGGGGGAAGACAAAGAGATAAAAAAGAATGTAAATCTTGCAAACTTTTGCAGAACTGTGCGTTCAAAACAACTGACGTAGTAGTACGTAGACTTGAAAAATCAGTGAACAAGCACCAAAAAAACCAGTGAGACTGGCCTAGTAAGAATCCAATCCCTATGGTTTGAAACTGGTTTGTTTTATTTAACTCATCAGCAAGGTAACACAGAAAAGCTTTTGGTTTTTCATTCTCCAGTTGACGTAGTTACAAGATATTTCTCTAACAGGTCTACTTGTTGGGGCAAAAAGCCTTGGGTTGTTTTCTAGGTGTTTAGGTTTTTTTAAAAAAGTTTAAAAAAAGCCAAAAGATTGCAGAGCCTGGAAAGTCCTTGAAATAACAATTACCAAACTACAAACTTACAATGAAAATTTGGAATTATATTAAAAGGTAACAGAGTGACCAAGAAGCTGTTTAGTAAATTGATGCTTCTTAAAATATAGGGAAGTTACAAAACTACTTTAGCTGTTGAATAAAGACAACACTAACAGAGTAGCAAGGGAGAAGGTGGTGAGGCAAATGGGTAGCACCACCAGCGAGGATAGCAGTAGATGGGACTGGAAGAATTATAATTCCATATAGGTTCTCCTCTGACCTGTGCAATCCAGTTAACTTCTGATTTATTTTGTTTGTTCCAGTTATCGATTATTGACTTCTCTATTTTCTCTTTACCACAGTAGGGCTTTATACCAATTAGGGTTTCAAGACACTATTATAGTAAGAAGATGATAATGATGGCCAGACTGAAGTGACTGGCAACCAAGCCCATAACTTGGGAGCAAGAGTCAGAGTTACCCCCTGGGACAGAACATAAAATAGAACAGTTGGAAGGCACCTCCAACGTTCATCTAGTCAGACTGCATAGGGGATAGGTCCAACTGCAAAGGGGATAGTGATTTGAAGGGCATTTGCAGCTAGAGGGAGAAAATACAGATCATACCAAAATTCTGTAGTTTGAGTAGCTACTCACATTTTATGGAAGAAAACCAAGTCCCTAAAACGGTTCACCAGCCTGCTCTGGTGTTTATCTAAGCTTTTGCTTGTTTTATAGGCCTTGCTACTGCTTCTAATGACATAAAGCAAACAAATTAAAATAAGCTAAAAGAGAATACATAACTTCCCCTAGCAATAAATAGGCTGTGAATTAGAGAACAGCAGTAGGTACTTTCAAATGGCTAGAATGGTAAATGCAAACATACTGTACCAGTCCCAGGGGATGAAAGATGCTGAAATGTCTGGATGATCTGTTCATTCATCTCCAGGCAGGTACGGACAACTCCTCCCTAAGGAAAGACTACATACTCTGCTGACACCTTATCTAACATCCACATCAGGTGACTGAAATCCCATCAGGATTCCTGTGCCACACAGTTTTCAGTCTCAAGACCAGGGGATGATTTTAAGGCATTTCTCCAGTGCCTGATTTACAAAAGGCAGGAAAATCTTGGAAGAAATAAGGGATGTCCTTTTCAAAAATACATCTGTATGCTTGGTTATCAAAGCTGTGCTCAGCTTTGTAGTTTTTCCAGACTGATCGCTTGTCTTAAAAAGCCGTAAGGTATCACTGGAGGAAAACAAAAGGAAAGCCTTTTTCCAGAAACAGCTGTTCTGGCAAGGGTACATTATCACTGTAAAGAGAATCTACATCTCATTTTTTTCAAATCTTGATTAACTTGATCACCTTTTATTAAATCCCCTATCATCTACATCAGATGTATAACTTTAGCCTATCTCCTAATTAAAGTCCAAAAATGGTTTTCCATACCTACTGCATGTTCAGAAGCTAATTCACAAACAGACATTAGAACTCAGTATGTTTCTTGAGGAACCACCAGCGTTCTTCGTATTTAGCCCTGCTACCTATGACTGTGTACGGGCTAAATCACACCAACTTCTCTGGGAGGAAGATTTAAGTCCTGAGACACAATCTCACACAGCACTGGAGGGGCCTGTCTTTGAAAGAATGAGATTAAGCGCACACAATCTGTCTGAGAAAGTTCAGATTGGTAAACTTGGGAGAACAAAAGGACAAGTCTTCAAACTGCTTTACTTAGCAAGATTTGGAAGAAATGCGCCGACTGTACATTCTCTACCCTCATTATATTCTTGGAGTTTTGACTTCCTCTGTTGCTCCCTAGCCACAGATAGGTATCTAAACACAGGGAAGGCAGACTGTTTTCACAGCTGCTATTACCCTGTTATACCTATGTACTGTAGGCCACACAGAGGGAGCATGGTCATTCGACTATTAAAATAATAAGATGTAGTTTAAATCAACGCATTTTAATTGCGCTCCTTAACATCGAATTCTCTACATAGAAAAAAAAGAAAAAGCTTCTAGGAAAAGGAAAGTAGGTAGATTTCTTTGGGGGAATCAGAACAGAAAAGAATACAATCTTATGAAACCACCAACACTTTGCAGCTCTTTGTCTGTACTTGACAGCTCTGCATTTCAGAACATATCAATGCCTCATAAAATCTAAGCACCTGGCAGGGGAAAATGGAATTATTTTTTTTTTCCCTTCTAAATAATCACTAAAGAGATAAATTAAAAATTTGAGTCCAAACCTCAGTATTTTCAAACAGGAGACATCACCCCCTTCCCAACTGAATACTGCACTTAAAACATCCTCAATTGAGGAACAAACTACCCCTATTTGATATAGGGCTCAGTATATTTCTAGCACATAAGTCTTACTTCACTATTTTATGCTGGCTCATACTGGCCAATGCCATTGTCCACCGGCCTAAAAAAAATAATCTTTTTTTTTTACCTTTATTTATGGAGGGCCAAGTTAGCATCACAAAAATGATCCTGTATTTGGTAATGTTGGCAGTGCCAGAAAAGTCAAGGATTCTGAAACATTTAAGAAGTTATTATCCAAATCTGCAACTTCTTGGAAATTCATGTAGGTCCATTACAATGAATGTAAATTTGCCAACAGGCCAACTGATGACCTGCCTGTTAAAACAAAAGAAACCCAGCCTTCATCATTCTTTTATTGTTCTGATTCTTTCTTTTGCAGATTTAGAAAATGTAAGACAACTGCTTAAAATAACCCCACCATTTATTATTCCAGGAGCAATGTTTTCCTAATAATACAGTCAAAATGTGTCTGGAATTTAGAAACACAATGTTTTTCCCAAGAACACACCAACCAATCAAAAAACCTACATCCCATATCCAGAACAAAAAGTCATGGCTGTTAGAAAACAAGAAAAAGTAAATCATAAAAAAAAAGAAAATACCACTAAGGCTAAAAATCTATAAAGTAACACTGACCTTTTTATATACCTCATAAAACAGCACAGAGAAATTCCTGCTTGTGCCAAGCACTCCAGTTTACAATGGCGTTCCAAATTTTCATTAGCACAGTAACCATTCTGACTGATAGGCCAGTGGCTCAAACTGGTCCCTTGCTCTTGCTTCTGGGGAAAAAACAAAATTAAAAAAAAATTTAAAACCACACCCACAGAGTTATGTTATATCATTATGACACCTCTAGATAGCAAAACAGCTACAAGTGACAAAGTTAGAGATCTGAGATGTGTCCAAACCAGAAGCACAGGATCCAAATCAGATTTTGGAAAAGACTGCTTTAAAACTAAGCCCTTTCCCCAAAACGGAATGTCCCAACAGTGGCCTTCCAAACTGGGCAGCGCCTATGAGGCCATTACTAATTTAACCCTACCATCTTCCCAGACTTCAACAAATCCAGTGGCAAAACAAATAATGGCTCCTTTTTACTACTTTTTTTCAAGTCAAACCTAATAAAGTGAAGAGCAGCACGAGGAGGCAGGATGGTTGGTTCTGCAACATATCTCCTCCTTAGAAACACAAAAATTGGAAAGGCCTCTGGGGCTACCGAATCCAGTCCCTTCTTATCAAGGCAACGATGTCATAAAATACTTCTCATAACCCATTTAAAATCCATCTTAAAAGTAAATGGAGAAGATTATTTATTTTTTACCGTATCAATGATAGTTCTGAATCTCACGTTTCCTAGGGAGGGCAGAAGTTGCTCCAAGGAAGACTTCTATTGCCAGCCCTCTGTGGTAGGCTCCAAATTCTTGGTCACCAATCATGAAAAATTTCACCTCCTCACAATTTTTTCTGATGAGTTATACCACATGAGCCTCTGAATTTGGGGGGGTTTATTTTTCCCTCCAACTCTTAAGCTATTTAAATAGTTACACAGATGAATAGCATTGATTATCTCTGAGCAGTAACAGTTTAGGCCCTGACTCAGGCAAGTATTAAATGTATTAACTTTAAAATTTGTTTAAGGTGCTTCAAAGTTGGTACCTATTGTTAGAACAACACAAGTATGAGTTGGCAAACAAGGACATTATAGTTAAGATCCTTTTGAGCATAGCTTGAAGAATAAACGTGTATGTTTGTACGAGGATAACTTGATTATTCTCAGAAGACTGCAGTGAAATATTTAAAGGTTTAAATTGTATGTTAATCATACTTGTTGGAGTTCTTTTTACTCAGTTCATATACATGTAAAAATTTCTCAATTTTTTTACCACGACATGAAAACAAAACACCATAGAAAGTCTTTTACTTTCTTAGTAATATACAAGAGACATCTTTGGGGCAGCATAAGCAACAGATAAAAAAGCACTGACTGTATAAGACCAAAACTTGGATTTTGATTTTACCAATCCCAAAATTCAAGATAACGATGTAGGACATCCAACCAATAAGCATGTATAGCTTCCAAATATCTACTACTCTCTGTTGTGGAGATGATGGTAATTACCTCATTAACTCATGAGACATTTTCATACGTAAGATGTTCCAGAGCAAGAAAAGTAGTTGGTAGCTACCACTGATGCTGTTCATGTTGGGATACAAAAGAGTGTGCGAGAATTATCACTATTAAAACAAAATAGGAACAACACAGGATTCCCTCACTCTTTCTTCAAGAAAAAGAAAAACCAAACAAAAACACAGCCAAACAAAAAAACAACAAACACCCCCCCCAAGCATACAAAAAAAAAAAAAAACCCACAACATGAGAAAGAGGGTTAGAGAGGGAGAGGGGAAGAGGAAAAGAAAAACCTGTTAGGTTCAATGGTTTTCCAGTTCTCTTCACTGTCATATATAGATGGAAAACAAAATTGATTAAGGGGGCTTTGGCTTGGTGTATGATATTTAGGAGTCACAATAAGGTCTATGAAATCCTCACCAAATATTGTTTCAGCTGCTTAGCAGTACACTTCGCAGTCACATAATGTTGAAGGTACCTGATTCCTCATCAGAAATGTTCAACACCTCATGGGTCTGGGTCCTGTTACAAAAGAAACAGTTTAAAGGAACTGGAAGTGAAAATAATCTTTGTAACAGATGATGTGGACAATATAAGCTCATTGTCAGAAAATACTGGAAATTAACGAAGGGGAAGCAAAGCTAGTACTTTGTACAAAGCGTGCTAAAGAACAGTAAGGATTACACCAGAAGGCGGAGGAATGCCGCTTGCAAAACAATGAAAAAAGGAATAACCAAATTTAATTGAAAGGTGCAGTTTTAGAGGGAAGAACAAAATCTATAGGACTATTAAGAAAAAAGCATGAAATCCATAATACCATATAAATTTATTCTGGTCAGCAGTCTACTTTAACAATGCCATATGACTCAGTAGTGGAATAATTCCTAAGATGTGGTTAATTATGCAAAATGTTATTATTCTAATATTAAACACAATTATGATTACTTGTTTCCTTGGTTCTTTCTTTCACAAGGGCAGTCATAACCAATCAAGTCCCAAATTTGGCATGTGTCTGTATGTGACTTTATTATTTAATTCCACACTCATAAAATTCACAAAGAATAAACCTGATGCAGCACACATGCATTTTAATAAGTAAAAGGGACAAATGAATTCATTGTCTATTGAAGCAGTTTTATAATATCAAAACATATGCTGAACCAAGCTGCAAGCTATTAAAACAAATCATTCGGGCTTTAATTACAATCTAAATCTGCATTATTAAAGTAATAAAATGACCCTAAAATAAATATTATGGAAGTCATGTTGTCCCTACAAATGAACACAGCATGAGAGAGTGATACAATAAAACACCCTAACATTAACATGCCGTATGTACCACTGTGGCGTCCCACAGAACTAAAACAACAAGACGCAACTCTCTTCTTCCACAGCTGTGGGCAAAATTCTCCCCTCCCTTAATTTGTCTTTGTTGGCCACGTTCGCTAGATTTTCAGAATTCCCGCAAACGGGAGCCACGGGTGCAACACCACCCCGCAAGGAGCAGCCCGATTAACACAGAGCACGGGGCAGCGCTACCAGTCTGTTCAGACTTTCTGTGCACATTCATCTTCCTGTCCGCACGCTCCCCACTTCTAAAAAAACTGAGATCAAACTTCCAAGGAGGAGTAGGAGGGAAGGGTTACATACTCCGTTACCTCAGGGTGAGGAATACTCACACCCTGCTAGGTGCCGAGTGCTTTCCAACTCCCGCTGCCCTCAATGCCGACAGCGTGTTACGGTGCCTATGGCAGCTGAGGTGAGCTTTCCCTGCCCACCCATGCTGAGGCCGCGGAGCTTGTGTGGAGCAGCAAGACCCTGCTGGGCTCTGCCCCCCTTCCTGGCCTTGCACCCCCTCTGTGGAAGGCGTATTGCCCAGGGTTCCCTGGAGATCTCCAGTTCTGGGGGACGTCAAGGCGTAGAGATGTCAGGAGCCAGATGCGGCGATACAGAGCTAGGGACTAGCTCAGCTCCACTGCAAAAATAGTCCTGGTTTGAACAATAAATTTTGGCATTACTGTGTGGCAGCAAATTACAATGGAGGAGTCATTCTTGAGATTATCCATGCAAAGAACATTATTCATATGACATTCATATATGAGAATTTGGAGGGTCAGCCATAAGTGTGCTTTTTTTCTTCTAGGCAAGCGCTGATCTCCAAATACATGATCTGATATTATTTCTTAAAATAATCTGCTATTTTAGAATACTTGATACATGATCATGACATTTATGATCTGTTGCAGAGCCTCTACTGAAGTCTAGAAACATTTTAACCACAGTATTTGCTGCCATTTCCTAAATCATCACATCCCACATTGATTCTGACAATAGAAGAAAGGATGACACGGGCACTGAAATAGTTGAATTTGAACAGAAGGCCACAGCTCTTACTTAACCATGTATTTTCCAGGGACTATGAGGTAAAACAGATACAGGACTTCTTTCCCCTCCTCCACAACCCAGACTGAGAGATATCCAAATCCTTCAGTCTAATTCAAGCAGACAGGGACAACTCCTCAGTAGACTCCCTTTATGCATAAGTACTTAGAGGTCTCTGTACTTTCGGCCAAACTTCACGGGCCACCAGCTCATTTCTGGACTCTTTACGAGGGCTCGCCCCAAGTACAGGGTCTAACGGAATGCCACCCACTATTTATCTTTGCTACCAAGCACCATGCGAACTCAACCACCTTTTCCAGGCTGACCCAATAAATATAATCCACCCTCTGGACTGGTGTTTTCGCTGTTGTAGGACATTCCCAATCATCCTTGAACAGTTCCCAGTGCTCAGTGGGGTAATGCCACTGGGGTCAGTCACGTCAGCTCCCATGCCTGCAGCCACTGCCAATTATCATCTCTTGTGGAGCTATCTCAGCATTTTGCCAAAGTTCCCTGCTCAATTGTCAGAGAAAAGCATCTATCATCAAGCAAAGTGCACACCGAGCTACTATTACCCTGCAGTATAAGCTCTAAGAGACAAATTTCTGACTTCTCCATGGTTAACTTCCCTATGAGGGTGAATATACAAAAAGCAGATGAGAAAATGAGCACATATCCCCTCTATCATAAAAAAAAATTAGTTTTCAGTTGACATTAGGCCCCTTAGCCTTGTTGAACACATAGAAGAGGTCACCAGGGTTTTCTGACATATAGAAAATGTGTTCAGATCCCAGTAAAATGGGAAGCTGTTCACAGTCTCCGCATTATGTATTGCAGTCTTAAATGCTAATTCTTCAAATTATGTTGAGCTACAACTGAGATGGACAGGACACTATGCATCCATTGTAGACTGTTACTCATCACATGCGCGTATAAGAAACACACGAATGTAGAAGAAAAGAAAGAGAAGAAAGGCAAGAGGCTGTAAGAATGTGACTGGCTGAATAATAAGTGAACTATCTGAGCAAAATTAAAAAGTACTATATGATAACGGTCCCAAAACTGCAAACCAAAATATAGTCATATTCTCTATCCTCATTATAACTGCAGAATGTTGATTTTATCTGTGGGCCAGTGTATCTGTATGATTGCACTGTGAAAAGAAAAGTAGATTGCCACCTACCTGCTCTAAAAGATGGCAAAATTCTTAGAAGCCTCGCTGAAAGGACATTTATTAGACAGAAGGGGATAATTAAAACGTTTTAATTTCTCACAGTAGCATATAAGTCTTTAAAATCAAAAGGTATTAGAAGACTGAACGCTCAACAGAAGACTGAACGTTCATAAATTAATGAATTACTTGCAAAATTACTGAGCCCTAGATTTTGCCTACCATGATCAGGTAGGATTTTTTTTTTCAATTGAAATTGACATTTTGGCCATACCATTGTAAAATGTTGATTTTTCCAGTTTCACTCAGGGAAAATAAAATCATTCCACAAGCTTCAAATATTCTATTTCAACATGCTTAAATTATCCTACTTGACTTTGTAATGAAAGTGAGCAGAAGAGCTCACTCAACCACCTCCCCTGTACAGTACTGGCTTTTGAAAACGTCTCTCTGCATACTTAGTCCTTTTCGGTGCAAAGTCAAAACTATTAGCTTAAACCACAGGTGACCACTTAAGACCAAAAAGGCAGCTTTACAAGCTACTACCTCTCTTCCTCTTAATTACCAACTTCCACACCTCTGTTTCTGTATGTTTGCAATTTTTTCATCTACTACTGTCTAACCTGAAGGACAGAGGAGTCACAAGTTCACCAGCGTTAGCTGGTGCTCCTCTAGCTCGAGGGGTGCAAAGTTAAACACTGTTGGTCAATAAATGACGGCTCAAGATCAGACGTTAGCAAAGGCTGCATGCACGTAACCACAGCGTGCAGTAAAAGTCCCTCTGTAAAAGGCACTTCACTGAAATTCAAATGTGTCAATTAATTCCCATGTGGGGAGCTAGCAGGGAGCAGCAAGGGTACTGGAAATTCACACCGCTGCTCACTGCACACTCACTTTTTTAGGTAGAAGAATCTAACTAAGTGCAATCTTAGAACGCATACAATCTAATGGTTATAGCACTCTCCTAGAAGGGGAGATATCAGATTTCAGCCAGGAGCTGTAACATGGGTCTCCTCCTTCCACGTGACTGTTCCGAAATGCCAAAATATAAGCCGTCTTTGTGTGAAATTTAGTCGTGCTCCGTGTACGCCTGCCAGATGAAATCCTGAAGGTGAGGTGTGTGAAGTACCAAAGCTGTGCACAGAGTCCCGGACAATTTAGGCAGGAATTAGAGGCAGCTGCCTTCAACTTAGGTGGCTGGGAGCATATCTAGTAACAGAAACTAGTAACAGAGATACTATTGGGACTTTCCTGGAAAGCTGTGGTAACTAAAAGCATTACACACCTCTGAGAGTAGGCAAAACTGATTTTTTACAGAGTACACATAACCATTGAACCTGACACCCCTACTTAATTTGCTTTAACGATTGTCCACCTATTAAAGCATATATAAACATCAAAACATTTTAAACCTCATTTTATACCTGATGCCTTTTGCTCACTAGTGTTAGGGTTACAAAATCCCATTCTTCATGTCAGCGCTGCAAATATGCAGGAGTAGAACAGAACAGATGGTAAGTTCTAATGAATGCATGTAACTTAACCTTTTATGGATGCGAAACTATACAGAATTCATCCATCTTTATATTTCAATCTGTTAAAAAGCAAATGATCATATAAAAAAATAAGTATGTTTGTATTACTTTAGAGAACACATTAAAAGATGGTTCTGATTAACTCAAGGTACTTTTTTCCTTATTATTTTTCGACGTATTTACACAATTTAGACATTTAGAATGTTTTTTCATTTTAACCTCTAAGCAGTATCTCACAACACTGTAACTGCAGAAAAGCATTTGATTATCTTTCCATTCATTTCACTTGGGATCGTCGTACAAATTAATTCTTCTCAAATTCAAGGTATCTATACAGCCCAGCATTTTATTCTTTGGAGAAATGACTTCAGAAAGGTCTCAGCAGCTACAAAACATGTTCTTTTATCATATAACTTCTCTGATTCAGGTTCAAACTGGGATTAATAACTCTTAACCAGATACAGATATTTTACAGGCATGATGTGAGAACGTCTAAGGTTTATTTGGAGTATTGCTTTTTTTTTTTTTTTTAATACTGGAACAGCCTATTTTTGTGATAAAGCAAAATAGACCACATCAGCCACAGAAAAATATTACTCACTTCCTTCTCATCACTCTTAATTGGGATCAAGTGGTTTTAGGTCAATCACTTCGGTCAAGAAAATTTATGAAAAATACAGGTCTACTTATACACGACAGAGATAATTAATGCTTTTTACAGACAGTTGCTACAAAAGCCTTTCATTCCTCATCCCTCCCAGCATCATTGTGAGCAAATTCAATGGACAACATGAATGGATGGATTGTAATATTGATTTCCCTGGGCTTTCTGGCATATGCTCAATGTAATTCAGAGCTCGCTATCACTAACTTATTAATCATTAAACACACACATACAACAAAAATCTTGTTTCATTTCCTAAATTTGCACAATTTGCCCAGATGGTAATCTCAGCCTGACAGGTGTGCCCTGAAAACTAATTTTAATACTTGTAAATAGTGTCACAATTCCTGGATTAGGTGATTAATAACTGCTGATCTTGCCACTTTCTTTTTAATGTCGCTTCTGCCTTAACAAATGTTGAACGTAACAATTCAAAGGAAACTTTAACAAATGCCTTTTCAATCTTCACCACTTCTCTTCATTAATTATCCAGCAACTTCTTTCCCACAGACAGCGAACAGCATATATTAGGTTGTGAAAATGCTAACTTTTATTTACAGGGCTACATAAACTCAGGTTTTGCTTATCAGTTTAGCAAACATAAATCACTGGGCTGAAGTTTTTGGACATTTACCTGCCTCAGGGTTAAATGTAGGACACTGTTCACTAATTTTTTTTTAAAAATGATACATCTTTTACACTGAAAAAAGTTACGCTTTTTTCATACCTCTCCACTTTAGACCTTTAATTTAGGTTCCTGTATGAGAAGGCTAATCATGCCAAGGTCCATATACAGCTAGCACCAAAAGACATACTATTCCAGAGACTATCCTGAGTAGAAATCTACCTTAGATAATCTGAAACATCATAGGGAATTTTTTTTTTTTTCACTGACTACAAAATCCTAGGCCCCTAGATCCTCAAACTAGGTGCCTAAGTTTAGGTGGTATGAACAGACCCTTTAAGAAGGCTTATTTTCCGCCAGGATAATTACATTGTTATTACTGTTTCATTAAGATGCTCTAGGACTTCTCTAATGTTCCTCTCATATCAGAGGTATATGTTTCCCCCTCAGTGTTCAAAACCCACTCAATTTCAACAGCTAACTATATCCAGGTAATTTCCATCACTCGGCAGAGACGTGAAAGAGTATGGTAATTCAATTCTCCAGAGGTGGTCTCTGCACTGACCACGTTTTAGCCCCACACACCTCATATCAACTGGATTGGACCCTTTGCACTACAGGACTGCAGGGACTCACCACATCTTTCTCCACTGATGCTTTTACAGCTTCCCAGAAGATCCTACAGTACCAAGTATTGGAATAACAATCAGAGAAAAAAAATATCTCCGTGGTCTCATTCGTAAGTGTTTATCTGCAAGAAACACAGGAGAAAGCAGCATGATTTAGATGCAAAGGAAGGGACAGAAACGGAAAGAAAAGTCATGCAGAACAGAATGAGTTTGGGAGCACAAGGCAGGGAGGAAAGCAGGGACAGGCACGGAGGACAGAAAGGCAGAAATGGAAGGAGAGAAGAGTTGACACAAAAGGAAGGATATCACGGGTGACAAACAAGAGGACAGTTTGTGAGCAGGAACAATAGAGAAACAGAAGAGACACTCTGGAACAGACACAGGGACAAAAGTTGGGAGAATACACAGACTGGACAGAGAAGGAACGGAATCATGAGAGAACAGGCTCTTCCAAGACTCAAGACTGTGCGATCACATCAGTTTTCTACTGAGCAAATAGCTGTGAAACCCAGGGGCAAAACATGTGCTTCCATTCCCCTCTAGTGGCAGGTACACTTAAAGAAAAACACCCATCAGCATTTTATTGCTGTGGTGCTCAAGGTAACACAGTAACCTAAAGTTTAAAACTCGCCAGTGACCCCTATGTAGGATGCCTATAGTGGTTTTTTTACCCCTTCTTCCCGCCCTAGTTTATAAAATTTTATAAATTCTGAAATTACAATAAAAATGCATTATAGAGATGTTAAATATTGAAAGTCAAGCACAAAGAAATTAGGAAATTAAGTTTGTATTTTAATATCTACCAAAGGGCATAGCTAAAACAATGCACTTTTAAGTAATGTACATACATTTTCCAAACAACTACCATGTACTTAGTTCCAGACCGGTTGGTTCTCACTGAACAGAGAGATCACTAGTAATGCTGTCCCATAACATGTACTGGGAAATTGCCACTTGGCATTTTGATATTATCCCATCCATGCAATGATATCTTTAAATTGCATGTTAATAAATGTCAAAATGTGCCTTCTGCTCTGATTTGCCTTCCATTTATTTTGTTAACAAATTTATATTTTTCTGTATTTTTCTTATTTACTGCATGACACCAACTTAATTATTCATCTAGAAAAGTCATAAAAATTTAACTTCATTTGACTCTGTTTCATGACAGGAATAGAGGTTTGACTATGCGCAAGGATTCCCATTATGGTAAGAAATAAACAAGTCTGTGATATGGGGCTTAGAGTCACAAGATCATTTCTTTGTTCAGTGCCTGTCAATCACATGAAAAAAGATACTGTCAATAAGTACCTCAAAATAGTTGTCAGCTCAATTGAAAAGAGGTGACCAAGAACTAGGGGTCAGGCAAGATGAGGAGAGCCATCCAAAAAGCCAATAGTAACACTGAGAAGAAAGCCCAGAAAGCCTCAGTTCCGTGCCCCATCCATGGAGTCATGCTTTCCTTCTAAGCCACAACCTACAGCCCTTCAGTATGTATATAGTATTTAGAATCATACGGTCTTCATGGTTGGAAAGGACCTTTGAGATCGAGTCCAACCACACACACACACAAAAAAATCCCCTACAATCTCTGCCACTTATGTAACTCTTGAGCATTTATGCTACCAAAACTTCCAGGAAAGTCACTGAGAGAAGAAAGAACATTGCAAGTTGTCTGACAATAACGCAAATAACATACAGAAAATACAGAGCAGTAAGATTAGTACAATAGGTAGATACAAGATTCACAACATCAAGCTGGAGACATCTAAAATTAAGATGTATAAATCAAAGCTAGTACAGCATATGGGGCAGAGGGGAGGGGGAGAGATAAAAAAAAAGAAAAAAGTGATAATTAGATCTCACAATAAAGAATTATTACCTCTCATCTGGGTTTCAGTTGCTGTAAACAAAGGAAATGATCACATTACGTATAATTGCTATATATCCCACACACTCCAGATAACCATACAACCATTCAACACATCTTGTTTTCTTCTGATTCCAAATTTTACATTCAGAAATACGATTGCTCAAGCGGAAACTGGAGTAAAAGAGGAACTATCCTGCTTAATATATGTTCATTTTTCTATGCATTACACATTGAAAACTTTATTGAGACTAGATGGAACACCTGAAAGTGAGTTAATTTTCTCAGTTTGGTGCATCTTCAAAATGGTAGTCCAAAATTAAAGTTACATTCATTATTTGTCATCACTAAAATTATTGAGCACTGGCATTCTATGTGACCAGATTTGAAATTAAACCAGAGCACTCATGACTTGTAGGATTAATCAAGTGACCCAAAATACAAGCTCAACCTAACAGCTTCAACAGGAAACCTTACTCTTTTTTTCATATTGTTTATAGAAACCCACCAGAGGGATATATTTTAAAAGTTAACAGCTCTTATTAATTCTGTTCCCTTTAATTGTTCTTATCTTGAATTTCATTGCAGAGCTCCAGCAAACTTGCCTTTACAGATATGAGTAATGTTTGCTTGTGTTCTGGATCCCAGAAACCTTTTTTAAACAGCATTTTATGTGTCAGAACATTAAGTTTTCTATTTAAAAGAGTCATTTTCGCTAAAGGCACAAGCGACAAAGGTCGCACCTGAAGTTGCAGCATAGTTAGAAGGTCCAACTAAGCAGCCTGATTTGTTAAGTTCATGCTGTTAAATCAACCAGAAGAGAGGGTTTTAAAGACAAACATGGTAAATGATTTGGAAATCCCGAAACCACCAAATACCATTTATTTTTTTAAGGAAAGCAAATATAGAGGCCCATTTTTGCTGAAACTACTATGGCTTATTTTCATTCGCAATGCAGGGAAACTGCTCTTGGCTTTTTAATTGCATGCTCATAAAGTTTTAATTAGCAAAGTTTCAAAAACACGACAATCATGCTGCTGAAAATCAGCCACAGTTTTGATTTACAAGTCTGCAAAGGATTACTTGGTAGCAATCAGAATGGATTGCAGCCCAGAAAGCTCTAATATGTTATAAACGCAAGCAAATGATGCAGTAATTGCCCTTGATTGCACTACTTAAAAGATTTTTAGAGGCAACCCAAAGAGAAGTTGACAGTACCTATCTGTCTATTGCAAGCAGTTTGTGAGTACCTCAAATCCATGCATGAAATTATGAAGCATCGTTTCCGTTTTTGTAAATGCAGGTGCTACTTAGGACACCTGTGGAAGCCACCTCTGGGACAGAATGCCATCATGTCTCAGGACGCACGGATCTGTCACCACCCTAAAGGAGCTGTGGAAGGAGAGGGAATGCCGGTCACCTATCACCAAATACTCCCTCGTCAGTTCACCGTCAAAATCAGCAGATTCGTTAATGCAGACACCAGAATCACAGAAGAGTATTTTTCTTGTGTACCTTGTTTGTCTGTCTGATGGGAGTGAACTTTCCTTTTATTATCTAAATTAACTGCATCATTAACTAATAGGAGAAAGATGAAAATTTGGAATTTTTAAAACCTGCGATGATTTTACATTACAAGACAAGTTTTGCAAAAGCAGTGAACAAAACAGGTCACACTCCCATCATTTAACAATCTGAAAAAAATTACGGTGCCTATACTCAGTACACAACTCTTTCATCTCCAAAGACACACACTTCCTACTCACTCAGCCTCCTTCCAGCCTCTTTGGGCTTTCCACTAAATCCTGCCCACGCTGCAACCAGAGACCTGCAGTAGCAGCATACACACACTCTGCCCAAGGTTGGGTTGTATTTACCACAATTAGGTAATACTATAATTAGGTATTCCTCCCTCAGAGGGACGTCATGGACAGTCCGGCAATCGTTCCTGAATAACAGCAAGAATGAAAACAAGGTCAACAGGTAGGCATAGCCACAAATTCAAAGAAAGCAAAACAGTTCTGGAAGTACTGCAAGAGGTCTAATACCAGGGCATATGTGTTAAATTTAGCAAATAGTTGAATAAAATTCTAAATCCCCCAAACTGTTAGTGTTTCAGATGGTTATGCTTGCATATATTTTACAAGTAATGACAAATATTGAATTCAACACAAAACAGAGACGGAAAGGTTACTGTCAATACTAACTTCTGCAGCAACAATACTGTTTAACTTTGAATTAGCACATTACACCTCTGAGCATTAAAGTTATGGTTGATACTAAACACAATTCAGCCTGATGGCATTCCTAATTACGTGGGTTTAAATTTTGATTGTCGCAAAAACTTTTACTTTGCAACCACATGCTACCATATTCATGTAAAATTAATGTTCAATTTTACTGTCAGATTTGAGAATATTATTTTTTGAACTGAAATTAAGATCCTTAAATGTTTCTAAAGAAATGGTCGAAATCAAGAGAGAGTTATATCTCAGCAAATTCAGAGACAAAAGAGCTCCCTGTGGTACTGGCTCCGAGAATTTAAAAATCTCATTAAAAGCATTTCCACAGCTCTTTGAGCTCTAATCCCAAATGGAAAGAGCTAGATAAAAGGAATGTGGATTTAATAACTTCTTGTGTCATCCATACTCTTTTTTTTATAGATAGCTTATAGTTACCCAAAAAAGATTAGGCTGGCCAGTGAGCTCCTCAGTTCTACAGTAACAGTACTTCTCACCTGGCTTATGCTTTAGCTCTTGGCTAGGTTTACTGAAATCTGTAGAATTTTTTAAGACAAATTGCAAAGAGTTAATTATCTATTTCAATGTTCAAGATGCTGTTCAAAGCCTTAAACAGAGCTAACAGGCATATCTTCAAATTAAACACAAAATTACCTTTTCAAACAAAAGGCATTGCATTTTAAAGAAGGACAATGTTTTGTTTCAGAGTTAGTACCCACAACAATAAAGTAACTAAGCTCAAACATGCTTCAAGGATATTTATATGTCCTGAGAATCTTGCTTTAGATAAATGTTCAACTAAATATTTAAGAAATGCACTACCTTCACTATTTTCTGATATTTTTTCCCCTTCTTTTGGTTATTAATATGAAGCTATCATTGCAAGATCACAAACGTAGCATTCCAGCTTCCATTTGATTCATAGGCATACATAAAGCAGGCCAGTTCCTAAATAACTTTATTTAAGGCTAACTGGATACGGTCCAAGAAGGAAAATGAATGAATCAAATGGTAAGCGAAGTCTTGTGATCTTGTTTATGATGACTATGATCTTGGACAAGTAGCCTGGTGGCAGTGAACAAAAATGTCATAAATGAGCATATTTAAGTATTCACTCTAGCATTTATCTGGAAATGCCATAATCTTTTAAAAAATTTTAGTCATGTTTATCCTTAATCCTGTTTGATCTATATTACTGTACACACACACAAAAGGAAAGAGAATGAGAGAGAGGTTTTATGTCATATGTAACAGCATTATATTCCACTTAAGGAAGTGAGAAAATGATTGTAAATATTGCTTCACAAAATTTAAAGAACCCTGCCTTTGAATGAAATAGATAAGTGTTTATTTGCTCTTAAATGCGGAAATTTGTTTTTGTCATTGTACTTTGATATATAAAAGAGCTATTCCCATTTTCTTTAAAACACAACTAAGATCTATTCCCAGTTTCGGGGAGTTCAAAGGAACCACCAGTTACCTCATCAAACATGGGCCAAAAAATGTTCTTTGGACAGATTTGTATATTTTGAGGCCAGAAGTACCATTTTGATTATCTAGTCTGATTTCCTGTATAATAGTTAACACATAACTTCCTGTGCAGACCCTCACCAAGTGATTTCTTCATGAAGCCTTTGCTTTCTGATTTAACTAGACCATATGGTTTATAAATAACCAACTTTAATTCATTCAATGCTGACGTGTTTTTAATGTTAGTTCACGTAGAAAAAGGATCAACTAACATCTGCAAGTACCAGAACAGAAATGAGATGGTCAGCACAAGTGACTAACAAATATCCTCTTAAGAGTTTTACATTTTCCCATTTCTGGAAGTGACAGCGCATACTCAGTTTATCTTCTTCTCCTAACTCTTTATAGTCTTATTAGAGCTTAGTCTTTTGATATTTATGACAAGTGTCAAGATCCTCTCAAAACAGTAACACCAGAGGCACGCTCCTAGTTCGAAAAGTTTGAAGAAGTTGGATCAAATGATTTTAACATTCTCATTAGCAAGCGGAACAGATAACATTCACCTTGTTACTTGAAAACACAGTAAGTCATTCCATGGACTTAAAACTGCTTTTCCATTCCTTTGGCTGTCTAGAAACATAGCACTTACGCTGAATCTACTCTCTTTCAGCTCACAAGGTCGGGGTGTTCCAACAAGACTGAGCACATCCTGCCTCTGAAAGCAGTGCAAGAGGTGACCTGAAACTGTACCTGAATTTCCTGAGCTGCTGGTCCACAGAAAAGTGCTGCTGGTGCCAATGCCACAGACTCCAATTTATCTTTTTCTCCGTTACAAAGGCATCTGAGCAACTCTAAAATTCAAGGTGAACATCCATCCTGACGCACAGTTTGCCTGAAGGAAGAACACAACAAATAGAGCAACTCGCAGAGATGTACTTTCTCTTGAACATTAAGAATAATTTATTCAATTTCCTGGTGCCTAGAACTGCAGCAGAGCTGATTTATTATACTGCTACACAAAAACCGGATTGATACACCAAGTCCCACAAGTGACCTCCGGTTCAGCAACATCTGGTCCAAAGACATGAAAAAGTTCACTACATCTGTACATAGTAAATCAATTAGCCATAATGGAACTTGGCAGCCAATAATACAGAACAATGGCACACAGAGTAAGTAATGATGGCTTTTACTGAGCTTAAAGATACCTTAGGACACATACGGTTCAAGGGTCTTCTTTCCTAGGGTGTCACCATCTGCGTAACGTTAATGATGAAGACAGATCCTATGTCCCACTTACACAAACAAAACATATTTCACTTTAGGGATCAGGTCCTTATGCTTTGATTATGCGATTTTCTGTTGGCCCTCCAACAGCGGTGATGAAAATCCTTCCACAACTGCAGGCAACTCTGTATTAACAGTTAGCAGTTTATAAACCAAGGGTTATAGAGTCAATCCCTTCTCTAATCTCTTGGATGACACTCTTGTTTATTTTTCCATGTGTGTCTACAGAGAAGTTTTATCAGGATAAACTGAATTTGTTTAATACATATCTATTAATTTGGCCCCATTTTACTTTATGGTTGGTATCCCATGACTTGCTGGAGGACAAACAATATATAGAACACGGCTGCCCTTCTGTACTTCACCTGAAGTGAATATGGCCTGTGCTCTGCAAGTATCACAAGTGACCAAAACAACACACTAAACACCTGGATGCCTGATACCTAACCCATTTTTCACATTTCTAGACAAGAAAACAGGCAGGTACTACAGAATGGGAAAAAGATCACATACTGTACTGAGAGGGCAGAGTCTCAATCTGGCACTCAGCAGGAAAATACCCAGAGAGCCAATTTCAATGAGGAGTAATCTTGACGCCCCCCTCATTTACCAAGTAATCTAGTGCTCAGAAAACGTATGTAGGAAATGGTTGACTGGTATTAATTTTCCTCCACAGCTGCACGTTTCTCACTTCCTAGGAGAGCACCTTACTCTATGGCTGCATGGGAAGGAAGGGGAGTTAAGTCCTTTAATTCTTCTATCCTGAATCAGAGAATTCAAGGTTCATCATTAGGAAGCGAAACCAGAATGGAAGCTTATAAAACTGTATTTTGTAGGGTGAAAGAACTGACACATTTAAAAAAAAATAAAATTGCTAATCAGAGCCTTTCAGAGATCTTAAACGTAGGGAAACCTGGTTTGGAGGCTCAGATTTACACACAAAGTACCAAGACATCCACCACAGTCAAGTTCAGGCACACGATGTGGTGTGTACTAGTAGAGTGCAAGCTTTGTAAGCTTCTCAAAGTCTGTTTTACAATCCACTGGTTTTGTGATTGCACCATAGGAAGGTTGAATTTGCTTATTAGATACGAAGGAATCCAGAACGGATTCTCTGTTGTCTAATAGGCCATAGTTGTCAGGGAAAGGTTTTTCTGTGGATAGCTTCTCAATTCTGTGCTTATTGCTTCACACCGATTCTTTGATATCTAGATGAGGCAATTCCTGAATTTTACCTTCATCAGGGGCATTAGTACAATATCTTTGCTATGTTGGGTCCCAGCTATCTTTTGTTTGGGATAATAATCTCTCTGGATCCCTAATTCTCTGCCAAATGTGGGTAATCGGTTTAAAAGCCTGAGAGGGAGAGCATTCTTATTTATTTGTTTTTATGGGAGACTTACCAACAGACATTCAGTAAGTTACCATAAAAAAAAAGTGACTAAACCTTTATCTTTTTAGGAAATCAAGTTAAAAAGTAAGAACCCCTATCAAAACTGGTATCTTCTGAATTGGGTGTTAGGCAAGCAAGTGTCTGCGCCAGGTGACAGCTTCTGATCTCAATTCCTGCCTTCCCCTGGAGAGTCATCAATTGCATATTGGCTGCTAATATACACATGCGTTTACTATGATTTAGTCCTGTCCATAAGCAAACCCTCAAACGCAGCTGGGTTACACCACCGCTTTGTAACCAAGCCTTGCATTTCCAAACTGCTTTTCCTCTGCTCTAACACCTCTTCTGTCAATTATTTAATTACTATAATTACTTGTACTTATTTTTATCTTCCATTGCTTCTCTCCTGTTTTTCAATCAGTAGAGTGGGTTTTGTTTCCATTCTCTCCACATTTGAAGATAATTCTTCCTCTATTTCTCTCTCCTATCCCTTTACCCAAGTAGCTCTNGGGGGGATGTGTCTCGTGATGCTTCAGTTAATATTTTAAAGGCTTGCTCGGTTTCCTCCTGCATGAACACACTAGCAATAAATAGTAGTCTCTAACCATACTAAGGCTCTCTAGTGGGTTTACTTTTATCGTCGGAGACTACAATTGAAAATAGAAGTTTTAAGAGTCCCTCCTTGATGAGTAACTGATGTACGTTCAGTTGAGCTAGTGTAGCGTTCTTTCTTTTATGTTTCAGTTGTGTTTTCATAAGATTGGAGGAAGGATCTAATTAATGCACCAAATATCAGTTCCAGCTGCAACATGCATTTTTTTCTATGACTTAGCATTTTCTGTGCTGTGGTGTATTTATGGTTGGAAAACTAAATGACTATTTTTAAGAGTTATTAGCTCTGGAGCATAAAGAAACATAAGAAAAAAGCCCACCACATTTAGTAGGGGTGATCAGAAAAAAAGGAGAGGCTAGGGAATGTAAAACTGGAAAGAGGAATATTAGTTTTGCAGCATGAAAACTGGCAGATTTTTGAGAATGGAATTCAGAACACAGCGAGTTACAGTAAGATTCCCCAACAGCTAAGGAAAAAACACAGCTCTTATGTGAGCAGTACTTTCCTCACTTGTATTTAATTTTGAATTATACAAATTGAAAAACTGCTCCAGTTGACCTAAGCATATAGCTAATACATCAGGGGAGTTTCATATTGTTTGCATTAGGAGGTGAAACTGGCAATGGCATCAGACATCTCTTTGATGCGATCCCACTTAAGTTACAATAAATGTGCACCAAGTCCTGTCTTCCCCCAGCTCTGCACAGATCCATCAGGAAGAGATAGGGGGTGTTTGCTTATGCTTCCAAGGCTCTTTCCATCAGATATTCTACCCCAAACGCTGCCCTGCATGCTCACTGTCTCTGGCCACCTCTCTCACATGTGTTACTTCTTCTCTAAAGGAAGAAGCAAGTCCAAGCATTTCTTTGGCTTTATTTCAACTGCTAAACAGGCCTCTCTATGTGCTGTTCTGCAGTTCTTTTTTCGTACTCTGCTTCTGTCTGTCTTATATATGCATTCTCCTCCACTAAATATATTCCCTGTACATGTACTCAGACCCCAGGGAAAACTTGAAGACCCAGCGTTGCACGTGGCCTGGTTCTCTGGGCATTTGCAGAATGGGCAGAGGCTGCCTAAACAACAACAAGATAAACTGTTTGACATTTTGCTAAATGACCTCTCGTGCTTATCAGTTCCAATGACACCTCCTCTAACTCCCAACATCATCAGTACACAGATTCAGTTAAAAGTAATACTCAGAAATCTTAATTTTATCATTTCTAACTTGTATCATCTAAGAATCCTCTATCCCATTCCAAAGCTTAAGCAATTACAAAAAGAGTTAATAAAAGCATCCTGCTTCACTTTTAGGGATTAAAGAATGCTGAAAGAGTTCTGCAACGAGGCAAAGTCAATACATAAATAAAACAAATATCTCCACCAATAAGTTAAGCAGAGGTCTTGAGACAGATTTCCTACTTTCCCATAGTGGAAAAGTGACATTTTTCATTGAAGACTACAGTTCTATCACTGGATTACCAAGGGAAAGATGAACCTTTGGGTAGAACATGGTCTTCACCAGAGGACGTTAATCTGGAGATTACCTTGTGCTGGATAAAAAAAGTGAAACAGAAGCCACGTAATAGATGCATGCTCTGTGGCTCGAGGCTCCTTCCTTTGAGAACCTGCAATGAAAATGTGTTTGGCTCAGACAGGCGCTTCAGAGCCAAACTGAAACACTGAAATTTATCTGTATAAAATTTGTTGGTCACAATATCTGGGGCCCCCAAATTTCCACTGGTGCAGGACACAAAAAAAAGAAACAGTCGCATATTCAGAGGGAAGGCAATAGCTGGGATTTGACTCAGAGACCTTCCTAGCAGCCAACGGGGACACAACTGCAACCACTACCTGGTAGAAACTGCGAGAAAAACAAATACACCCAGTGATGAGAAATGCCAGAGGGAATGGGAAGTTGAAAACTTTCTGAGGTGAAATGAATTTAGCTGAGTTTCAGATGTTCTCTGTGTACCTTTATATTTTTCTGACAGTAGCTTTTTCTCTTTGCCTACAGCTGCTGGACAAGCTACAGCAATATAGACGACAGTACATCTCAGGTTCCTCCTAGAAGATAATCAGAGTTCAACAAGGTGAGTGACAACTACTTCTGTCACCACACTATACACTTCCTGAAATTTCAGACCTTCTGGTGCTCTCCAAGTTTTCCCAACTACAACATTTTACCCAAGCAAAACAGTTTGGACTGTCTGCTAACATCCTGATTTTCATCAGGGACTCATCCACCTTCCCTCACAATTGCGACCTAACCAAGCCATAACTTACTCGCACCTTTTCAGAACACTTCAAACGCTTTCAATCCTGCTTTCATTTCCTACCATTTGTACGAAGATTGGCTTTAAAGCAGATCAGCTGATTTAAAAGTACTTTCTTCTCTCTTGTTCATCTTCTGCCTTCTCAGTAATTTGGAAGCCCTGCCATGCTAGACTTTCTTATTAGTTCCAGG
This sequence comes from Rhinoptilus africanus, assembly GCA_013400135.1. NCBI lineage: Eukaryota > Metazoa > Chordata > Aves > Charadriiformes > Glareolidae > Rhinoptilus > Rhinoptilus africanus. The sequence continues at coordinate 797,489 of VXBO01004453.1, read as the reverse complement.
CCTACGCTATCAACTTATATTAGCATGAACAGTCTCTTACACAGCTTTTAATGGCTTTTTGTTTAGTTATGCTGTCATATTAACCATTTCCTTCAAATGCATATATCTTCAAGTTACACTTCGCCAGTGTTTCTATTGCCCCAACAGCGTTAAAGGCTCTCTTTCTGATTAGCAACCAAAATACAATTTCAGCTTCACGTTTCTGTTGTTCATTTCTTGGCAAGTTTTCTCACACTTTTACACTTAAAAAAATACAGATGGTGAGCAAGAAAATATTCCAGAGGCTAGATGGTCATCTGGCTAGTAGATTACCAGAAAATCAAAGACAGGAGAAGCATTAGAATTTGGTGTCACTAAGCCTCAAGGCCGACTTTAATGATTCTTGGTACTCAGACCCACCCCCCATCCCCACAAATCTTGTTTCTTTTCTTTGATACTTCAGCTTAAAGAGAGATAATTTTTTTCCAAATTGAGAACTGGAAAAATGTAATTCTTGCAGAACAAACTACACTTAAAAATCGTATCAGAAAAAGTAACCTATATTTTAGGATATAAACCCTACTTCACATTGATTTTTCTTTCTACATCATAAATTCACTTTTGACAAGCACTGACTAAACCAATACCCCACACTTCTACCTCTCTTATTAGAGAGAAAAGAGCACTTGGAACCCAAAATTGAAAACACAGTGTACGGAGGAGCTGGGGCAATGGACAGAAAGGGGGGCACTCAGGGAGTGCACTAAGCTCTGTGTGAACCTCTCCTAGCCAGCATAGGCTAGAAAAAGTAGGGATCTTATTTGACCTGCACCTAGTTCTGTCTTTCTCAAAGGCAGGCACTTAGCTGGGATCAGCATGCTTGCCTTTCCCTACCCCAGGCACGGATCTTGCCAGCCAGGGAAATGAGGGAGAAGCAGCACAGAGGTCTTCTCCCCAGACCCCCTGCCTCCGAGGGATCTCCTGGGACTTGGACTCACCGGGGTAGAGAAGCACTTTTGCATCACCTACAAATTTGGCAGAGCTTTTTATCTACAAAAAAGCAGGATCTACAGAAAGCAGGCTCTGGGGAACTGGAGACAATCAAACCCAAAACTAGAATACTGGGGTGCTATTTCAGGAATATCACTGGGATGGCACCTGCTCGCCTTAGGTTAGAATATGGCACCATATAAGCGTTGTCTTCAGCCTAGTTTTAACTTAAATTTGCCAAATAGCAAACTTTGCCACATGTAGACCCGTTTCCAGGAAAACTGACACAACATTTACAAAAACAAGGTAATTTGAAATACTTCTCTGTTTGATTATTTGCTGACTTAGAATAATTTCCAAGGGGACATTCTGAAAGCTATCCAATAGCTTTTGGCATTTAGGAGTGAGTCCACACTTTATATGGGTCAGATCTGCCCTCCGATATGTGCCTTTCCTTTCAGTGAGATGCCTGCCCTGTACATCATCATCCAAGAATAAAATTAATTAAGCCCTTTGTGTCCAATTATTGGTTCTATTAATATTTGCTGAATTGCCTATCTGCTTCCTAAAAATGTGTTATGTTTGTACAGAAAAATTAGGACTGAATTCACTGTCAGCTACCTCTCTGAAAGAAAAACCACGCACCCCCCGCAAAAAAAAAAAAAATCCCAGAAAAATATCTCCTTTCAAGACCGTTATATGCCAGTGTAATTGAGAACTAAATCTGACCCTTACTGTTTGTGCACAGTTGAGCTTGTTATGATGAGAATAGCAGTCCTGTGATTGCCACTCCGAGTCTTATTTTGAATAATTTTATTGGTGGTCTGGTTGTTGTCTATAAAGATGAGGCCACATCTGGTCAAGTGTGCAGTCAGTTGGTTCAGGGATTCCATTCCCAAATGGATATTGCAATATTCAGACACTTTACTGACCAGTTTCTTTTTTTATGGACCCTAGATGTACAGAATTAAATAGCATATACCTCCCAGAAGCTGTTCCCTTCCTAGACCATCTGGGTAATGAGAGTATCATTTACACCACATAAAACTGTGACATCTGGCGCAAAAAAGGCCAGTCTGATAAGATCACACATACAAGCAGGACTAACCAGCTTTTAATCAGCCTTTCTGTGTTTGTGGGGTGGCTTTTTTTGCTGTTTGTTTTGTTTTTAAATAGTGGAGTTGAAGTAAATGAGTGTTTGTTTTAAACAAGAGTTGAACAGAAGACAAACAAAGGATTTCCAACCAAGAAAAGCATCTTCAATTCACATTGCAACTATATTAACTGAAAAAATGAGTATGATGAAAAACCGCAGTCAGGTTTTCTTTAAAAAACAAGTATGAACAACACAAATATGTAATAGAAGTCTAAATTTCATAAGTATAGAGGAAAGAAGATCTGTGTTGTCTGACCGAAGAACAAACCAGAAGATATTTAATATCCTACAAAGTTAGTACTGAAGTATTTGGAAGTGTTTTACTTTTGCCTACCTAAAGCTTAAGTGGACTCTGATCTGCACTAGATGCTCTGGACTTAAAGCAGAGCTTTCCTCAGAACAAATCTAAGGTGAGGAGATACAAACATGACTTTAAACTAGGTCAGTGCATCTTCTGTCCTGAGCACAACTGTGAGTCCTGGTGTTCATCTATGGTTTTGTACTCAACAATGGGGTTTAACAGATATTTTTGTAGATCGTAATTTCTCTTCACATTCAGGAGAAACAAGCACAATCCTCAGAGTTATGTCATTACCACTGTTTAGGCTCCTACTTTTTAACATTCATGTATTTCTTAAAGAAATGCAAAGTTAAACACTAAAATAGTGCCATTTTACTACCAGGATTAAATTCTCAAAAAAACCCAGCCATGCAGTAAATCCAATTCTGCTCTGTAAGTTCACACGCACACTCCACTTCATATATTTATCAGTTCAAGAGCAGGAATTTTCTGCAGGCCACATTTCCCCTTTTTATTTTGAGATTACTCATCTTAGGCACAACAAAACATCTCATTGTGTCCATGTCCTGCATCACCTTTCTGCAGTCAAGCCAACTAGAAATTAACGTGGAAAACAAGCTAGTACATGCACGTTAAGGGGTCAATGGTGCAAGCATCACCAAAGGTTCCCATGATATATAAAAAGCACAGCTCTTAGCTGCATTTATTAGATCTGCATCCCTGTTATGGTCCAGCAGAATTCCTAATTCTATATGGTTTCCTTAAATGCAATCAAGGCACTTTCGTCAAGATCAGTGTTCCCAGGAAGGTTGGATGAGTACATGGAGAGCAGTTGTCCCTAGCTGTTGTGTGGGAGCATGAAGTTCCTTCCCCAGACCAGATTAACCACAGCACTTAAGAGCTCAACTTTTTTTTTTAGGCTCCAATTTTGCAAATAAAATAAATAAAAAGTTAAGAGCGTAAGTACTACTTTGGGCCTAATTTTTCATATGTATGAGTCAGCACTCCAAAAACAAAGTCTACTATGCTGGGATCCCATTACCTAAACAAAAGCACCCAGTACATCTGGGTTGCTGAAAGACATCTGAAATGTCTGCGCAAGACCTACAGGAGACCCAAGCTCTTCGGGAACTGCAGTTGGAAACCCTGCAGAATACACTAGAGTATCTCAAAGGGTAACAGGGCACAGACAAATGAGTGTCATTTCCAATGTGTTTGCTGCTGCAGGAAGTTATTACGTTTTCACCTCTTCAGACTGACTCTTTCCAGCCATCCTCGCTTGGATGGCTGATAACATGGATTTATTCTTATTCTTTCTCTTCGGAGAATACCGGGTTAAGTACTACGTAACTTCGAAAAATCAACAACAGTTCTTGTACTTCCCAAATACAACTTTGCTATATTGTCTCTTTGGATATAATACTGGGCAGATTCCTCTTATAAATTGTCATCTCTTCCCCACCCCCGCATCTTTTTCTGGAATTGTCTTTCAAATATTAAAAACGTCTACTTAGCCATACTAAACTTTCCTTCTTTATCTGATGACAAGCACTGTACCAGTAACCTTACAGGAAATGCCATCACCTCTATCATTTGATTTCTACTCCTGTTCAGTATCTGACTTAATTCAATACAATGAACAGAAAGCAGAATTCTCAATTAATTAGGTTTGTTTCAAATTGGGTTTAGTGCTACGGTTACTGATGCACCCCACTGAGGCCTCTTTTGTGAAATATTTAAGGGCATGAATAACCCAAGTAAATAGTCCCACCAACACCAGTGAGACACATGAACCCAGTTACACGCAACCTAAAACAAGACAAGCATTTAGGAACCTAAATGGATCACAGAGATATCCAGAAAACCCATATTTAATCCTCGAAGTGCCCACATTCCTACCAATAAAGTCATATTTCAGCCAAAGTCTGCAGCAGTCCGCAGTAAGGTACTTAAGGCTCTCCAGTGAGCTGCTCAGAGGTACCCACACTTCCCACCAAAGGCAGCCACACACCCATAGCCAATGATTCCAAACCAAAAATGCAACAGGAGTTTTATGTTAGGCCTCAGCAGGAGCAGCAGCGAGGCGGACTGTATGTTTCTTTGGAGGGACTCCATTTTCTCTATGCGTTTAGGTTGTGCGTCTGCTCTATTAAACACAGAAGTTTAATGCTGACTCCTGTTTGCGCATCGATGGTTACAATTGGTCCACAATCATTTCTTAAACATCCTGTCCAAGATATCAGGTTTTATTAACAACGAAAACTAATTTCACTGACAGATCAAAGATGACTGTGGCTTCCTTGCAGCTGTTGAAATTGTTTAAAAGCAGGAATATTTCTTCCGGTTGGGAAAAGCAAGACCAAGTTGTACCTAGGTTTTCAAATATTTTCTTTAAATATAAGCACAAATAAATTTTTCCTCAGAGAGTCTAGAATAACTATTTCAGGGAGTGAACCAATCATACAATCATTGTGAAAAAACCTGATTCGTGATCGTACTTAGCACTGACTGCTCATAAAGAAGCAGCCTTTTAATCTAACTTGGTTGGTTTCATGTACGCTCCTTTTAACTTTCATGAGTTAAGAGTGAATAATTCAAAATGACTTATATGTAACCTCTTCCCCTGGTCATGAGACTAATCCCATGGAGAACAGTTTCTTCAACAGCTTTTTTTTTAATTTGAGCTTACATGAACAATTATTTCTCATAAGAGCGGCAAATTCTCACTCCAAGTGGCACTAGACAAGCTCTCCTACTCATTACACGTAAAGACAGACCGCATGAGTGCTTCAGGGTGTACTCTTATCTCTCTCTTGGATGGATTACCTGCAGCAAGAGTACCAAGAGGATGGATGGACAAAAATGCTCAGCTCCATAAGGTTGCTGCTCACCTCATCCCCTGGCAGCTGTCTGGGGAAGGGAACCAGCACATCAGGAGGCAGAGCGTGACTCTGCCTAGTCATGACATTATCCACAGCAATACTCCGAGTGAGAAACGAGGTTCTCCATCAATAATAAATCTAACGTGAAGGAAAAGTAATATTGAACATATACTTGAAGATTTGATGGCCCAGCAGTGAGCTGGCTGAGTGGAAATACAGAACTCAACACTGATTTGTGTTGTCTTTGGTCATATTCCATGCAAAATAATTCCAGAAGAAAATGCATGAATAGCTAGGACATGGAGACCCACACCAGGGTCACTGTGAGTATAACGACATTATGGGATCCAGGAGTATCCGCAGCTCCAGATACACATCCTGTTGATGCCCTAACTTTATAATGTGGAGCCAGACATGCACTATTCCCCCTTTCCACTCCTTCCACACCTTGGTTTCCACAGCAAGGAAACTCAGGGACACAGTCCGGGCTTAGAAGATTTCATAACTGAGTAATTCTTGTTCTGAGAGAAACGTTTCAGTCTCAGAAAATTACTAAATATATATTAGTTCTTTAAGTTACTTGGGAAACCAGTTCTATCAGCTGCAATGATTTTTACAAGAGCCAGTTAGTGACAACATGTACACTGGGCTTCAGGTAACTCTCTGTATTATGAAGGCAAATTGTTATACTTTTAAACTGACAATGAGTTATATTGAAACCACATAAACACATGACATATTTTTGCTGAGCAAAGAAACCCCCCTCGTTAAATCTAGGAAGAAGTAGCTACAAGAGGTCTCATACCTTAAGCCATTCAACAAAAATATCTTAGTTTTATACCTTTACTGTTACATGTATTTCCTCGTATACAGCTACTAGAAGAATACAGAGTAAGAAGTTGTGCTCCAGGATTCAGGGAAGAAAGACTACAGGGTGTACAACCTCTTTTCTTCACCAAGAGCTACTGCCCATGACCGCTATTGCCTCAGCAACTCTAGCACCCAAGAAGCCCCTGCCCTAGGGAACCAGCAACAGTCTTTCCAGATAAATTGCTTTTCTTCAAAAACTAGACTACATAAACCAAGGACTTTTGCAGATGCATTTCTGCCTTTTCTGTGTTTACTGTTCCACATCCACCAGTCGATCTCAACGTGCTGCTGATTTAGCTTTAACTTTTTTAGGCAGAATGTTTTGCACTGCACAGACAAAGGTCTTTGGCAGCATTGCCACTTGGAAAATGGAAACTGCCCTACCGAAATAATTGCTCAGGATAAAGATAGACTCCGTCTGTGGAAAAGATGGAATACTTTGAAACTGTCAGCTTTCACCTGTCAGTACTCTGTGCATTTTGGCTACGCACGGCCTAAGCATGATTGCAGTGAAAACAGAAAAACTCAAGACCAAAACGCTGACCGGGAAGGCAACTAACAGAGTTCTATCCCATTTGAGAATGAAGGCCAGGAGTATAGAGAAAGTATATGCTAACTGTACTCAAAATAGCTGTGTGAAAGGAGGGGAGAAAAAAGGGTTTACTCATTAAGTGTTAACCTCAACATTTTAATAATTCCTTCGACTTTTATTGCCTAATTTAAGATAGTTTGGGTTTGCTTTTTTGAGGTTCTGAGCAATTTCCCTTTGACTTCAATGGGATTAACAGGTGCCTCAGATTTCTTAAAAAGAACTCTTTCAGTGCCTCATATGTTAACCATAGCATTTATTTTTTTTTTCACTATAAGACAATTTATAGCTGAAGTGTTAGAGCTCTGTATAAAGTAGAAACTGGCTCTTACTTTAGTATAGTCTCCCTCCAGAAACCATCTTTTATTCACAGAACGTAAGGAAAAAGGAGCCATGAAGTTACCCACTGCATCTCCTGTATAAGTGCTCTTGCGTTAAGGTTCATAAATTCTATGAGAAGCAGCTACAAAGGACTCTGCAAATCCTCAAAAATGTTAAAATTTTGGGGCCTGGTTACAAAAAAAACTTTTTCCTTAGTCCTCCACTGAAAACACTGCGGCCAGGTGAGGTTTTCTTCTTCCACACCTCCCACTGGATCAGTTGTAGCTTTCATTTCCAGTCGTACTAAATTTTCAATATTGCGTCTGAAGATGCCTTGGGGACCTTGTGACAAATGAATTGTCTCCACCACCTCAGAGAGCTGGAGTTCTCGAGTCACATACCTGCTTCTTTGCTAACTGACCTGTTTCTTTGACTTGGATTGAAGCCCCATCTGGGACCTAATCTGTCCTATTCTTTAATTACTAACCTGCTTTAATTATTAAATTATTAAACAGCAAAATTACTAGAACACAGAATTTCCTAGAAAAGTTGCCCCTTCTGAATATAGGTAATATACTTCGATGAAATCTCATACGTAAAATATCTTTAAAAAAAAATCAAATTTAATTTTCAAAGAAGTTTAAATCCATTACTCCAGCTTGCTTTCATTTAGTAACTTTTCAACTCGAGTCCAGACAATGCAAACATTGTTTTACCTTCAGCTGAGAGCAGAAATATCTGGGATGTGCAATAACATATGGCGCCGCCTGACGAGAGATGATCCAGCCAGTTGAGTACATAGGCAGACAACCTTTTTCTGAAAGCATCCTCTGCGAGCCTGATCCTGCAAGGTGCTGAGAGCCTCGGCTCCTGCGGGCTGCAATGGGAATTGAAAGCAGACAAAAAGTTGTAAGAGATGATCAATATCTCTGGTACCTGAGCCCTTAAGGAGCTCAGATTTCAAATGCCCAGTTCTTACTGCAGATGTGCAACAGAAATAAAACTTCCTACGGCTCCGAGGAACTGTTACATTGGAAGAGAACATGGCCAGATCTTAATGCTTATAGGGACATCAGATCTCCTTCCTAAAATATAGGAGCCAGCAGTACAGACGAGCAAGTTTTAAAATCAGGTTGAAAGCAAAGACATTATGTCCTAGCCAAGAGTGATAGTTAATTTGCTTGTGGTTCAAATTACAAAATCATCTTCTCTCCTCAGTCGTTGTGGGGAAAAAAACCCAACCCTAATCCCCATCAAATGGCAGGTATACAACAAATAGAGCTCTTGAGACAGCATTTCTGTTTCACAGAATCACAGAATTTCAGAGTTGGAAGAGACCTCTAGAGACCACCTAGTCCAACCCCCTGCCAAAGCAGGATTGCCCGGAGCACGTCACTCAGGGCTGCATCCAGATGGGTCCCCCTCCAGAGAAGGGCACTCCACACCCTCCCTGGGCAGCCTGTTCCAGGGCTCTGTCACTCTCACCGTAAAGAAATTTTTTCACATATTTGATCGGAACCTCCTATGTTCCAGCTTCTGCCCATTACCCTTCGTCCTGTTACTGGGAACCAGTGAATAGAGCCTGGCTGCATCCTCCTTAAGCTCATCCTTTAGATGCTTATAAACATTAATGAGGTCCCCCCTCAGCCTTCTCTTCTCCGGGCTAAAGAGTCCCAGCTCTCTCAGCCTTTCCTTATAAGGGAGATGCTCCAATCCCTCAGTCATCTTTGTTGCCCTACGCTGGACTCTCTCCAGTAGTTCCCTGTCTCTCTGGAACTGGGGAGCGCAGAACCCGACACAGCACTCCAGTTGTGGCCTCACAAGTGCAGAGCAGAGGGGGAGAATGACTTCCCTTGACCTGCTGGCCACACTCTTCCCTGTGCAGCCCAGAATTCCATTGGCCTTCTTGGCGACAAGGACACATTGCTGGCTCATGGATAATTTACTGTCTACTAGGACCCCCCAGATCCTTTTCTTCAGAACTGCTTTCCAACAGGTCTACCTCTAATCTATACCGGTGCTTAGCATTCTTCCTCCCCAGGTGCAGGACCCTACACTTGTCCTAGCTGAACCTCATTAGGTTCTCCTCTGCCCACCTCTCCAGCCTGTCTAGGTCACACTGGATGGCAGTCCACACTTCCTCAGTTTCCTAAGGAGGATGTTATGAGACAGTGTCAAAAGCTTTGCTGAAGTCAAGGTAGATGACATCTGCTGCTCTGCCCTCATCCAGCCAACAGTTATAACATCATAGAAGGCTATGAGATTGGTCAAGCATGATTTACCCTTGGTAAATCCATGTTGACCGCTTCCAGTAACTTCCTGCTCCTGTTTAAGTATATCCATAACATCAGAAAGAGAGGCAGCTGACACAGGGTAAAAATAATTCGCCTTTGACTCACAGAGGCTCCAACTAAATTGTGGGGCTCAGGGATTTTTCTGCCTCCCAAGTCTATGCTGACATGAGAGTCAGATGGTGCTCATACTCATCTCTCCTTCCCCCATCGCAAATCATGCCAGGACCAGGACTCTGTGTTTCAGAAAGGTGCCCTAGTCCAGGGCTCCTTTCACTTCTGTTACCTTTTCTGAGCCTTCTTCAGATCCTTAAACTACTCCTAGTTGTATGTGGCATTATTTAAAGGAAAAGATTAATGCCTTCTCCACCTCAGCGCATTTACCACCATTTCACTACTATTCTTTAGCCCAGTGCTTGTCCTCCAAAATGTGGTTTGAAGACCAAAGATGAGCACCGAATCTACATCTTTTTTTCCCTCTTGAATTTATTTTTTAATATTTTTTCTCCAGCAAAGTGCTCTACTCAACAGGCTGTTATACCGAAGATTTACACTGTAATTGTTTTTTTATTGAAGTTACTATGGCTGCCATGCTGTTAGATAAACCCTTAAAACTTTCTGCCTTCAGTCAGTTTTTTATCTGGCAGCTGGGGGGGGGGTTGTTTGGGTTTTTTTAAATATTTGCACTGTTAAGTTTGTTTCTATTTACAATAGAATCTTTTCTAAAGGACCAACTAAGTTTTTTGTTTATTTACTGGTTTTGAAAAGGCGTGTCAAATATCTCTTAGATATTACAGAAGACTTACTATTAAAAAGCTGCATTAATAATCACTTGCTCAGACACATTATTTGATGGCAGGCCAAGGATCCACTTTACAAATTCATGACCCGATATATTTAAGTGAAAATAGGTAGCTAAGCAAGATACATGAAAGAAGAAAAATGACATAGGAGACCAAATAAAAAAGATCCTTTCAACAAAAAACACTAAATATGTATGACTATTCCAGATGTTTTGTGAGATGAAACAAAACATGTAGCCATTGTTAACAGATTGATGATAGAGGATTAAAATGGCCGGGCAAAACATTCCAATGCACTGAATATATGTGACACCTGAAGGATTCAAGGTTAGGCTGGGAGCCCGAGAGAATAGAGGTTCCAGGACGTCGATCATCCATCAGGTATCTGCACAAGTCTAAAGGAAACCCACTAGCGGGAAAAACATTAAAGAACATTCACGAACAGGAGGGGAACGAGTACGTTCAAACATATGGAAGAATTACTGCACTTTCTTCATGGATTTATTTTTACCTCCAAGAAGATAAAGAACAAGATCCCAGAGCATTTAAGTGCACAGTGGTTTGGGATCCAAAGTTTTGGATTTGATTACAAGGCCCAGTAAGGTTGCATTTTTCACCTCTGCAGTAATAAGAACCTAAAGTTACATGCAGCTGAATTGATTTTGTAACAGACAAAAACCAGCATACCATATTTTGATGTCTTTGTTTTAATCCCGTAGTTCCAATTTGTAACATTAAAATACATAAAATCCTCTAACAGTTCTCTTTGTTCGTTACTCTTAAAAGTGTTTAGCTAAACAAGAAAAAAAGCACACTTTGTAGAAGTCACCATCCTATGTTTCAACATTAACTAATAGGTTTGTTTGTGTCTCCTAACAAAATACAACAAAAACATCCAGTTAAATGCGTGGAACCACATCTCCGGGCCAGGTCACTGCCTTTTATGAATTACAACACGTACACTAGACGCCTAAAGAAATGGAAAAATGTCTACACCATCTCTCTTAAAAACAGACTAGGCTTTCGATTACATCCACATTGGTAACAGCATCTACAGTGAGTCAGATAAATTACCCATCATTCTATGGCAGCTCGTATCATCTAACAGCTAGACATCAAGTCTGTGAGACTGGGAAAACCCACTTCCCTTTCTTGCTCCCAAAAGGCAATCATGACTACCACAAGTCTCTGAGATTGGTAGACCAGCTCTCCGCAGCATTCATAGAATCGGTGAGGTTGGAAGGGACCTTTAAGATCACCAAGTCCAACCATTAACCTACCCTGACAAAAACCACTTCTAAAGCATGTATTCGTCCTTTTATTGACAAGCCTTTGCTCTGCTCTCTAAAAATTGTCATCTTCCATTCCAGCCTTTGCTCACAATGAGACCCAGGACCAGCTCGCATTTAAGTGGTGCACCATATCCACACAGTGCTGTACATGTTCTCTCCATTCCACAATGCTATGCAACAATAAAGCGACTTTTATATCCTATTAAAAAAAAAATACCTAATTATAGTTGTAACAGCTGCCTTTCTTGCAATTCTTTGCTAGTCCCTTGGGGTTGGACTAGATGATCTACTGAGGTCCCTTCCAACCCTGTGATTCTATGATTCTTCCTCTTAAAGTAGAATAGATGTTTCAGTGTACAACCACCTCGATCTGGGTAAAGGTATTCCCACTGCAGCAGGGACTCTGCACGGTGGTGCATCTTTAGTTCACAAGGGTTACACGTAGCCAAGGGCACAGAGAGCTGACACCACAGCCATCAAGGCTTTCAGTGAACTGCAACTCCTAAATTGTACTTAACTCCCCTCCTGCCCTCCCTATCAGTATTGAAATCTCCATTGTTTAACTCCACTTGTTGCTCTGACTTTCCAATGTGGGTGTTAAGCAAATTTAGAATCTTTGAGTTATTTTCTTTGGCTTTCATCCACTCACTAATATTTATTTTCAATCTGGCACTTCAATACTGGGGGAAAAACCAGAGCCCAGTAAAATCAACAGAGGTGTTAGATTCAGCGAGACCACTGTTTTCCATATTCTCACTAAGTTTGCCGTGATGGGAAATGGTAGCTCAGTGAATGTGTGGCACAGAGCAATTGCCTCCGGAGGAGAGTAAGCTCTGCTGTTGGCATTAGGAAAGCAGAAGAGGAAGATAAACAGAGAGGCAGGGTTTAGAGAAAAGAGCCGATCTTCGTGCATCATCACATCTCTAGAGGAGATGGAATGCAGAAATTGAACAGCAACTCAAATCAGAAAAAAAAGCCCAAGAAGGTGAGTCCTGCAACCTGTAAAGAATAACGCTCAAGATCGATGAGGAAACTGAAAGGTGGAACTGAGTGCAGGGATTTCTTATTTTTCCTACCCCCCTTCCATTTACTCACTGAGAATTCTGCCAAGAAAATCAGAGAGCGAAGAAAATAACACAATCACTCCCAAGTAAATTTGTCCAGAAGTACCGCATGAAGTGAATTGTGACTGCGTTAGAAACAGGCCATGATGTCAGTGCTTCTTTCCTTAGCTATCACATCAGCCTGAGAAGAGAAATAGGTCTGATGCAGAGGACTGTGCTTCAGATACCAAACCACTCTATGATTCTACAATGTGCTGAACAATTTAACATGTACAGCAACACCCAAATTGTCCTGATCAAAGCTCTCAAGCCAACAGCAGATGGATCTGACACGGAGATCCAAATATAGCAGCCTGGGTCCAGCCCAGAACCCCTTCTCCTCCAAAGGTAAATTAAAAAATGAAAAACTTAAGTGACATTTCAAAAACCAGCAGTGATATTGAAGACCTAAACTCAAATTCCTATTCCAAAACAAACAGGTCTCTGAACTCCCAAATAAATTTTTGGCTTGTTACAAGAAATGGTATGATACAGGACTCTTGTCCAAGATAATAAAGATGAGATCCAACTACGTAGGGCCAACTTTTGAGCCTAAACGACTGGGGAATAAGGTGATAGAATAAATTTAATGTAGATAAATGTAGAATATAGCACACAGAGAAAAAACAATCCTAACGTTGTTCACAAAAAATAGACTCTGAAGTGGTGATTACTTGTCAAGAACAGAGACCTTGGAGTTATATACAGTGCCATGAAAATATCAGCTCAGTAGTTTTTATAAAAATAATATAATATAATAAAATTCAAATGAAGAGCCTCACCAAGCTAGCATGGTGCTGGAAGTCCTGATTAAAAAAAAAAAAAAAAGGCAATCTCTCTCATCTCTAAATTTGTTTCAGAGACATGCTAGGAAAAACCTGAAAAACCTTCTAGATTGACTAGTGAGGACAGAGCTGCTGCTTCTCTTTTCCTTACACGGAAGCTTGACTGTAACCCACAGGTGAATATCCGTCATCCTTTATACAATCATCACTGTTCAGGCTCTGCTCTTACATTTTTCTGTAAACACCTACTTCTGGCCTCAAAGTCAGAATATTGGCTAAGTGATGTGACCTGGTTAAACTGCTCTTAGGTCCTCCTCTTCCCTCAGAAGGGAAATGAATAGAAAGCTTTCACGGGGATGTGAAGACTGCTTTCATTTATCTGCATTTTCTCCTGCCAAAGCAAAAGCACCCCACGGTGAAATAAAGAGGGGCATAAACTTGCCCAGTTTCAGAAAGAAATAGAAAGGAAATACTTGACTGTTCTTACAAACCTTTCCAGAATAAAAGTGAAAAAATTTAATATAGTTCTTCACAGTGAGTAGTGGCAATATTTTCTATTTATACTTCACCTACTGGAGATGTCTCAAAAGCAACAAAATAAGCGTACCCATGCCATTTTCACCTAGCGCTGAGATCCCTCAACTCCGTAGAGTTCTTCCAGGAGTCCTACCCCATTCTCAGAAGTGAAGGTGGATTCAAACTCAAACTTTCTTGTTTCAGTCATTACAAAATTATAATTAATCATTATCTATTTCATGCTCTTTGTCATGGTATCTGAGCACTTAAACAAGAAGAGAATTGTGTTTCTCATTTTCTAGGATTACGTTTTATGAACTGTGGTCACTTACCAATTTATTTTTTACCAATTACCAATTTTAAGACACAGGTAGCGTCTCATACACACTTGAAATTAGAACTACCAGAGAAATAATTTATTAGCAATACAAAATGTATTAGGTGAGCTTGCTCAATCGTACAGTAAAAGTAAAAATTATTACCAGCACCAAGAGAAGGAAGAGAGATACCCTTGAGGAATGAGAAAAAAGTGGGTGGATGTATGGAATTCTTTATCTACTTAACTCTTTTATAGGTTTCCCCCACCACCCCAGGTAGTGGAATAAGATTTGGTGAAATTTCTGCCATAAATGCCTTCACTGAACCAGGTGCAAAATTGAAACCTACTAACTTAAAACGTCAAACACTGACACAAATTCATTGTACAAAAAATGAGTTAGGATCCCAAAGAGGTTTGCCGCAGCCACGCTTAAAACCTTGATGCTGCTTTGTTCCATCCGAAGGATACTAAATGTGTGTCATTCCTGCTCTGCTGAAGTCATTATCAGCGCTCCTCCTCCTGGGCCCTGCTGGCTCTGCTAACTCCCGCAGCAGATTTGGTATTTACTGGCTGGAGAGTAATTCGGCAGCGCTGTATTTCCATACATGAAAAAGGAAAAAAAAAGCCCAGAGAATCCAAAGCAAAGAGAAACTGAACGGAGTCAGGCCGAGAAGGATTTCCAAGGATAGCATTGGGTTTTCTAGCTAAAAAGATTTCAGCTTCAGAAGCTACCGTTAAGGCCATTTAGTCTCAATAAATTTCAGTGTATCTATCCCAGCACCTCCATTTCAATTTGTAACCTACGGGGTGACTTTGTCTCTCAACAGGCTCTGCAGTGGCCATTAATGACATTTGTCTCCTGTGATCGGAGATCTCTTGATCTCAAAAAGCTGGATGCCATCCTTAGCATCACTTGGCTATTTGCCAAAGAGTATTAAAAAACGGGCCCCCCCTGCTGACACTTCACATGGAAAACAGCTGAGTGAACCAAGTGTCATTTTGCGGTAAACCTAACAAAAAATTATCTTGCTTTAAACTTAGAATTATACATCCATCCCCTTTTAATTAGCGGTGCTAAATAAAAGCCAGCACACTTTAGCCTATGAAGAAATCTCAAAAGAAAAACTGCCACTTTACTGAAGTGATAACACATCATTTTTTTGAAGGTATTTGGAGAGAGAGAAAATATTTACAAACTAATTTTAAAACATGGGATTAGTCCATGTATTCAAGTTATAGCCAAGATGATAAACGTTCTAGAAAAAAAAGTTCCTAGGGGGACTTAAAAAAAGAAAATCGAGAGTACATACCTTGTAATATTTAAACTTTAATTTTTTTTATAAATTTTGTTATGGTGTTTATATTTTAAAAACCCACAACACTCCTAACTGTATTAGTTACACTTTCTACTCTCTGCCCTTAACTCTGCTCTCAGCTGCCTTCCTCATCCACACTTTTGATTCTTGTTAATCAAAGTACACCACACACATCTCAGGGTGTCCTCGGCACGGCCTTGGGCTTCCTTACGCTCTGCTTCAGCTGCCTGTGAAGAAAATCTATTTTGCTGTAAATTCTGTACCTTATCAGCTCCCAGGAGGAGGCACACATTAGTTCAACAAACTTGCTGAAAAGCAGAAAACATACCTGTGGTCTAGCTCCAATTTCAGGGCTTCGTGCTCCAGCATTTTGAGAGACATGTGTCTACAGTACCTGTGTAATATCCTCAGCAAATCTCTATCTTTTTAAAAAACTGTTTTGGAGTATCTGAAGAATAAAGTTTCCCCAAAGGATCCACCTTGATTTTACACCGACACCAGCACATGTAGGGACAGAGTTTTGGGCAACCTACTGTAACATGATACATGCTACATTACATCGTATGTATAAAAAAAAAAATAAATTATAGTTTATACAGTATAGTATCCCCACAACGGAAGTTTGTCAGCCCTGTTTAACGAAATAAGATTTTCTCACACAGATTAGAAGAGCTCCCAACTAGCTGGTGGTATAAGCATGGCACACAGATTCATCCCTTTAATACGATGCTTATGTATTTTAGTATCTGTCCCTCTCATGCCATTTTGATAAATTTAGGCTGGGACACTGAAAAACCTGCCTTTACAGACTTGTTGAAAATACTACTCGGTTAAACAGTGTCTGCCTGAGATTCTTGCAATATAGCATCTTGTCCTGGCTTCCTTTTTTTCCCCTCTGCTGCAATGTAGCTAAAACTCCTTTAATAGCCTTAAAGAAAACTTTCCAAAGCAGCACCTTCCCCTTGCCTACCTAAGGGCCTTCCCTTCAAACCTCAGCAGCTCATCTGTCTCACTAAGCATAACTTTGTGTTTTTATCAAAGTACAGAATCTAAATTAACTCCCATTTTGCTTGTTCAGAAACAACCAGATTGAATTAATGAGTTTTCGTGGGCACTCGGAGGATACCCTAAAACCATTTTTGGTATAATATTTCCCACGTAAATCAAAGTTCCTGATTCTCTCCAAAATTTAGATAGCCACACTGCAGGAAGTTGAAAAGTATTTTTGAAAAACAGCTTGTCTTACAAAACAATCACTTTACAAATTGCAGCTGTTATTGCTAAAAGCTTTCTTTGTGCTGTTAAACACTGATGTAAAGTGATACAGCTAAGAATTAGATGAAGACACTTTAATGCGGAGTCGAAAAGATGATTTTCTAGAAATAAAATTTTTTTAACGGCTCTCTTGTTTACCATTAAACTCCAAAGAAATCATCATTCATACCAGGAGTACCTTTTTAAATGCACTACAGTACAGCAGAAATCTATCACTGGGTATTCAGGGTTGTTTGTTATTGTGCTAAAATATTTTAGAGTCTGTCAGAACAAAAAGGCCATTCAGAACTACAGGTTGTATATTTACACGTTTATGTATACGACCATAACATGCAGGTTTGTTAAAGGTATCTCATGATATATTACCCTCACTCATGATTGCCACATCAAGTACAAACTTTAGTATAAATCCTGAGTAAAGTTTTACACCTTCTGCGGAGGGTCTGGCCTCATGGGGCAGGGAGCCCTCGTCAGACCTCCAACTGCCTCCCCTCTTGGCTGACCTCAGGAAACATGTTTTGCTCCTTGAGCCTCAGTTTCTACCCCTTCTCCCTCTTGCAAAATATTTAGAATAGGATCCCATTCACTTATTACTTCATGAGGACACTGTGTATTTATTTTTGCCTCCAGAAATCCCAAAGTATGTCTTTATTTCCTAAGAATAATCTTTTCAACAGCAATAAAGAGGAAGGAATACTACATCAGCAGTAATGAGAAGAGCTGTCTGTTACAGGTTATCAGTGAAAATATTCAAGGTCCTCCTGTGTTGCTAAATATGCGCTTCCATTTTTAAAGTAGCTTTTAAAAAATATCTTTATCTGTTTGATATTTATGTTTTCTTAATAATTTAACAGAGATTTCGGTGCCGTGGTGGCAGCACTGGACTGTAACGGTATCATCAGCTGCAGAGCCTGGAGGGGGCTGTGCTCTGTTGGTGTCAGGTTGGCTCTCCAGCTGAGAACACTTCTCTTTAGTGCGGTATCTCTTTTCTCCTTGCAGCAGTATCATTTTCCTTCTCATGCAGGGCACAACAGTCCCCAGCTGTTCAGGCAGCTATTATTAAAATACCAGATTATGAAACTACTAATTTTTCACTCTGCGTATCCTCTCCAAAAGAAGGCAGACATATTCATGTAAAAGAAAATAAACGCTAGAATCAATGAATGCTAGAATCAGTCATTTCACCTCAGCAGTAAGACCTGTTTACAAGCTTTATTTCCCTGCCCAATAGCCTAGCTAAAGACTCTTCCTTTCTTTTAAACTTAATCTATTTTAGATTATTTTCAATCTCTAGTTTAGATTACTCTCAGCATAATCTTTCGAGTTGATTAATTGGCACCTCTTAACACACGAATGCTTCACAATTTTCAGTGCACTTTTTCTTCCCATGTTAATGAATTTACTCCTCTATCAGCCACCAGGCGCTGAGGAGATCTGCATTCCAAGCTCCACGCCAAGAGCTGCCCATGCATCCTCCATTAAGCAGGCGATGGAGGACATTTCTAAGGCGTTCTTAAAGCAGAGATGAAAAACCTAAACTTTTTCCATTCCAGATGAGCAAGTCCCTCTGTGGTTCAGTGACTCTCATATGACTATGTCCCAGCTTCTACAGAAATGGGAAAACACTCTTGCCTAGCGCAGTGTATCACTGTAAGAAGGAGAACGCATGGCAAAAGACTCCTCCTCATTTAGAAGTCACGCGTGCTGACAGGTATTGTATGAAGAGGGCAACACCACACATAGTTTTCTGAGGAATAGCTGCCATGATGCGTTTTGCCCAAGACTCAGCAGCATACGTGGGTGCTGGCTGATTTCAAAGCACCCCACCTGCGGGCATCACAAAACACTACACTCTCAGGGACACGCACAAGGGCGTAGATCAGTCTCACACCTACAAATCCCCCTTGCTTGAGGCACTGCGGTGGAATCAGGCCCACCAGGACTGCTGTCTGTTTATCATGATCTTACTCAAAGTCCACAGCCCATCTGAAAACTGAAGTCTTGAGCCATTTGCAACCCATCAAGCTCTGTTTGCATTTTCCTAACACCTTCTGCAAAGGACTGAGCAATGATTCCCAAATTACTGGCTTCCCAGTGCACAGAGGCAGTCAGCGGATGAAAGCAACAGGCTGAGCTCTCCAAGGACATTATTTCAGAACTCTGAGGTACGATTAAAAACTTACATATGCTACACAACCCCTGCTGCAAACCACATTGACTGGCATCGCCTCTTTCCAAAGGACTGGGGCTTTACCTGGCATGCTAGAAATTCTCGTTAACTTATGCCAAATGTAACACTTTCAAATGGTGTTGGAGCTCAAATGCCGTGCACTCAAAATAGGATACACACACAAGATACCTATGGAGAGAGCCAGAGGGAGAGAGATGGCTCATAAAATAGGCTCAAAGTTCTTCACGTTGCTGCCTTAGATGATTAGTTTAATATAACATATCTTGATTACTTTGCCCCAAGAAAACATAAGGACTTTCAAAGAGGCTTGAAGAAGTCCTCCTAAAGAGTACTGCAGTGGTGGGACTGGCCATGCCGATTCCTCCCAGGATGCCCTCTTACCCACTTGGGCCCTCTTCTTCACATGTGCTAGTGCTTTCCAGGCCTTTTCCCAGGCAGAGCGATTCCCTCCTGATTCCCTAGCTGGAAAGCTTTCACAGCTTCTCTGCCAAAATCCAAAATTGCCAGGACAGGCAGGGTGGCAACTGGTTTTCTTGCTCCCAACTGGTTCCACAGTCCATGGCTTGTGCCATAAAAAAAGGAATTTTTGGAGCTATATCAAGCTTCCCTTCTCATTGTCCATTTCTTTACCCCAGTGCACTGGAAAAAGTTCCTCGTCACACACTGGCAGCTAAAAATAGTTTCATCTAAGACATCCCCCCCCGCCCCGTATTAGTTCATGGGATTTAAATGAGTACAATAAGTCAAATGACATATTAGGATATATTCAGCTTTTGGCAGGTTACCTAACAAGATGAGGGGATTTTTCAACACAGTTTATGTCCTGTCAGATCTTTTGCATGATAATTATTGAGTATTTCTGTAATAATAATTATTCATTGGTTAAGATCTTTGCTTCCTCTTCCAAATTTCTTGCTCTTTTTACCTAAAAAGTACTCCTTTAAATTAAATTAAATAAGATGAGCAGATGCCTCTCAGCTCATCTGGAAGTGCCTGAGCGACAGCAGTAAGCAGCAGTGGTCTTCTTGGAAACCATGCTAACACTGAATTATGACTCCAAACCTTAAATCTGATTAATTAGAGGTTTTTTTGAACATTTCTAATAAAGGCAGTAAATAATCACATCTTATTTGCTTGGGCCCCTTGCAACTTTTTTTTCCCTTTTCATTTCATTTTAAACATGGAGTTAGCTACCATTAACTATATCTCTCATTTAAAAAAAAAATACATAAAGAGCTAAGAAATCTTACTCAAAGATTAATCCAGTACACCGTGCCTTGCAGAACATGTCCTTGCCTCTGTTTTCTCCCACACCTCCCACTCTTCTCCTGAGCCTTTTTGTCTATAGCTACTTCCACCACAGTATGATCCTAGAACACTGTTTCACTAAATAACCAGACTTAACAGTTTCTTAATTGCCAATGCCAAACATGGTTTAAATAATAAAATGGATTTCATCTTTACCTGGTATTTTAGCCACCTCCAGCTAGGGTGCATGTCCTGATCCTGGGTGAGAGGGAGCAAGAGATTAAAATCATCAGTCAATCAATTCTCCACCTGAAAGAGGTAACAAAGAAAATCCCACCACCAGAAACACCTGTGCTGAAGCAGCTCCCATGGAGTTTCTGGTAGATAATCATTGTGCAGGTGGATCATATTCCTCTCCCTCTCTATTTTCAAAATAATTACATTCAACAGAACAACTGGCAATGACTACTTTTTGTTTCCCTCCATGCTTACAAACTTTACAACGTGCTCTGCACACATAAAACAGAGAAATGCCCCTTTGCGCAGCATTAGCGACAAGGACCGCGCTCAGCAGCGGCTCTGTGGTGTGTTCAGAGACTCCAAAAGGATTCCTCAAATCCAAGTGGGTCATACAAATCTTTGGAAATAAATCAAATCTTGCTGAATATTTAACAGGAAAAGTCACATGGCATAAAACACTAATTATTGTCCTGTAGTAATGAGGAGTCTTTTCCGAAAGGGAGGCAGTTGCTCCTCTCTTTCCTTGCCTGCTGTTGCAGCTCCTCAGGTGGGACTACAGCCGAGGTGCTTTTCCAGAGCACCGGGGCAGAGACTGAAAACAAGTATCAGCTGCCCGGAATTTTTCTGGTAAGACATACTGCTTGCTTAAACATGACTTCGAGTTGCCAACTGCAAAAACTTGAAGTGATGGGCATGAGAAGACTGTAAAGAAAACCTAGACATCTGATAAACAAATATCACTATACGGAACAACTGACCACTCCTTACTGTTTTCTTCCATGGCTATTTGTGAACATCAGTATTCATTAATTACTTTTAAAGGATTTGTGAAAGGCAAACAAGAAGAGCAAGCAAGTATAACGTGGCTTAAATTCTCTATAAGAAGGTCTATACCAGCAGTGGGAAATGTTTCCATCTGTATGCTCTTATTTAAGCTTCCTTACTTTTTTGGTCAGGTACAAGCTCTTTCCCAATTCATTCACAGTTAATTCTAGTATTTCCTCATTCCCCCTACAAGTTATCGAATCCTCTCTACCATGGAGGTGAAGTTGGTGGGGCCAAGGCATACTGACTACTCTAAAACTCACTGACTTCTTGCTGCTGAAGCCACCTCCCTGAAATGAAGAGAGGTTTTTTGGCATAATGTGGTGTAATTTATGAACCACTTCAGACACAGTTGTCCAAATGTCTTTTGAAAACCTGGCCTGGCAAGTGTAAGAGCTGCATTAGCTAAAACCGCCTCAAGGGTTATCAGTCTATCCATCTGTCTTTCATGGAAACTGGGGATGGAAAAGAGCTCAGAGGAACTTAGTTCATATCTTTGCCAATGCAAGACTGCTCCACGCTCTGTTCCTAGAGGTTTTTCCAGGTTTTAATGACTCGAGTAAAGGAGCTCCCACCATTTTCCTCCAGAGACTATTCACTATCATAAAAGATTTCACTGTAAAGAAACAACTCCTCACACTCAGCCTAAAATAGTCCCTTGCTGACTTTTCCATTCATCTCTATTATACATATACTGTACAGTAAAAGCCAAATTGCCCCCAGTTACATCATACGGTCCTTTAAAAGTTAGTCACATTGCCTTGGTGTAACGCCGAAAAGAACTTGTCCTCGCACTTTGTTCTTCAGAAAATCTTGATGGAGGTAGCAGCTTTATTTTCATGACACACATTAAAAGAATAAAGGGTATAAACTGGCAGGAACCTCACATGAAATTCTGCAATTCTGCATTAGCCAGGCCCTTTGTGAACATTGCAAAAGAAATGAAAGGCCACAGCCCATTGGGATTTTATAAAGCGAAAGGTGCTGGGGAGCGCGTAGATAGCAGAATGATCTCATTTACCAGTAAATAACTCGCAGACCAAACGCAGCCTCTGTGCAAATTGTCCCCATTGTAAGAAGTCCGTTCCTGTGCAGAGCTGCTGCGCCTTGGTTTTTCGATTCCATTAAAAGGTATCGTAAACAATAACAGCAACAATAACTCTTTGTTAACTTGCAGAGCCCTTGGCTCCTAACAGCAGCTTTTATTCAGGGAGTGTTCTGTATTTACACATTCTTAAGTTATGAGCAGCCATCTCTAAGGATAAGGAACTGCTGCAACTCCATGCAACATGTGGCCTGGGGATTCATAAATACATAATCCTACATCACCAGTTGCAAAATGGTTTTGCTAATCTTTTTTTTTTTTTTTCCCCCCAGATATTCTCTAAAAGTAATATTTTTTAGAAAAGCCTGTTTCCTTTCAAAAGTCTAAGGTTTTTTCCAAAGCAGGAATTAGCAATGCAATTTGCCTTTAAGTTTTAACTTTGATGGCTTTGATTATTGATCAGATTGCTTAATGCAACCTCATAAAAAATTGTGCCATAGGTAGCAGTAGAAAGAGGTGTGTATACTTCAGAGTTAACATCTTTATAGGTGAAATAAAAGCTGAATTTGAGCCTTGGTAGATATTAAAACCAGATGAAATTTTTCTGACTTTCACTGACTAGTCCTTCAATTAGCTGACTCTTTAGTCCTGCCAAAATTACTTGTGACATTTTATTCATTGGCACAATAACAACAGGCCATTTTCAATAACCCATGGCTAGCCCCATACAACGAGATTAAGCAAATTCTCTTATTTCCCATGGGAAACGTTAAGGTCAGCATAAAGGCCGCTGAGAGAAGGAAGGGTTAAAATTCCACTGCCAGAGCCTCCCCAGTGATTACAAAAACAACGCAAAAGAAATCAATGTTAGTTACACTAGTCCCTTGGGAATGGGAAAAAAAAATCAAAATCACATAATCAAGAAATATCTTTCCCTCTTTAAGATGGATGACCAAAATACCATATCATCTTCTTCTATTCAACAGCTCCTGTGAGGAAGGAATGCTGCAGAGACCTCAAAACTACAACACCTAATATGGGTAAGTCTAAGTGCAGACCTGAATTTTGGCAAACCTTACCTCCTGCCATGTCTCTGTTCTTCAAGAAAAACACCACTACGGCTGAAGATCCAGGAGTAACAACAGAAGACCCCCTAAAGTCTCAGAAAAATATTAAATCCAGTGAGGAGTTTCACCAACCTTGCTCCCTTAATCTCTCACTGATCACTGCCACAGCTGAGACTAAAACCCAGCCTGCTCCCACCTCTCATTGACCCAGGTGTCACTAATGAAGGCTTTGGGATTCACAAGGGGCAATTTACAGACCAAGGAGCTGAGAGAGAGCACCTGGCACTTCAGGGTGACCCCCAGCCCACCCCAGGGTACACCCTGCTCCCCATCCCTTTGGGCTCCAGGTTCCACCAGTGCAGTGAGTACAGACGGCCTCTGCAGCAGAGCCCCAGCACAGGCTGGAAATGGAAAGATTTAGATATGAGGAATTCCATTTACACAGCTCCGTATGTCTCCAGATCCCCTAAAGAAAAGCAGGCCAGCAGCTTGACAAAAAACACACTGCCTGAGCTACTGCAGTTTTTGCTTGCAGTGCCCTAAAGATTACGCATGCCCAAATCAGCAGGTTTTCTTCTTCCTCTCCTCTTTCTTTTTTTTTTTTTAACCTAAAATGCTTTCCCTTATGGACCTAGTTTGTCCTTATGACCTGCAAAGTGTGGTGGTTCTGCAAAAACAACACTTCCAGGGTGGCTTTGTGAAAGTTTAAGTATGGCCCATTGAATCCAGCCAGCAGTTCCTCTGTTTGTTTATTTAACTTTGCAAAGGCAACCTAGCCCCCTCAGAGCTTACCTGCAACTGGGGGTTGGGATTTTTGTTCTTCTTGGTTGTGCCGGATTTTTATTTTTCCTTTCTAGGTTAAAAAAAAAAAAAAAAAAGCCTCAGGTAAAATTAATCCCTCAGTAATATGGGTGCAACTCAATCTATAGTTGATATTTAGATGTCATTGGAACCAGAAACTATAATAATATCATAACTATCCTAACAGTTAACTGATTCAAGCTGATTTCTCTGGGAATGAGAGTGGAATCTGAAAATCTGAGTAGTGAAATCCTAGAGAAAAGTCTCTATTATTCTTGCAAAACTTAACTGCTTTGCTCGCAGATAAGGGACAAGGTAGGTAAAAAGAACTGGCCTGAAACAGTAAAAGGGGCAGAAATACAATCAAAAGACATCAAAATCAGAAACCTGGTATAAAATTACTTATTAATCCCACAAAGCTTTAGCATGCCTGTTTGAGAAAAAAACATTTTAAAGGTAAATATCTGAGATTAGACAGACAATTGAAGGCGTTATTCAGGGGGAGACTGTTCAGCACATCACACGTAATTTGAGATTATTAAAGTAAATGTGAAAAGTAACTGTGAAATTACATTATGTGCTTTTGCCACTGCTGTTGTATGTGAAAGAAAATACAACAACGGTAGAATGATCCTCCCAAGTACCATGACAGATATATTTGAGAGATGGAGTTTTACCAGTAAATCCCCAAGTTTGGCATATTCCTCTAGTAGCATCTGAATCTGTGAAATTAGGTATCACAGAAGAAAATGGACTATTCAAACAGTGCAGAAAATCCGTATCATAGTGTTCAAGTACCTGGTGGTAAAGGTTTGGTTTGTTATCATGTCTTTTCTCCTCCTGCTTCACAAGAAAACCACCAGGGGAACATTTTGCAAAGCTAACTTTATTTTTTTTTTTGGGGGGGG
>VXBO01004453.1:744124-772335 GCA_013400135.1 Rhinoptilus africanus | reverse complement strand
GGGCGGGACTGTAACTTTTGGAGACACAATTGCATCTATAAAGAAGGAAGGCCCATGACAAAATAGAGTCTCTTCCCAGGCAACTGAAATTTCCATTCATATTGAAAGCTTTTGGCAAGAAACGTCAAAGTTTTGCTGCAGAGTAAAAGAGCTCTTACTGTGGATTATGAAGGCAAAGCAAATGGCTGAAGACTTAACTCCCCAGCTTGCAGGAATGCTTGCCAGGGATGCGGATAACCAGCACCTGGATGCCTGCTCAAGCCTCATGCACCTCAGAGTTGCACACCCCCAGCAAGCTCTCTTACCTTAAGGCTTTTCAATCCCAGCTCCGGCTGCTGAGGGAACTATTTGCCCTGGTCTTCTAGGAGAAGCATATTACAATAGATCTGATGAATGGTCGTTGTGGATCATTTAAGAGAGCAAGACTCTTTAAGGGGGCTCTCAAACTGGCGACCACCCCAGTACCACAAAATTGCCGTTAAATGTGAAAACCTAAAAACTCCATAGGTGTGACAAATTATAGGTTATGGAGCAACTGTGATTGCAAGTCTGAAGCAATTCCCATACAGAAGCAACAATATCAGTGATAGTGGTAAAAAAATGTTAATTTCAAAC
Source organism: Rhinoptilus africanus (assembly GCA_013400135.1). Taxonomy (NCBI): domain Eukaryota; kingdom Metazoa; phylum Chordata; class Aves; order Charadriiformes; family Glareolidae; genus Rhinoptilus; species Rhinoptilus africanus. The sequence continues at coordinate 771,720 of VXBO01004453.1, read as the reverse complement.
TCGTAGGATTTTAAGCCATATTTGCAAGGGTAACTATGGGGGATCTTTTGGTTTCAGATGAAGGTCATTGGTTTACATTGTTCCAATTCAGTTCCTACTGGGACAGATGTCACAAACACTATACAATTCAAGGCCACTTTGAAAGCCTACAGAAATCCCTAATTAATTTCAAACATGAGCAAAAGTATTTTGAAAAACAGCAGTCTGGCTAGTTTTGTCATCTTTACACGTCTTCCTAATACTCTTCTTTCATTATTACTTTATCTGATGGTTGAAAAAGCTTGATTTGCTAGCGTTCATCTTTTGCAGCCTAAACATTTCAGGAAGCATGAGCAAAAAGATGATGATTTTTCACATTGGACTGCTTCATCTGAGCTCCAGATTTAGATTTATGTGCTGGCAAATGACACCCCACCCCCCCCAATTTTTCTAACGACATACCCAGAGTAAGTGATTTCTCAGATTATTCCCTCCCAACTCGCACATTTAATTATGATGTATGTCTTCAGCTTGGATTCTAAGTTTGAACACAGTTTCACGCTCCGAGTCCTTAAAGTAATTAATCGTATGAATTGCTCACTGTACCTGTGTTTTCCTCTCAAATTGCACGGGGCTGGTGTTCAGATCAACATTTCTAATCATCGGGTTTGTGATCCCAGTAGCTCCCCTGCAGAAACTACGGTAGCTGTATGAAGGACTAAAGATGACTGTATCCACCTTCTCCTCTCTCGGATCTCCCACCTCGCACAACTTGACTGCAAAAGTGAAGAAACCTGTTCAGCTGAAAGCTCGTGGGTGGCAATTCGCTTACACAGACTGTGAAAAGAATACAACCAACACACATTTTACATTAAACGTGATGAGGACTTCCCAGTATCCCTGTCACTCTGCACCTCCGGGAGGGGACTTGAACGCTCAAGGGCTTCAAGGACCGGTGAGAAGAGGTCACCCCGCCAGCACAGCTGAGCAGTGCTCAGGCTGTATCACAGCTTTTTCAGACATATGATATAGCATCGCAACATAACGCGCCAGGAACAAGTGGAATGATAACAGAAACTAAGGGCAAAAAGTGACGGCGTAAGAAAATAATTTTACAGAAATAAAGCCCTGACAGTAGTTCAAGCTAAGCCATAGTCTCCCCCAGGTTCCTATACATGTGAATGCTGAAACCGTATTTGTCTTTGGCATCTGGCAGTGTCATTTAATATGTTCTTATGGCCCTGCATGCAGTTAAGCATGCACTGTATATTATTTTATGATGTTTGAATTGGAATCACACTTTCTAGGTACAAGTATTCATGTTTTTGCAGATTCCTGTGTAAAGCTGGGAGAACCTGTTTCCAATTTCATGACCGTTTATCGCTAATCCAAAACGACTGCAGCATTACCTACAGACAGGAAGCTGGATGAGGATTTGTGTGTTTTGGATGCATCATGCTCTTCCCAGGAAGCACTGTTAAACTACTTTTATGCTTACATGAGAGGAAGACAGAAATTACTAATGGACATGACTGTGCCTAATCTATATATAGTTTAGCAAAATAAAGGTAAAACTGAGATGGGTCTTATAGCAGCTCTTCATCCATACGAGCTCGAATAATCATTTCAGGATTCCATTCAGGTTTCTCCTTTTGCTTTCTCAAGACTCAAGCTGCACAAAAGCGTCCTGCACTCAACTAGTTCAGCCAACACCGAGCAATTTTACAGGTTTTGTTCTCTAGGCCTAACAGTTAACTTTTCCTGAAATAACCAAAATCTTACTGCGAAACATTTCTTCTATATAATTCACGCTCTCATCTTGCAAGTGATTCCACTGAACTGCAGTCATATTACATGTCAAAGGAAACATATTGTAGAGTATTCCCTTGGGGAGAAAAAAAACAATGCTGATGAGAGAACGGATTAAGCTGTCCTCCAGAACAACCAGGAACAGCCTAAGAAATATGTACTTAACATTTTATGAACTTCTAAAACTTTAGAGGTTCGTTTTGGCCAGCAGCTGATTTAGAATTGTTCTCATAACTCTTGTGAGAAAAGGCTTTCTCCTGAGATTTGCAGCAGTCCAGGATTTTGATGGATAGAAAGAACTGTAAGACTACTCTCTTAATAATTCTGGGTTTTTATGTTTAATCATCATAATCAAACAGTAAAGGTGCCCATATTTTTCTCCTCCTAGAAAATTAACTATTTCGTTGGAACTTTGCTGAAAAGATTAGCATCCTGTTTGCTTGAAAAGGATTTGATCTGATTGGATTGTTTATTATTCTGTCCAAATACATTGCTTGTTATGTTACTCAAGCAAATTACGTGAGGTTGTCAAGGAATATGTATTATTGGCCACAGTTAGAAAAATACCCCCAGGTTTAATTTCCAATTAATTGAACCTGTAGTTATCACATGGTAAGCACAAAAACCAGCAAGCAATCTTTCCATAAGTTGCATATTCGTTAGATGCCATTTAGTGATAAGCAACATCTACTTGACTCATGCAGAACCGCAGGGAGAAGAATGAAAATACAACTTTAAAGAACATTGTTTATAACAGTGGGAAAACAGGGAAAGAGATAACTAAGACTCTGGATGAAAATACATTTTCAGAAACTGTTTAAAACTATTTGATTCAGTAGTGTCATACAGTTTTTAGGTCTTTTGTTGTCCTTTACAAGCTTTACTTAAGAACAAGCGTCAGTTTCTTACCAATTTCAGTTGACTGAGTCCAACTGCCTATGTCTAAAGCCTTCCCCTCCAAACAATTCTGCACCTAAATTTTATTACCTGAGAAGATGTTACACCTACACTTGCTTGCTCCTTGCTCTTGGAAGAGAGTTAGAGAAGGAAACCTACTGCTTTCAGTGCTTCTGCACATGATGCACATCTCTGGAGATAGAGTTTCTAATACTTGCTTAGTCTAGAAGATATAATTTGGCTTTTTTTCTATTAATAAAAATAATTCATGGTTATTTGACTAACATAATTATGAAATACATGATGCTTTGGTATTTCTTTGAATGATTTACATTTTTCTATATTACTTTTAAATGTCTTCAGGGTTTTTACCCATAATTTTATTATTGGATTTTATGTATTTAGTTACAGTAGATTATGATTTCCATGGCTAACTTTTTAACTGTCAAACCATCAAATAGAATGGAAATTTTAAAATCAACAAAGAATATACGTCCAAGCATGTTCACAATGAAGTTTGCAATCCCTTGAAAATAATTAAATTTGTAGGAAATGAAGAACAAAGCCATGTTTGTCCCTTGCCACTAGAGCTCTATAGTGTGAAGTCCACCAGACCTCAACAGCTGTGAAGCCACAGACACTATTCAGTATCCTGAGGGGAAAATAACCTGTCTGAGGCTCCCGGTACACGTCCAGTACAACCTCCTCTCTTCTCAGAATTACTCTGTGATTCAGCCCCGGTGTTTTTCAGGCAGAGTCTGGGTGATTTTGTCCAGGAAAAAGGCTGAGAACAATGTCTACCTGACCAGAAAGTATTTACAGGAGCTAAACATCTCAAAAGGAAAACCTGCCATCTTCCCTAAAGGGAAGTGCCATGTAAAGATGTCATATCCAGGAGAAAATGAAGAGAGGGAGGTGATTCTTCCCCTCTGCTCTGGTGAGACCCCACCTGGAGTACTGTGCCCAGATCCGGGGCCCCCAGCAAAAGAAGGACACGGACACTTTGGAGCCAGTCAAGAGGATGGCCATGAAGGTGATCAGAGGGCTGGAGCATCTCTCCAATAAAGATAGCCTGAGAGTTGGGGTTGTTCAGCCTGGAGAAGAGAAGGCTCTGGGGAGACCTTGTAGCCCCTTCCAGTCCCTAAAAGGGCTACAGGAAAGCTGGGGAGGGGACTTTTGATCAGGGAGTGTAGCAATAGGACGAGGGATAACGGTTTTAAACTGAAGGAGGGGAGATTTTGATTAGATACTAGGAAGAAATTCTTTACTCTAGGGGTGGTGAGACACTGGAACAGGTTGCCCAGATAAGCTGTTGAGGTCCCATCCCTGGAAGTGTTCGATGCCAGGATGGATGGGGCTTTGAGATAGGGTAATCTGCCCGTAGCAGATGGGTTGGAGCTAGATGATCTTTAAGGTCCCTTCCAACTCTAACCATTCTATGATTCTAGGAAAGCATCATCTGCCTTCCACATCCTAGTTGTGAGGCATCCTCACAAAAGTGTGTCTTTGAATTGCTTTAGGCAGAAGGAAAAAAAACCCCAACGAACTGGCCTCCTGGACACAAGACAAAACGCTGAGCAATTAAATAAGAAAATGGCTCAGAGGGCTGGCACTATTTATGAGGTGGACTCAGTGCACACGGCTAGATTTTCTCCCTGCTGGCAGCTCAGGCAGGAGAACACCCAGGGTGCAGCATCTGACACAGCATCCATCAGCAGGCACACAGGCATCTACTGCCACCACAGGCAAGGCATTTCTGGGCACAGCAAGCCCTAACACTTTTGGCACCAGAGGAACTTTGGCACAGCAAACCAAGGCTGCTGGAAATGCTGGTGCTGGACAGGAGCCGAACATGACTTCTGAGGAATGGAATTTCGGTGTTAGATGCTTAGCATATGAATCACAGGATTTAGGCGCTGGCATGCCAAAGCAGATTTGGCCCAAAATGGCCACATAACTACAGCTGTTCAGATCTTTTTAATTTCTTTGTTGTTTTTTTTTTTTAAACTAAACTGTTTCTCTTCAAATAGCGCAGATTTGCCAAAACCAAATCTTTTGCAAGAGTGTATCAATTTAAACTTCAAGGAAAGTGCTCCATATCCAAGACACAAATTCTATTTAAACCCCGAGATTCCTTACCACTACCCCTGTCTCCAACATCTGAAAGGCCAGATACCAGGATACTCAATCTCAGATTGAATTTTAAGACATGGTTTGACTCAGAGAAAAGAGTTCTTGAACCTCAGTCTCACGCAAAGCAGAAGTAAGCTGTAAGTTTAACCTAAGGATAGAAAGGTCTTGTTCATAATTTTTTTCTTAATTGCTACTTCCATGCAAATACAAAGTAGGAAAAGTTCTACCTCCCCTTCTCCCCGTTTTTTTTTTTTTTCTTTTTTTTTCTGCAGGCCAGGTAATCTATTTCCTGTTCAGCTTTAAGCACAACTTACCCCCACACTGTTTGGCCATTGTAGGATTTTCTGTACCTTCAGTTATTCTCTCTTTTTGTTAAACCGCCATCAGGGAATTAATGTTCCAGGTTCATTTTTGAGCGCCTTCCAAGAATAAAATATGTCCGTCAAAGCAAGCGTATTGCTCTCAGTTACTTATATCCTATCTCTTAAGGCAGAGCTTGGCCCAAGTACGGCACATCAAGGAATTGTTAGTTCTGAACCATGTTGGCTTCTCATTTCAGGATACAACGCAGCCCTTCCCACAGCATTCTAGAGTAGCGTTACACACAGCAACCTGCTGTATGCTTAAAACAAAAACCAAAACCACATTGGTTTCTGAATGCACTGAAAAGATATAAGACCAGATTTACCAATAAGTTCCAGCTGCTTTGCACTCCCTTTGGCAACACAAAACAGCTGTAAAGCTGGTTCACCTGGGTTTTGCCAAGCCTATGGATACCTTGCATCATCAGAGTACGGAAAAGTCAAGGCTTTCTACTCAGTCTAGCTGATAGAAAATATTACACTGCTGCTACGCAAAGCACAGGGACGTAACATATGAGCACACCTTCAGCCTGCTGTACGCTATTACTCTGGACTAAATCTTGTCACAGGTTCCACAGAAAGGGAGGGGGATCTCCACTTTCTGCTTATCGGTTGTATATCTGAAAATCCTCTGCACACACGCTTCTTTAAAAACACTCAAGGCAACTCATAACTACATTTCAAGTGTTCCAAAAGTATCAATTTTTAATGATACTTCGAATGCATTTTGTTATGCCACATATTTGAAATATTATGAAAATTGGCAAAGTTGTCCCATTTTAAACACACAGTATTTCATACAGGGGATATACATTTTAAATATTTGTGCAATAAGTTTTAAGCAAATATATTACAAATATACAGAAAACCTATATTTTTTCCATATGTGAAAAAATGATCCCTGTTTCAGCCATTTTATTGTTCACTGCAGACAGTTATGTAGAGCAGACTGCATTCATTGTATTTTTCTCCTACAAATCTGGGAAATTTTTGCAGATCCCTCGCATACCATTAGCAGGATAACTGAACCCTATTACAGGCACCGTGTAACTCCAATGTAAAAGCCATCTCTTGAGCTCTATTGACAGAGCTCTGTGCTTTAACATGAGCTCTTAAAAATGGGAAAGCAAATCAGTCCTACTTGGGTTCGTGTCCTTGGTCCTCAGAGATCCAAGTCTTTATATCCTTGACTTAATCCCACTGCATTTTAAAACTTCTGCTCACAGTTTCCTTTTGGTATTGGAAATAGCTGCATCAGAAGCAGAGGGTCATCATTAGGATAACTTGGTGCTAAACCAAGGGTTACTTGAAAACCCCTCGTTAGTGGATTAATTTCATTTCACAACCAATTTGTTGTTGTTTCCAACTTTTCAGGTGTTTCACTCACTGCTCAGCATGTGGGATTATAGGTTTTGCTCAGCTGTAAAAGAGCTGATTTGTTAAAAATAAATTCTCAGCTGAACGCAAATTTATTCACACAGTAAAACCAAACAACTGATATTCAGGCCCTGAATGCAAAGTTCTTAGCCTTTTTATGATACTTCAGGTGCCCAGAAAACAAGAAATTAAGAATCAGAAGGAAAACAGAACTGTTCTCCAACCATGTAAACTTTTGATCCTACTTGTAAAGAAAGCAATTGTCCAGAGGCAAATTCACTTTTAGAACTAGGTGCTGGTTCTTTAAAAGACTTTTGACCATGTCATCTCACCCCACTATTACTATTTTATTTCAACAGACACTATTTTAATACTCCTGTTTCCATGTCGCTGCAGACTAGATCTGTCCTCTTTTGACAGACCCTAAATACCAGGGTGTGCAGAACATGCAGTCATTTTATGGCTTTTTCAGATACTAAATTTTACTCTCCACACAAGAAATGGTTTAAATCACATCCAGGCACAAGCTCACTTAGGAAGCTACTGGCTTGAGCCACTAAACAGGATCTGCCCCGCCGCTATGGAAAGACCCTAGCAAACAGCAGTATTTGGTTTATCCCACCAAACCCCACGCCTCTATTGCAGCCAGTGAGGAACACTTCGGACCGACTCAGAATCCTCTTTTGAGACTTCAGGGAATTTCTAGCCATTTGACCACCTTGTTTACGTGGATCAACTGAAAAATTAAGAAGCCCAGCATCTGAACAGACAAAAAAACCCCTTTGTGTGGCTCCATAAGCAGTCACACAGACACTAACGTGGCTTTGGAATCACCAGCTGAAAAGGCGACAGGAGCTTTAACTGCTTACCTGGCAAAATACTTCCCTACTTAATAATTCATGAATTATACTGTAATCAGCAGCTTTCAGTCACAGTACTTCCCCTCCGGCTCTCAAAAATGCTGCCTTCTAGCAGAAATGTATCTTGGTATGTATCTTCTCTTTCTTCCTCTTATTTCAGCAGTACGGAGAAGGATTTTTCAAAGTCCTACAGTGACTTAATATGTAATCAAACTAAAAAAGAAATTTAAATGGTGACTGCAGCACACGCGATGGTAAGCATCCCAGTTTAAACTAATCCAGGTAACAACAGCAGGGAATATACAGCAAGCATTAATTCTGGTTTGCTTTCCTGGGAATATTTGTGCAAAGTATTTTTGTGTACATAAATGTTTGGGAGAGAGCAAGTGTTCCTCTGATTGCAGCACCTGAACAAATGCGTTTGCATATAAGCCTGTAAATATCCGGATTAACGTGGATCAGCAGTGGAACTGCTGCTCTGACCACCCTGTCTAAAGCAATGTCTTCAAGAAATGTGACCAGAAAGAAATTAAATGTAAAGCTTGTAGGTCAGCCAATAAAGCTGACTTACGTCTTTCTCTCTTCCTCAGGCAGGAAGGAACCCAGCTATTTTTAAATCTGGTGTCCAGGTACATAGCCAAAACCAAATGCTACTTCTGCTGGAGAAGAAGACAGGAAAAGGTTTTATACGTTCTAAAGATTTCCCAAGGCCTGCTAGCCTCCTCTCTCTTTGCCCTTGGTGTGTTACACCCTTATCCCCAGGATTATTTACTTTCCACTGATTTTTTCAGGTGCTGCTTTTTCCAGTTAGGAAACAGAAATGACACTGAGTTACTTAAGGTGGGGTTTGGTTGTTGCTTTTTGGGTACTTAATTGGGTATTTGCAAAAGCCAAAGTAACAAAGTAACATTTGCTTCAGACCATTTACAAACAATCCCCTAATCCAAGTCTACTCCCATTCTTTCCGGTAACAATTTCAAAGAGCAGACGCTACCATCAGTATTACAGTTTTCATAAAGATGTCACAAAGGGGAAGAAAGATCAATGGACGTTTTATTCCAATGATCCGTTCAGGACTATTTTGTTCACTTAGGTTTCAAAACTGCTCAAAAGAAGAATTTGATTTCCCCTTATTACCTCTTAATAATGAAGCCTTACATATGAATGTATCATTAGAAAGGCTTCTGGACATTCTCAAAACCAATTCATTTTAAACTTTTAGCTTTGTGGCAGTTATTTTCCATACCCTCGTCATTTGCATTTTCTCTTTCTTGATAATCAATTAAAAAATCATTATAACTACTCTTTAAAGCAACTTCAAACTGTCTTCATCACTTCTCTGTTTTAACTTCTCTCTCTTTTCTCTCTTTTTTTTTTTGGGGGGGTGGCTGTTAAACCTTTAGGGCCTGACTGTGGTTTTTGGAGATTACAGTAACAGCTATCTTTCCTAAAAAGCACATGTGATTGATTCAACACTGTATTTCTATAGTAATTCTACGCTATAAATCGAGATCTAGTTGCAGTTATTCTTCTGAGAGTTTTAAATGGTAGACAGCCCCAAACATGGGCAGGTAGCGTCTCAAATTGACAGTATGTTGCCTGCAACAGAAATATCTCGCATCCAGTCAGGAACTAATCCAGATCCAACTGATGCAACTCTTGAACCTCTTCCCACACAGTCAATCTGCCAATTCCAATAAATGAATAAGAAGCTGTAGTTGCCAAAGGAGGTTTTTAGACGTGAAACAATATAATTCTCTTTTACTCATGCAGAAAAAGGGCATGCATACGCTAACATCTTTCTGATGGATATAGCTGTACCAGTGATAAGAACAGAGAAAAACAGCATATGAAAGCATCTTTTCAAGCCTATGGGGAGAACTATTAAGCGACAGAACGCTGTGTACAAAACTCCTGTGTGGAGTCACTGGGCAACAGACCCAAACAATACTTTACTCCTGACCCTTTCCTTTGAAAATCAGAAAATTTCTTAAACATTTCAGCAAAATCATTGTGATCAAAATTCACAATGACAGGTCCACGAGGAGGTTTTCACTAACTGTCAAGATAAAGTTTGGAATTCAATTGAATTCCAAGGAACATGAGAAACAACAGAAGTAGCAGAGCGCGTCAGTTCTTCACCACAGATTGATTTTGAAGGTTATATTCTCTCTGTAAATGAAAACCAATAGTTAGTCACTGTGTCATTAATTCATGCAACTTCAGCCCTGGCAAAGGTGCCAGAGGAGACATGGATGTTTCTCCCTTTACATTTTGGAGGAGTTCTCCTTGTGCTAAAGAAAAGGTCAGCATAGAGCCCTGAAATGGATCCTTTCTGGACTTGAAAAGGCTAAAGGTAAGAGCAAGCCAGTTAAGAGTAAGCCAGAAGGTGAGGCACAGGGAGGTCTGCAGGAGAAGCAGACGTTTATCAGCGGTCTGAACAGATTACTGGGCAGGCTGGCAGCGAGTGACTGAGGTGATGGCGTTTGAAGGAGTTGAAAGAGCAGACTGAAACCCAAATAGATCATTTAAGATGTTTATAGGAAAAGGCTTTACAACCCTGTGTTCTCTAATAAACTTTTCTCATTATAAAAAGGTAATGAAAGGATTCAGTTTAATAAATCCTCTGCTATTTTATATAAAATACAATATTAAATAATGAGGAAATAAAGGTTCTGCTCTTTTTTTTCTAAATGGATGGTTCCAGAAAACTACTGGAAGAAATACATTAAAAGCATTTCTATTCTGCGTTTATGAAAAAATACGAAAACATCTAGTCCAAAACATTTTGTACTGTGGGTACAATGGACAAAAATCCACAGAGCCCCATCCAGGGAAATGCACAGGGAAGAAGAATGAACTTTCCTGGCAGGACAGTGTGGGAAAGGTCAGTGCAGACTTCTCTGTCATAACGTCACCTGGCCTGCAGGTCAGCAAAGAGGTTTTTCAGGCGGCAACGTTATGGATCCTTCATTTCATCACTAACACTTAAGAACATACCACCACGGCCATTTAACATGAAGAGGGAAACAGAGAGTTGGGAGACGCTAACAGTAGAAAGTGATAAGATTTGTGTTCCCCAGAAAGCTGGCCTTTGGGGTGTATCGGTAACATTTCTTAGCAATAAAATTTTGTAAAAGCCCAAAAAAAAAAAGAAAAAAGAGGGCCTGTTCTGAACTGCTTGTGCCACCCAAAAGGAATGCAACAGAAAATCAAAATCTGAAAGAGGATAGATAAAACAACGCATTTCCCATCCATACAATACAATGGGAAACATGAAACATTTAACTCACACTAGGATGCTCCAGGATGCGGTCGTAAAAAATAAAAGTACTCCAGGGGAGCAACGGCATTCTCAGGGATAAGAAACATACTGGTTTTGTTCCAACATACTAAAAACCAATGTGTTCTCTTATTGTCCTTTTCAACTCAGAAGAAAATGCTTGAACAGTTGTTCCACCATACAGTAAATTCACTTTTGAGCTCCAACTACCAAAATCCTACTGGCATCAATTACTTTCCATTCTTGTTCTACTGACAGTTTTCCTGACACTGTTAGCTTTCTTATGGCAAAGGCTGGTTCAACAAAGATTAGGATTAGGGGATCACGTGATAATTCAGTTCGAAAGGAAGCCCAGAAGGTCATCTAGTCCAGCATCCTGCTTAAAGCAGGGTTGGCTATTTGACAGGACAGGTAGAATCTGCATCCCCAGGTCAGGGCTGTCTCTTCCAGAGACAGAATCAGGAAGAAGAGGATTCTGCGGGAGAAAAAAATTGACTCTTGTACCTGTGTCTTCGGTAGATGAGCTGCTTGAAGCAGCAGCTGCCTGCTGTTTGCTTGAAGGCAGTCCTCCACTTGCTTACCCCGCAGCTGGAAAAACGCGACTTTGACCGACTCGCTCATTTTTTCATTATTAGAGTGATATTCTCCACCTCTGCAAAGTACTTTTCTCAAGTGATTTGAGCACTGTACATCAGCCAGGACAACTTCCTGACGTGTGTTTTCCTTCCTGGACTGTGGCAGCCTTGCCTGTCCCAGGAGGCAAATAAGCACTTAGTGTGTATATTGTATATATAGATATATATCTCCACATATACACAATGACAAGAATGTTAGAAATCCTCCTCCAGGTGCTTAGTGATACTTATTAGAAGAAAGGGCTTGTCCAGAGTTTGGCATCCTCAAAGAGCTGCAGCTCTTTGCCCTAGGACAAGAGAAGGCCACCAGTTAGGACTGAGCAGAAAGGCTACCGTGGCCTCAGTAATTACGGAGGCTGCTTTCCGTTCTCTCTTAGTCTATGCATAGGGGATGGAGAACAAGCAGAGAGATGAGGATAGCATCACACCATCGGTACCAAAATGTCTCAGATTTGCTGCATGTTCTATAACAAAGTAGAATTAAACTGGCAAAATATGGCAGTAAATGCAAAAGAGAAAGGCAAATCAAATGGAAAGTAACGACCACGTGGCCCAATAAGGCATCAGTAGGGCAAACACAGCAGGACAACGCTGCTCAGAGGAAGGGCAGAGAGAAAGCAGGGACAGCTAGAGAACTTGGACGGAAAGCGATAGAAAAGTAAGACCAGGCAATCAGTAGTAGCAGGATATTTGTACTGTATTTACAGACACGTAACACATACAATTTAGTGCCTAATTCTAAACCCTGGAAAGTAAAGAACCTCATGGTTCTTTACTTTTCCACTGCTTCTTTTTCCTCAGTGATACAGACACATACTGAAGTAGCAAAGAAAACCTTGTACTTTTCCATTTTTGGCAATAATTTATCCCTTTAGGAACACAGTGGGGTTGTAACGTAATGATCATGACCTACACATTTGCTACTCAGGCTCCTCTAAGACCTCCGTAAGTGTTCAGGTTTTCACCTGTAATACTGCATAAATACTAGTAAAACTGTACGACATCTCTAGCATTTACCCTCAGACAGACAGTATGGAAACCGGGTCTTACTGTATTTTTTCACTTTCAAGGTCATGCAGGGCATATAGCGTGAACATAAACCTCCAGTAACTTGGACCTAAAAAGCTTAAAGAGAATACTTTTCACAGGATCTTTTTTCCAAGCCCGGGTTTTTGCAGGATGATGACCGTCAAGCGAAGACAAGTGATAAGCTCAACTGTCTACAGTTACAGTGTGATAAATTGTATTAATCACGTCAGTACTTTCTTCTAATCCCTCTGATATTAAATGGCTCTATAAGGTTGACACACAACCTGGAAAGGGTGGAATATGCCTTATGCAAAGTTCCCTGGAAAAGCCCATCCCACACCAGAACATCCCACGAAAATCACATCTGAACATTCTTCTAACAGATACCTGCACCCCAAGGTTTTAACATGCCATTCAAGGCATAAACATAGTCTGAGAAATGGTACTTTAATTAAGTCAGATTAAAGGATTGCAAAACTCAGGAAAAATCCATGTGGTGCAAAAGATAAGGTATTACGGATAGGTTGGTTTCTTTTTTAATCTGCGAGGGGTACTAAGGCAGTAATGCAACAGGAAAGAAGAAACTGCATGCAACTAATTAAGGAAACCCAGAAAAGAGTAAAGACAGGCACTTTAGATATATTGTATTCATCTTTCAAGTCATCAAATCTTTTAAAACTTTTCTCTTTATAATTGCCCCAACTGAACACTTCTCTTTTTCTAAAGTAACAGTTTCTGAAAGTTCATCACTTGAAGGAGTTGGGTTTTTTTTTCACAAGGCTTCTGATGGTGTTGGTTTTTAATAGGATAATCTATATAATACAAGGTTCCCCTAACAGCATTAGTTCATGGCTGGAGTAAGTGTAGAAGTGCCATAATTAATAAATAAATAAATAAAATTTTAAGAAAACAGTCATGTGCTTAAGTAAAACATCTCTGAAAGGGGAGAAAGCTGGTTATGTCATAACAGGAAAGACCCAGAGATGCACGGATGATGTGTGTTCTGGATGAGGAGAAAACTAGTGTCACCCCAGATGGTGCTGTGTTTAAACTTGCAAGGACGTGCAGTGTCCTGACTCATTTGGTGTTAACCGGCTGCTGAGATCGAATCCTTTTTGTTAAGCTGTAGCCAAGGACAACTGTGCTCACCATTCCTCTTTGCTCAGTGAATGGGGGAAAAAAAAGTCCCTTCCAAAACCTACCAGAAAAAAATCCAAATTCTTCTTCTCCCATAGAATATTCTGACTCAGGAGTACCACAGGAGGTATGAAGTTGCAAGGCACTCCTCATTCCTCTTTCTCACCTCCACTCAGAGCTGATTTAAAAAAAGGAAACTGCTGAGAGTACTTCCATGGGAGCTGGATGAATAAAATTACATTTTGATGCTGTGGAAGGCTTAGAATAAAGCACTGAGAAAAAAGTGGCAGGACCTACAGCAAAACGCTTCCTTCTGTTTTCAAGCTTTTAAATATACTAAAAGGAAGGGGATTTCCATGTTTTCCACTTGAGAAACTACAATGTCAGCTTTAAAAAAAAAAAAAAAAGGACAAAATATGCAGTCTCAGACAGCTTTGCACTTGCAGAAAACAACTCACTCGCGTTACTGTAGAGCCTTTCTCAGGCTAAAACGAGTCGCCCCTTGAGACATTACACCCCGCTGCCTACGAAGTGAGCTTAGGCTGACTAACAGACTTAGCCATCTAATTTAGGGCAGGTAAATCCCATCTTGCCTAAGATGATCTTTGTGTTTAAATGCCCATCTGTTTCCTGCACACATATCCTACATCACAACTCTGGAGGCCAGAAGACAAAAATATTATGCCATGATTGCTTTAGCCACAGCTTTTATATAATCCTTTTCTACACACACATGATACAGTAGATCCTTTGATGCCATCAGTCTTTCTCTTTAAAGCAATGTGCAGGTTACCCCACATAACTTGGGATACAGTCTTTAGAATACTCACTGCATTCCTGTCTCATATGTTAATTTAACCAAGGTATTTCTAGAGGATCCGCTATATCTCCTTACTATTTCTAGGACTTATCGTAGTGGATATATGCAGAACAATAACAAAGAGATATTTAACAACATTGCAATCAAGGGAGATATTGTTTGGGCCAGATTTGACTCTACTCCCTGGATGAGCTGCTCATGAAATATTCTCTGAAATGCACCTTGGGATTCAAATGTACAACTGTATTTCTTAATGTTGTTTTCCTTACAGAAAGGAGTATTTAAGCAAGCCCTGAAGCTCTGCATACCATTTCCACCACTGATTTATATTCTCTATTACAGGTGGAATGTTGTGGTTGCTCCACTTTTTGATTAACCCATTTCCTCCTGCCCTCTAATGACGAGTCATCTGCCTGTCGTTTCATGGTTTTGGCTATTATTCCATGTTACCCATTTGTTCAGTTGCCTCTTGACTAGCTGAGGAAAGCTACCTTTTAAGCCACTAGATTTATCTGCACGATTTTCTGGGGGAGATTTTTGTTTTGTTTTGCCTCCAGCAGCAGACAAGCATTTATTCAGCTCCTGTTCGGCATCTGGAGGAAGATCTCAAGCATATAGGTGAGCCCTCTCCCTTTATACTCTGATCATCATTCTTAGTCCAGACACAGTGTGGTGTAAATCCATATAACCGTAGTGCAAGACCACTGAACGTTTTATAAGGATCTATGCTGAATTTCAACAGATGAAGGACTATCCTCCTGAGATTTTCTTAAGTATTTGAGTCCTCCCACCTTCTCTCGCAGCTACATTTCCCATACTGTTCTGCTGTATCCATTTCATCACTCCACACACACAGACTTAACAGCACAAACTGTTCTTTAACCACACCGGACAAAAAGAGACATGGTTTGTTTGGACCAAGAATCTGCCTTCCTAAAGCTAGGTTTACATTAGTCTTTGCAAGCTACAGATTTACTGCCTTGTTTGGTGAAAAAGTACTTTTGTACCTAACTTCAGTGAGTTTCTGCAAATATCCATAACTTTCCCTGCTGATTCCTTCTAGTTTGCACTCACATGGAACTTTGGGAAAAATACAGTAAAGAGCTGTCTTTTACAGACTACCATAGCAACATTTTTTCCAAAATCTTCCCTAACACACACATCCCCACACACTTTTTCCTGCAGGCATGTTTAAAGTTTAAGTTACAGGCATAAAAGTCAAGAGCTTCTTTAATTGACATAGCTGAAAGGAACCAATCTGTCTTTCCAGTATGACCTTCTCCACAAGACAGACCACTGAACGTGACTCTGAGTTTTGCATCAAGGTTATAGATTCCATCTGAGTCATGACATGTTCTTCAGAAAGAGGCCTACTGATTTGAAAGCTTTATGTTACAAAGAAATCGATACAGCTTTGTAATTTTTAACATCGTGTAATTTTTAACACGTCACTTTAATGCCTGCCTGATGTCCGCACCCATAAAGTCACTATTTCTTCCCTTGAGCAACAGTTGACAATAGAAAAGGTTTTACAGCATGAAATCGAACAATAACTCTAAATAATTTGAGATTCTCACCTGGAATGTAAGTCACATGCTTGCAGATGCTAACATGGTCTAATTCAAAGAGCTCTCACTATTTGCTATTCACTGCCTATATATATATACACATGTATTTAATTTTTTTCCAAATATATATAGATATATTTAATTTTTAGCTGTAAAAACCTGGTATTCATTGAGACTTGAAATCCCTTCTATTTTCTTGTGACTCTTGTCTACTTCTGAAAGTTCAGAACGCAGCTATTAAAACCACATCAATTAAGGCTCTAAGGCAGGATGATATATTTTCTCACTGAACTTTAAATTCACACGCCGTATTTTTCTAGCAGCTCTTACGGCCATCATGCTCCGCACCAGCACACGTGGCTGAGCTGTGCGTACCAGCTCACTGCCTCCTGCGAGTGGAATTGCACTCTCACAACACTGAGCTTTCTCAATACACAGTCTCATAAATTCAGCATTAAAAGGACATTCAAATAACCAAGGACAAAACACTCCCTGGAGAAACTGGATTCACTTCCAGAGACTTCCTACGAGACAAGTGTTCTAAAGGCAGTATTTCTCAGCTCACTCATCTGTCAGACAGCACGCTTATCCCATCCACAGCATAATCCGCATGATTGTTTACGAAGTATTTACAGAAGTAGCTTTCCGCCAGGTTGGCATTTAAGGACACCAGTTCTTCAGTCTGCCGCAGGTTTTCGGAGTGAAATTTAAATAAGTCCCGCCTTCTTTGTGCCTCATTCCTTCAGCTTTAAAATGGAAATGATTCTCTTCACCCTCTTCTAACTAGCAAGGCACACAGTGATAAGCAGTATCTTAGAAGCTACACAGAGAAATTTTTCTACATCCTGAAAAAGAAATAAAGCTTTGAGTTCTAGTTAGTCCGATTCAGCATTCTGTCATGATTTTGTTAAAACAAGTATTGCCGTGAAATACAAACTTTGAGATTACACGCCAAGTGAGTATTTAAAAGCCTCCTCGGTGTAAGAGGCAGCTGAAACTGTGACCTCCTGAAGACACTGTGGCCACCTAATGCTAACAGAAGCCCTCCTATAAACCTTGTACAGATCACCAATCTTACAGAGTGTCCCACCCTTCCAATATCTCCTTGTAACTACCTGCATCCCAGTTCCTGTTTCTGACCCCAGCAGAAGAAATCCGGAAAGGCAGTAATCTCCGAATTCAACCTTAGACGTTTACGGCTGTGTTCACACAGCAGCTTTGTTTTCAGAAGTGAAGTGGAGTCAGAAGTTCTCCCCTGCCTCTCCCCACAGGCTCAGACTGTTCTCCTTGAGCCACTGTCTGCTGTTCTCCGAATAGTGCCAATATCTTGCGTTTCTTCAATGAATTCAGACTGTAAATAAGCTGCCTAAAGTGAGATGGGATGCCTGCTTCCTCTTCCCAAGGAGTGTAAGAAACCTCTGTCCATCTTCATAAAGTTTCTTATAAAGCTTTGCAAATTAGAGTTCTGGTGCCATAGGCGTTTAGTATTACAGGCTGTTACATTTAAAACATGTAGTTTTAAGACAGTAGCTTCCTGCTGTGAGAATGGGAGTTCTCTGGCTGAGCAATTTCAAGCCTACAGGAGAACTGAATCAGCTCTGGCAAGTTCAGCCTCGGAAAAAGCGCTTCTCAAGCCTCTTTAACTCTCTATTTTAAGCAGATCTAGGCCTTAATGAACATTTTCTTGTGGTGGTGTTCGAGCAACGTTGTTGTTGTTATAGAAACTTGTAGATATTTATTGCTGGTTTTGACATATTTGCAGTCTCCCGGTTACAGGACCACTCACTGCAGCTGCACATGGCAGAGTTTGTAAATTCTCAGTTACTAATAGCTCAAACTGTAAGAAACCCCCACTTGTCATATTTTTCTAGTTTTTTCTAGAGCTGTTGATAGCCTAAGTGAAACGTCTGAATACTGAAAATCAGTCTTAAAGCTTTATGTGCTGAAGACTGACCGGTGCATGAAGACTATGTGCTTTACCACGGTAGTGCTGGAGCACAGCTGCCACCTCCTGCTAACCCAGCGGTCCCTGGGGATCCCGTCTGACTGATGAGAACACGCAGAGGCCGTCAGTCACCTCTGAAGTCTCCTGGCCACCTTCCCTAATGTTCCCAACCTTTCAGTTACCACAGGGTTTCTCTTGTTCCTTGGGTAATCAGGGTTTTACCACAGCATTCGTTCCTTAAACTTTAAACCTTACCTGTGAAAAGCCAAATTCTTATCCCACCTACACTCCCTAAAGTCAAAGCCATCCTGGATTTGAAATGGGCAGCACATCTGCAGAATGCGTCCATTTGGGTTTTGGTGATGACAATACAGAAAAGGGAGAGATGAGGTAAGAACTTTCAGGAATTAATCAAAAGCATAAGATGTCTTCTTCACAGTTATTATTCCCGAGCAATTTATCTTCAGTCATTTAGGTGATTTCATTTTTTGGCCCTCTTTGGTTGTTGTCCATCTATGTGCTTAATTGCATGTTACTGATTGAAGGAGTCTATCCTATTATATATTACTCCTTGGTGAGCTTATCTTCATGAAAAAGAAACAGCTTCTAGAGATAACAACAACCATAAGAAAATGCCGTAGCACTGATGGTTTTGGTTTATTCCCTTGGGCATGAGGAATACTGAGAACGTTCATAGCCACCGCATGCACTGTGTGGAAAAAAACGTGAAAGGAATTTTGACTGTGACCCTGGGAATGAAGCCACAAGTCACGTGCTCTTGAACATGTAAAGTGAGGACATTTTTGAAGAATAATACAATCCATTAATATTCATTCAGCAATAGCCAAGATCAGAATTCGAGTCCTGAAAGGACAAGGCCTCAAGCTCCGAGGCAGAAAAAACTCCCAAGTATTTGAGATTCAAGAAGAGCTCTTGAAAGCTGTAGTGATTTTTCTGGCATTTTGAAGGTGGGAATATGCCATTTGACTGGAATTCATTCTTCAGACAAAGGCTCTCTTCATGACTATTTGTCCAGCACTACTGTAAGGCAGCTTACAGCAGCACAAAGGACCGGTTCTCGTTCCAAATTGCTCAAGACAAATCCAGATGGAGGGGGCATCAGGGTAGCCTTGCAAGAGGCAGCTGTATCCCCTTGCAAGAGCAAGACACTTCAAGATTTGCAGGCCCTTAAAAAGCTGTGGCTAACACTGTTGTTCTACTTTCTTTTTATGAGCATAACAATGTGGGAGATGCTGCTGCCAAAGAATCATGGTTAGTTCCTTTTTTCATTAAGTCCTGCCCAAATGAGGCAAGACCAGCTGTTCCAGAATAAACCAGGAGCAAACATAAGCTGTTCCAAGTGAAGCTTTGAAGGGTGCTTTAGTCATCCTTTCACAGCAATCCAACCAGTATGGTATTTCACCAACCTACATTGAGTGAAATAGCTTAAAGTTTTCTTCCTCACCCTGCCTACAAGGAATAAATGGGTATGGAAAACCCAGATATCTGTTCTGATTTAAAGGGGAAGCCCTCAACATGCCTCAGGCTTGTTCCTTCAGTTTCAAAGATACCATACTGTTGATTATCTCCTCCAGTGTCCCAGAAGGGTTTAGCTGGTGGTCTACCCATTTATGGAGCCACCTTCTATTTCCTTGCACAGCTCTCCAATCTTTTTCAGCTTCATGCAGCACCCTTTCACCCTCCTCCTACAAATTGTGTACAAAAGGAAGCTACCACAAGACACTGAGCCGGTAGAACTACCATGGTAATGTTCATGTTTCCTCTTGTAAGGGAAGCCTCCGCAAGCAAAGAGTGCTCTCTACATATTCACAGTTTCTATAGGTATAATAGTTTATATAATTGGATACCTCAATAGTTTTTATAGATGTTGACAGAAAGATTCTTCCCTTTACAGTAATAAATATAATTGAGCACTTCTGGATTCAGCTACAGAAAAAAATGGATGAGTGCCGACACCCATTCTTCATGATTTGTCTTCACTCTAAAATGTGTCTGTGGCTGAGCCTGGCCCTACAGCATTGACAGAACAAATGCGATACTGGCCATTACTCGGCAGTTAGGGTAGACCAGGACAAATCACATGAAGCATCTTGCCATTTCACTACAATTAAAACTTATTGGAACAAGAACCAGTGCTGTACTAATGAATCCAAATCTTTACTATTGTGGTATTGGAACAGACAACTTCCAGAAGAGGAAATGGGAAGGCAGCCACCAACCTCAAGAAGACAGGGGAAGAAATTTGTTTTCTGGAGAATCCTAATGAGGACTTTGAAACAGTGCTATATCACAAGAAGATCTGCCAATAGACAAAACAGTGAGGGCAAGAGAAAAGGAGAAGGAAGTTTCAGCGGCCTTTCCACCAGATCCCAAACATCTCTTCTTTTCTTAAGCTAAGTGCAAGTAATGACTTTTTTTGCACAGGAAAATTAAATCCCACCCCACCCCCAAATATAAAGTATGAATCTCTGTTTAGTGACACTTCTTAACAACACTTTTTTATGGATACTTTGCAAAGCGAGAAAGGAATGATATGCAATCGCAGATATGAACAGTACGTGCGTTACAAATAGCTAAGTACCTAAAAATGGGGAGGTAGGATCGCTATAACCTAGCTGCTGCATTGTGTAACTAAAGCCATTCATAAACTGATTACCGATCATTTATTAAACCCTAAGTGATGTTGATATTGCATATTTTCATTTATAGAGCTATATAGTTCCTATGGCTACAGCAACCAAAATTATTCCTCTTCATACTAAAGAGGAGGGAAGAAAAGGTAGAGCATCACTCCACAAAGTACCCACAATGCGTGACATTAGCAAACAACCACTTTGAGAAAGCTACTGCCACATAAACATTAACTAGAAAGTGATATTTACCAAAACGGAGGAAGAAGGACAACAGCTAATCCATACAGTCTGTTGGAAAAATACTAAGACCTGTGTGTTGGCAGGCTGTCAACGGGAGAAAAGGGAGGAAGGGGAAGGGGCGAATTCCTGAGATGAGAAGCTTTCTAATATGAAAACCCCATAACCTCCCACGGAAAGCTTCACCTCAGGAACAAACAGCCAGTTGTATGTCCCACAACTTAGTATGGGGTGAGAGGCTGCATCTTAGATAACAGGTCGCAGACATGCTAGGATTTAAAGATAATCACCAACAGCTTGAGTTGCACCTGGATGAGAACAGGAAACTAGCGCAGAAACATGAGCACAAGCATTATCCTCTCTCAGAAGCTCATCTCACAGATGGGAGTGCTCTGTAATAGCTGTAAATTCCTCAAAGATTGGCTTTAATTAGAGCCTAACCTTGCCATGAGAGGGATGGAGGGCCATTACACACTCTGCAGGAGTGATCCCTGCCTAGCTGTAGACGATGAAAGGCACTATTGCTTACTGCTGCTACTCCAGATCGCAAGGGAAGTGACAGACTTTGAAGAAAGCCAAGACTGCAAAACTTCATCATGGTGACAAGAGTGCTTACGACATAAGGCGGCTGAGAATTCCTACAATCAGTCTGAGCTGGCCTACCCTAATTCCTTTCTGGCAAATCACCACAGGCATTTAAACTCTTTCCTCATTCATGGTCACAGGATTTTATCATGCAATATAAACACTACAGTAATGCAAGAGCCACATCTTATGGACACTTGGGTCACGTTGGTACTGAAAAAGTTCAGCAGTACTTTCTATCTAGTCTCAGTTCTGCATCCTCATGGCATCCCAGCTACATCAGGGCCGGCTCATCCATGCACCCATTCTGTTTTCGATGTCCTGGTTTCAAGACATGGGAACACAGAGGTGCAAAGCCCATGAAGGAGACACAATGCCCCCCAGCAGGCACCCTCTCAGGTACAGCCATGGCAGTCCCAGAAAGCGTCCCCTGGCTTGTCTCAGCCTGGCAGTACGGACACAGCTGGTGATACTGTCCTATTCTACTGGTACTCCTCCACAGCTAGAGGTTGTTCTGTTATTATAGGTTATATGAAGGGATTTCCCAATCTGCATTTTTGAAGCCCATGGAACACAACAGTAAGAGATTCGGGAATAAAACCAAAACAAACATCAAACTATCTACTCTTCAACTCAGGATGTGCTAACCTGCACCCAAGTCCTGTGTCCTCCGAGACGTTAAGTCAGCTTCCATTCCCAGCAGGCATGAATCACAACCCAGCTCTACATGTTCTTCCAAATGTCTCTCCAAGCAAAAAAGCATCATGACTGCTGCTTTATCCATGTCAAATCACAGACAGTTCACTCTCAGCTAGATCCTTATCTGGTGACAAAGTAATGGCCAAATTCAACTCTGGGCACATAAATTTGATTTAGTATAACTGTGAGACCATAATTTTATTCAAGAAAAATACTAACAGTGGAGAATTTCTCTTATGAAGATAAAAATCAAAATGTTAGTTTAATGATACTGCAGTTTAAAAATCTTCCTCAGAGTTTCCTGGAAAGCGCACATGAAAAAAACAACCCAAACAAACCAAAACAAAAAGAACCCAACAAACCCCAAAAAAACCAAACAGGAAGAGGAGCTGCATGAAAATCGGAAAAAAGAATCTCTAGAAAAGCTGGCGGATTTCCCACTGATAATGTGTATTTGAACAAATGGAACTCTCTGCCTACTTCTCACACATACGGATTATGTGTAAACAGATAAACAGCAAGCCCTGGGTGAAAGAACAATAAAATGAGAAGGGAAGTTAGTGACTGATCCAGAACTAATTCATCAGCGTGGAAACTGCCTCCCAGTTACCATTAGTAGGGCTGGAACTCGATCTTCTGGTCTACAACACAAAGACCATTTGGTGCTTTTACCAGCCATTGACAGTAAGATGGTGCAGTGAGATAGCTCATCCCTAAACATATGTTTATCTCTGCTCCAGGGCTGATCGTCTCCAGCAGAAGGATGAAGCAGACAGCTGTGGGGAAAAGATCTTGAACTTCTGCAACCAGATTAGTCTGTGCTTTCACCTATTCAAGAGATATACTCACTTGGGTTTCTCTCAGAAACTCACCATTTGTTCTTTCTTTCTACTGTCTCACAATGCAAAACCAACTTATTTTATAATAAGGACATTCAGAGTTGCTCTGTGTGTATGGAAAATGTGTTGGAACCCAACAGCTTCAGAGGAATGCAGGAGGAAGAAAATCTTTGCAGTTGGTGTACCACAATGTAAATAAACTGAATAAATCACGCATATCCAAAATCAAATGTAAGTACATGTACACTTCAGAGAAAATGGAAAACAAACAAAAAAATATCATCGTACTTGGAGATGCTTTGAGCACTCTGTTGAGGTTTTACAACAGCATTTGTCTGACAGCTACCCTGCAAATCAAAATCTGTCCAGAGCATTTGCGGCTCCTTTCTCTGCCCTGTAATTGCAGGGATCACAAGCCCCATGGCTGCATCAGCAGCAAACAGTTGACTTAATTAGGGAACACACTGGGAAAAAGAGTGTTCTCTTGCATTACTCTACCTAAACATTTCCAAACACAAACCTTGGACAATGGCAACCAGTGACTGCTCTACAATGTGTTTTCCAGTAAGAATGTGTCCTCACCTTATAGTCAAAAAGATTAAGGGAAAAAATTAATACAATGGTTTCAATTTAAAATGTGTCATTTCAAATACATGCACAGACCCTTTTTTTCTTTTTTTTTTTTTTTATCCTTTCGAACTGTTGCAAGTTTTCCCAGGCACACTAAGGAGCGGAGAACTGAAGGCAGCTTTGCTGTATATCGCTGCCATCTAGTGGACCTGTCTTTGAGAATGGGATTCCCAACGTCAGTATCACCCGGACAGTAACGCTCTGGTTATATGCTTTATTTCATTTTCATCAGGATGCTAAAGCTGATTTCAGTTCACGGCCCCTCTTGTGCTGTACAGGTCTTCAAAGTAAAGAAGAACTTTCTGATAATATGGTGATATGTGTGGGATCATATCACGGTAATGAGATTATTTATTCACTTTGCGTAACTGCGATACCTATAAATTACCCATAGGAGAATGGTCTTTTTTTTGTTGCTGAGAGGACTTTTCTCTGTAAAGAGAAAGTTATGTGCATTAGAAAATCAGTGATATTATTAAAAAATAATTAACAGTCTCAGAATTCATTACTTGCCTATGACATCTGCATTAAATGAGCTTCAATGGCTTGTACAAAAGCAGTCATTATAGTCACTGCTGTTTCCTTCAGTGGCTTATGATAAGCTTTCCATAAGGACTTGATTATGAAAAGCTTCTGACAACGCCAATGATTTAGGAAACCTAAGGCAAGATGTGCCACAAAATTATTAAGAGCGGATATGTCTGAGGAGAGGTCACATTCGCTTGATGACACACCGTGGTGGCACCACTAGCCTGCTTTGAGTATCCAGGCCAAGTAAGTTAAGTCAGATCTTTCTGTTCCAGAAATAACAGGGTAGGTCTGAATCAAGAGGATTTGAGACAGAGCAATATTTCAGAGGCAGCTATACAACTCAAAGGTAGATCCTGGGAGAAGGGGTAGAATCTGAGAAGCAGGCTGATAACATATAAGAGCAATAAATGTAATAGCCATAGCCTAATACTACAGCCCAGACTGTATCTTCATTTCTTTTATGCTCTAGACTTCTGGGAGGTATTACACCGTCCCATACATGGCTGAAAGCAATTTACAAGCCTATGGCAAGGGCCAAAATCAAGTAAACCTATATCAGACAGAGTGCTCCTAACAGGGAACCTCATAAAGGTATATTGGGGAAAAAAAAGTCATTCAGCATATTACAAAGCCCATTCTCTAAGGAGGTCATTGAAGACAAATAAATTTCTTCGGTCTTTCCTATGCAATAATTTAGGTACAGTTAATAGGCCCCAGAACACCCATAACAGCTAGATGCAGAGGTCATTTATTAACATTTTATCAATAGGATCTTTATGAGATGCAGGCTCCTTCTTCAAGATCCACCTCATGCCAACAACTCAGAACATCATTGCTGTGCAGAAACCCACCTCGGCGCAACCGTCCATTTCAGACAGCTGACTGAGCAATATGAAGTTAACAAATGTCTGTGGGAGATACTCAGCCTTCTGCCTCCATCTCAAGCCAAAACTAACTCCCGACTTGCTGGGAGAGGGAAAAGGCTGCCTTCCCCCAACCACGACAGGTTTTCATATGAAGTATGAGAGCATCATGTTTCTTCTGAATTGTAACCCAGTTTAGTTTAATGTTTGTTTCTACCTTGCCTGGGGTTCATCATTTCAGTAAAACAATGATGGGTTTTGTTCTACGTGCCCGGGACCCAACAGAGCCCTCTGATACTTCACTATGCAGGATGCAAGTAGATCAAAAATTAGTTTAACAAAACACATAATTGGTTAATTGACTAGGCCTCCTGTATGTAACATGAGTGTTACTACTATTTCAACCGGGGTGGCTTTTCAATCAACTTGAGATAATATTATTTGAGTACACAAGAGAAAAATATTGCCACACAACTGAATACAGAAAAGTCAAGCTCACTTGTTGAAAAATCTCCACTCGAAGCAGTGAAGCATGGAAGTCCAAAAGCCTCATACCATCAGCTGATGAGTGCTCCATTTTTCCAGGCTTAGAAAGATCCAGGAGATTGCCTTAAAGGTCCATCTGCATAACAAATATTCAGAGCAGTCACACTGGGGAGCGGTGCCAATCCCACCACTTCAATAGCCAGCGGAGAAAAGTGACATTCAGAAATCACATCGACCATAATGGAGAATTCTGTTTAAAAAGATGTGATAATCAATAATGCCATCGATCCAGCTGGACAAAACATTTGAGATAGATCAAACAAGATTTAGCCCAGAGATCCAAACTACCACTCTTTTACACTAACCATTTAGGATTTCTCAGTTTTCATTTGCAAGTGTTAAAACAGTTTTCTCAGTGTTCAGAAATTCTGCTTAGGAATACATTAGGTTTTAAGTAATACTTTGCAGTTAAATGCAGCACTCGGCTTATAAAAACATCACCTCCACCCTACCCCCCCGACCCCCCCAGCGATTTCCAGTGAGCTGCTACATCTTGTTTCCTCCAAACTACCATCACCCCCCACCCCCGCCTACCACACATTAGGAGCCAGATAGAGATATCAAACTTGGGGCATAATGGGCATTAAACGAAGACCTCCCAGCTGTCCCGTGACAGCTTCACTGCACAACACTGACCTCTGCACGTCTTGTTCACAACATAAAAAAAAAAAGGAAAGCTATACAATTCCAAACTGCAGATAAAAAAAAATTGAAAGAAAAAGTCCTGTGATATATTTGGGGAGCAGGGTGGGGTCTTCACTTATTTGCATATCTGGATGGCCTTATTAGAATGGTTTTGATGCTTCCTAATGGCATAATATTTTATTTCTTAATAGTCATTCTTGCCTGCCTTCTTGCTGAAAAGTGATAGTTCGCTTTGAAAGCAGAGATTTATACTGCAGACTCTTCATTTAAACCTTATGTAAAGAAATAAAATCTTTATGTCCACACATATTTGAGCTCCTACCTTCATGCATTTGTAGCGTGTTACATTTCCCAGCTTTCCCATATTTAATGTTTTACAGCCTGTTTTCCAGATTCAGGTAGTAAAAAGCTTGAGGGCTAGAAAGCAGGCAGCTCACTATTTTAATTAGGAATGGACCAACACAGAACTCTCCCAACTGTTCAGTAGTACAGAGGTAGTAGCAAAACCTCTCGCTAGAATAACAGCAATCTGATCTATGACTTCTACACAAACATTTTAGTTTAGAGGGTTTAAAAGTCTTTAAATGAATCCCTGTTGGGCCATGTGCTGTCTCATCAGTATTCAGAAATAGCACCCTAGGAAAAAAAAGAACAAGAGAAGAAACCATACGCTAAGTAGAAAAAGAGTCAGGATAAGGAGAAATAACTTTTCCTGCATTTTACAAAGGCTTCATTCCCACCTCCTCAGATGTGTGTCTCCCAGCCAAGACCTGTGACATTTTCTGCGGGCAGCAACACAATTGTATTGGTATTTTAGATTGCATGCGACAAGCATTTGCCCATGTGTTTGGAAAAAGAATTTGTTCATCAGAGGGAGCTTTCAAAAATAACTTATTAACGATGTTTCACACTTTGTAAAGCCTGATCGCCGCTTTACATCCCTCCCCCTTTCACTCTCCGTGTGCTCCACTCTTCCCCCCCCTCCTTTCACACTGTATTTCCTAAAAGGCAAAACTGAACCTAGGAAAATATCATGAGTTGAGGACCTCAAAACAACCATCCTACACCTTTCCCTTTCTCCGAAGGAGGACTAGATATCACTCTGCAACACACTTCAGATGTTTGCCTAATCCAGAAGCGCAACCTGCAGGTTCTATCACACAGCCGCCCGAGGGCAAACCACGCTGGTACTTCCCATGGTATTGGATATATGGCAGGAACCTCCTCCAACACGTACGTAAATGGTTCACCTAACGACTGGCCTGCAGGTCCCCCAGCACCCCAGTGCACTTGTTGAAGAAAAACTGGGAAAGTGGGCACCACAACCTGAGTCTTGTCCATGAGTTAATGGCTCAGAAAGTGGGCAAGCAGGAGCTGACAGAAGTTGTGCGAATTATTTTGCCAAGCTTCACCTGGCCCACAGCCTGCAGGATACACCTTAAAATACTTTGCTGAAGTTTTCCTCTAGCCGTTCCATGTAGATCATGCTTTCCAAACCTCTTATACCTGTTGTTATCCTCACAGTTCTCTCTC
>VXBO01004453.1:628994-744102 GCA_013400135.1 Rhinoptilus africanus | reverse complement strand
CTGGAACAGGCTGCCCAGGGAAGTGGTTGAGCCACCATCCCTGGAGGTATTTAAAAGACGGGTAGATGTGGTGCTGAGGGACATGGCTTAGTGGTAGATTTGTCAGTGCTAGGTTAACAGTTGGGCTTGATGATCTTAAAGGTCTTTTCCAACCTAAACAATTCTATTATAAAACATGGATGCAACACTACCACTGATGCCTCACAAGTGCTCAGTCCACAATGGCAATTGCTGTTCACAAGTTATTCTTTCAAATACTTCTCAGAACAAGGTTCCTCCTCTGCAACAGCATGGCAATCCTGACTGCTGCTCAGTCTGCAATCCCCTCTGACCCCTAGAGCCTCCTCTCTGCTATTGCTCACCGAAGTATCACGCATGATTACGCGGCAGGTTTATGCATTAAACCACATTTCTTATGTAAATTCCTCCAGTTCCTACAGAAAGGCAAGCATATGTCTGGGATGAAATCTCAAATACTCGAGATTCCAGGTGTCACTAGTAACAGTGGCTGTCTCCGAGCGGCAGCTCAACACAGTGCACACCGCAGTCCTGAGCTTTGGCTGTCCCGGGCTGTGGGACTGCAAGAGAACTGGATGCTTCATTCCCTAACCCTTCACCCAAGGCTCCTTTGTAATGGAAATCAGGGGATACAGACCACTGGGAAAAAGAGTCCCAACATGTAATTAGGACAGAGACCCACTGCCCTCTGGAAGTGGGGTGCTCCATGGGCCCCCTTGTTAGACATTACCAGATAGGCTACCCATTAACGCCATCAGCAGAACCATCCAGGACTTCCAAATTACCACACAGTACTTTGTTTCAGACACATACTGTTAAATTAATAGCAATACAGTCAAAAACATCACCAAGATATATATATAAAAGATAAGACGACATAACAACTGGAGAAAGTTTCATTTTTCCACCCCACTTCCTATTTCCTCAGCTCACCCAGAGTTTCACTCGCCAGTACGACACCAGCGTAGAGCAGGCATTTCACAGGGAGAACGGAAAGGATGGTTCAAAAGACAAGAGCAACCCAACCCACAAGCGCGGAGAGGACATGCTGCTGCAGGCACAAGCCCCTTTCACTTCACGAGCATAACGTAACTTCTCGGGCTGGGGTACTGATTTATGAACGTCAGAGAACTCCCGAATAGTGCAAAAAAGTAAAAGATACAGATGGTAAAGATGAAGTGCTGATTTGAACTCCTCTACATGAACTCTACCCCTGCATGTGCCCCTCTCAAAATCTTAGGAAAAAAAACCAACAAACACACACAAAACGCCACTGTTTAATCAGACTTGGCCTAAAAGAAGCTCTATTCTCTCCCCAGTGTTTTGTTACTATCCAAATGTAATTATTTCCTCCAAGAACTAAAGCTCAGCTCTCAAGTCCTTCTCCCCAACTCTTCAATCACATTGATCTGTCCCTACATAAAATAACAATGGCATAAACAAATATCACAGGTCAAGTGAGATACAGAACTTCAAAAGTAAAGAAAAAGCCACAATAAAATGGAAACTTCATGGCCAAATAAATCCTAATTTGACACCTTGCACCTCTTTCATCTTAGCACAGGCTGAAGGGAGGGAGGTAAAACACTAAGAACCACCCACAGCTCAATACCTGTCAAAGCCTGACTGAAGCCTTTGTTCAGGCACCTCTTGGCCAGAACGCCATTCCCCGCTCTCTGAGAGACAGGAATATATCTCATTTCCAAACAGTTATTTTAGGAGGACAGAGGGATTTATCCTGTATGGAATTACTCCGATCTAAATCCTTGCCTCTGATTGCAATAAAACCTCTTTGCGATGACTTTTCACCAAGCAAATTTCTGAAAGAAGTCTTTCAGAGCCCCAAGCCTCCGTTCCCATGCCCTGCTTCGACAAGGGTGAAGGGAGGAGAGCAGAATTGCTTTTGGTGCTCCACGTACTTTGGCTTTACGTTTCTTTGCAAAATTCAAAAAAGCAGGTTTTCATGTAAATGCTTATAGGTTTGGAAGCAACAACTTACTGCAGCTCGAGGCAGGTCAGCTGTGGATTTGAGCAGAATGACAGAAGGTGTAAAAGGGGCTACAATTAAAAGTTTCCTTTAATTGAAACTCACATTGACTCCTGTACTGTGATGTATTAGAGATGCAAGAAGCCACTGAATCCAAGGGAGATGCTGCCTGGGAAGTACAGGGAGGAGACTGGTTCTGACATCTTTCACAAAAAGCAGTGAGCAAGCTGAGCTTAGGTCTTCGTCCTCTAAAGAGGGAAACACAGCTCACATCCTCGCCTGTCAGCCTGAGAAGTGAAACCCTTCTCTTTGAAAGCATGGATGCTCCAGGGAGTCTGGTGGAAAAATCTCTCCATCAAACCAATCCCGGTGAGTTTCCAAGGAGTCCCAAACCTCAATGGTCTGTCAGAAACGATGCCTAACTATTGCTAAGCTTCTCTAGAAAGATGCAGAGAGCCAGCTATGTCTCTTTGGCAACAATCAGTGAACCACAGCAAAAGCTTGCCTTTTTTTTTATGGAGTATTTATATTAATATTGTCGCTGCTGCTCTCTTCCAAAACTTCAATTTGCAATTGTGTCTCAATCTCATCTTTAAAAAAAAAAAGAAAGGAAAAAGAACATGTAAATCCGTATCATGCAATGCACTAACCCATGACATGAAACCTCTCTCCACACGACAAGCTGTCTGAGACATACTGCTATATATACACAATAAAAACTGTGGGAAACCAGGATCCAGAGAAGTGCTTATTTAGTTTACAAAGTTGGAAACTCTGTCTTTATTCAGCTGAGGTTTTACTCAGATGAATGTGCTCTCAGCACACTGACTTACGCATATTCTCCTGTATAAATTTCTATAACTAAGCTGCAACTGCCATATATAACTACCTGAGTTGGAATAACCAAAGCAAAGTTTTCACAGAGTACAGCTCTAGTAAAATCTCGTAAAACTAGATTCTTATAATCAAGAAAGGCCAGACCTGCAAAGCCAGGAAGGAAAATCATCTTCACAAACTATTAGTTCAAAGTTGTGTCAAACAAAGAACGGAAAATTGTTGGGCATGACAACGGTGCTCAACTCAGGAATACAGACCAGTGGCTTTAGTAAACACGGCTTCAGTGGCATCTGCCTGCACATGTGCTCATTGCACACTCATACACAGAGCGCCAGCCCTACGTGTAAAAATCAGAAGGCCGTTTGGCATGCTGCGAGCCATCTGTAGGTATAAAAAGGCTTTACCAATGTTAGATCAAATATAACAATAAACTACAATGAGCCGCAGCAGTGAGAGTTGCCAGGAAATTCTAATTAAAAGTACATTTTAACCAAAAAAGCAAAAAAAAATATATTAGTTTCTAAGAGAAAACAGCCTTCCTGTTCTCCTGTACCTTTTACTAGCAAGTGCTGGATTTAGCAACAAACATGTTTATGTTCAGATCTCATGCTATTAAGAATGTTACCAAAACCTTTACAGTCCTAGTATCATCATATGCCTGGCCTAAAACCTCCTGCCTATCTCATTATATCTTACAGGAATCACAAAGTCACAATGTAAAGTTACTTGTCCGACATCTACTCTCACCGATTTCTGAATTTCCTTGTAGCAGCTCAGAAGAAGAACTCAAGCCTCACCCACCAACTTTTGTCACTGAGGTCCCCACAGAATAGCAGCTATCCTGGACTAAGAAACTTAAAATTCACATATAGAGGATGGAGAGATCACCAAAATCAGTGCCTCTCACCAAAATAAATGTTTTCCTTCGATTTTTGAGAAAAGCAGGTCTTCCAACCACGGCCTTTAAATTCATATGGAAAAACCTTTCAGAATTTCATAGGAGAGAATAAAATTGAAGTCCTTTAAAATTAAATAAAAATGAAATTAAATAAATAAAATTAAAATTCCTAGTTCTTGGGAATAAAACAACTTATTAGAGCTCTAAAATAATTACTGTAAAAATTTGTAGAAATAAAAACTGAGCACCTGTTTTATATAACTTTTTAATACAGAATTGGAGAAGCAGCATATCTTGTTCATTTTTATAGGTTGGTTCATAATTCATGTAGAAAGGTTATCATTTTCTATTAAATGCCACAGCTCTTTTTCATACAGAAGTCTTATTCTTTTTCTCTCTGCTAATGTCTTATTTGAGGAGGGGAACGTAGTCTGCAGCCAAGTCTCCATTATTTGCTTTGGACAGTCAGTTTTGCAGCTGAGCCCATAAGGTTTCTCCATATAATTATAAAGCGTGTCTGAATATTTCAGTGGTGGGTGGACAATTACATATGTCAAAAATTTCCTTCCAGATAATAACAAACCGGCATGGATAGCAAACCTGTTACACCAACCTTCCAATTAAACACCCAACATCATATCAATTCTGCATCTGAAATACCCTGCTGGGCAGCACACATGGAAATCACCTTATGTGAAAGAAAGAGCTATTCAGCAGGGCAAGTATTAACACTATCTGGCATAAAAATCTTGCTTTGGCATAGGTTTTAGGTAAAGGAAGAATAAACAATGGCACAAGAAAACCTCCCGGCTGAATATGTTAATGCTAGTTAAAGAAAGTAAAAGGTGAAAACTCCCTCCAAGACCTTTTATTCCTCAGATAGCATACGAATTACCTGAACAAGAATCAATTTCAGCCATTATTTTAAAAGCATTATCTCAAGTATCATTAAATAAGCATCATCCTGACTCAGAAAGCATAATTTTCCCTTCAATCCCCTCATGTACCTCCATTAGCTTTGAAACCTCTGTTTCCTACATTCTGTGGGTTTATTACAATACTACACACATTTACTTTCTGCCCATTTTTTTCATAGTGACAGTAGTTCCCTCCGCTGCATATGGAGCAAAATAATAGTTCTGTAAACAAAAAGCAGTTTATGATCGTTTTTGTATGTACTGAAACATGTTTGGCATTGCGGTTTACAAAAGAGGATTTCCTGTTTACAAGCTCATATTCTTTCCCAAATTCGAATGCATATTTGAACAAAAACCTTCCACACAACTCCTCATCTTATTTCAAGTGAGAAAATATTTTGATGAGCTTTTTTGCTTTAAGTTAACCATAATATTGCAACAGCCTGACCCCTCCATTTCTTAAAAAATAAGAAATAAAAGAAAAAGTATTGACAAATGAATAACAAGATTTGGCTATTACGACATAATATATGGGTATAAACAACTTTATAGATCTGAGAAGTCCCATTTAGTTCAATGAGGCAGCTCTATCACATAGTTGGCCATGTGTAAATGCAGCAAGCGCAAAGTCTTTGTCAGGTTTTCTCAACAGCTGCTAAGCATCATTGGCATAAGTCTGACTTTTTGTTATATTTACAATAATCTATACATTATTTCAGAGAAAAGACTCATGGAATTATGCAGGGACATTAATTTACCTTCTTTTCCTCTTTCTAACATATCCAAAAAACAGTCTTTTTTTCATACTTTCATTTACCCTTATGGTCATGGAAGAACATGTGTTAGTTATGTTCTCACTAAATAATCACGTACTTTCAAAATTAAAATGTATTACATTAATGAACCGGAGTATTTATTTCTGTAAAGGAAAGGTGCCAAAGTCACAAGGATAGAAATCAAGGTGAAGTGACCAAATACACCATGAGGAGTATGTCTGTGTCATCCACGTACCACGTCAAACACTGACCTGGAGCTGTCCTCGAGAGCTACAGGAAAGCTCCATCCCCACATCATCCGTTTCTAGGCTCCTGGGGTAAGACTGCCCAAATTCTCAGTTTATTTGCCTGAAACCAGTCTAACTCTGCTGGCTTCAACTGAATTATTTCTGCCTTATAGCAGAACAAAGGATTTATTATCAGGTTTACAACAACATACAGGATGCAAGCTAGCCGATGCAGATACCCTTGGTCACTAGTAACCTCTTTTAGTATCATGCTAGAATCTAACGTTGTATCACTAAGGTCCAAAGTCAGTATATTCAGAAAAGTGACATATTTACTTACCTAGGCACTATATCACCCAAAATAGCTACCAGGCACAGAGCCTGCTATTTTGCCAATTATGA
The DNA here is from genome assembly GCA_013400135.1 of Rhinoptilus africanus. Taxonomy (NCBI): domain Eukaryota; kingdom Metazoa; phylum Chordata; class Aves; order Charadriiformes; family Glareolidae; genus Rhinoptilus; species Rhinoptilus africanus. The sequence continues at coordinate 738,040 of VXBO01004453.1, read as the reverse complement.
ATTTGCAGTCTTAGAAACCTGTTTCATAAAACCGCCAAAAATTACAGTAACATTTGCCAACTGACGGTAAGTTTGATTTAACATTTATATTTTAATGAGTGCAGCAGTTCAGCCTCAGAGGTGTCCCAGCAAACAGCCACTGGGCTGAAGGCACAACTGAGTCGTTTCTGTAATACAGAAGGTCTTACTTTCAATAGTGCTTCTTACAATGGTTCTTTACTCAGAAAAGCAAATAATTTTTTTATTTGCAAACTAATCACTTCAGTGAATAATAAGTGTTTTTATATGAAATGCATCCAGTTATTTGGGTTCTGTGACAGCAGTAACAGCAGCGGAGCTGAAGGCTTTATTTGTGTATTGTAGGCAGACTCCAGATCTGGTATGTATCGTACTTCTGAACCTGATGTGCCAAGGCTGTGTGAGGATCACTGAAGCTAGTCAAAGCATGGCAGGGCAGTACAACTTGGATCTATTAGAATTGGGTTGACTTTTCTCTTCAAATAAATAGACCAACGGCTTTAAACCTAAGGTTTCTTGTGCCCTTGAATCTAAAATACTCGGTTACAAAACAGCTATTGCAAATAGGCTTGAACTTGCTCCACAGGATCCACAACTCTACTAAGAAATACTTAAAGGTCTGAAAATTGAAAACTCATGAAAAACTCCACAACGGTTGGGCTCTGGGTAGGCCTAGTTGCTCAATACCTAGGGAGCATAATCACTAATTGTATAAATTACATATTCAACAACTATGAAGCCCCATTAAATCATCCACATCTCATTCTTATGTACCTTTAGATGGGATGTGCTGAGCAAGAGGAATCTGCTGCAGGAAACACAGTTCAAATCCCATATGGAGGCAAGCAGAGCCACTGCCTTTTGTAGGCAGCCCAAGACAATTTAATATCTGTTAAAAATGTACACGTTTGGCAATCAGGCAGTACATCAACATTTTCCGTTGCAATTTCTTTTGCTTTACAAATACCTTGGTAACTACAGCAAAACCTCATGAGGAACTGGGATACGCCACACCTGAGCACAGGATGGTGAGCTGTGGGAACACGTCTTCCTGAGTGAGCTAATCCTCTGGGCACAGGGGACACGCTCAGAGGCACGGGGGACACAGCAACAAGGGGAACCTCTGCCTGATTCTCTCTGCCAGTTTAATTGCACTGACATAAATTGAAGATCTTCACCATTTCTCTACAAGATATGGAGCCTTCATCCCAGACGCTCGTACGTGTAATGAGCAGAAAGGATATCCTCTGCAAATGTTCTTTTTCACTTGACAAGCGTTCATTTTGCAAGGGGCTGGAGCAGTTAAAGATGCCAATCCTAACAAATGCTTGCTACTATCCATCAAGCTGCTTTTTTTTCCAAGATGTGGTAGTGCATCTTGGAGTGCTTTTAGCCCATTTCATTGCAGGGTACCACAGACTGCTTTAAACCACATCATTTGGGCAGCGGAAACCATCTTTTAACCAGCTGACAACAGCCATGGTTTTAACAAGGTCAAAGAGGTCTAAACCTAGCTTCCATGAAATCCATCAGGATTTAGAAAACAGAAATTAAACTATCACTCCTCAAAGAGTTGATCTAATAGATGTACTTAAATTGTAAATTTACATATCTATTCCAGTGGTTAAAGTTCCTTGCAAAGTGTAGCTGTAACAACTGCTTTGCTTTAGACTAGGTTTTGCTTTCATGCAAGTAGCTAATTGTCAGAGCACTTACAACGTGAGAGCCCCAAGTTGTTCTCTTTTACATCTGCCACTACCCAGGTGAGTGATCTACCCACCAGACTCCAGAAAGGGCATTCTTCAGCCTTTTTGTTAAATCACTGCTATGCTTTCCTGTGAAACATAAGACTCAGTTGTCCAGGAAAAAAGCATACAAGAGCCCCTGTTTCTAAAGCCTAATAGTTATGTCACTTACTAAGTAAGGGACAGCCTGGGTTCTAGTTCCAAGACTTTGCCTGTATTTCACATCATTGCGCAAAATATATAAACACTACCTAATTCCTTCCACCACTTTTCCTTTAAAAGAAAAGAATGATCTCTGTTCAGTTCTGAGAGAAAAGGTGTTTTCAGAAACTCTCACTGGACGTGCACCCACTCAAGTCACCAGGTTTCCTCTTGAGTGAGCTGCCTAAATCTAAGGCAGGGATTAGAACAGGACACAGTCTTATGTACTTTTGCCTTCAGCACCTTTCCATTAATTGTCTTTAAGCATCTCCTCGCTCAACATGTTCCCCTCCCTTCCAAGACACCTCCTTCACTGCAAGTAGCCCCTGAGACACCCACGCACTCAGCATTTGGATTCTGGGTTCCTCTTTGCAGCCAGACACTCAGAGGTTACAATCCTCACCTTTATAAGCAGATCTCTGCTACCTAACAAACGCTTCTTTTGCACTCTGCGGAGAATAAAAACAAACCTACAGATTTTTGAGCAGCCAGGCTCTGGAAGCCTACTTTCCTTTAGATTTGCATCTTCCGTCTTTTTCTCCTGCCTCTCGTTACCTACAGCTTCCCTCCTCTTCCAGTCAGTACTCCCAGCTGCCTTACCAGATGGGCAAGCAGCAGTTGTTCATCGTCGTAGCTGTGCTAGCCAGACAGGCAGCAAGATATACTTGTGTTTCAACTGCTCCCGCCAACAGAAAGCAGTCTTCCCTGCCTTCTCTGGGTCAAAGCATTCATTTGGGGTCCTCATCCTTACCAGCTACTGCTTTTCACCATACGCCAGCAATTTAAGACCTCTAAACCATTAAATTCTTGCCAAATTTAGCTGAATAACCGGCAGATTCAAAAGCTCTCGGAAAGTAATCTAAATATGGACAGAGATTTTAACTTCTAGAAAATCAGGTTTAATATTTAATAAGGAGGTTAGGCTGGGGTGGAGGAAGACAGGGATATGAATTAAGCAAACATCTGGACAATTCTAAAGACTAGATTCACCCAGTATTTACACTGTCAACCTCTTGAGCACACACTCAAAAAAGCCATCGACTCAACAGCCACGTCTCTGCAGAGACAGAGACTATGTCTACGTTATAGCAAACTAAACAGGGCCAGGGAATGAACCCAAGTCCTGACATACCGTCCAGGCTGCTGCTAAAACCTCAGCTGAAACGCTACATGACACAACTTTGGTCTGAGCACCCAAAAACTCTGCGAGACAACACCCAGGCGTCAGGCTGACAGAGAACACCTTCCCAGGGATACTTTGGATGCAGTCACTCTTCTGTGAGGGTGACTTTAGCTGTACTGATGCAAGCCAGGCTGGGCCAGTTGGCTTCAGGACCAGAAAACAATCCCTGAGGCTTTGTATTTACTATGTAGAAGTAGCCAGAGAAACCGAGACGACATCATGTGTTAATGTTGGCCCCAGTTTCTTGTTCACACAGCGCGGATGGGTAAGTCATAGGGAGAGTAGAGCCCCGTCCACCACTGGAGCTCTTTGGCTCTTCCCAAACAAGCTGCTCTGAGCCTGCATTGCCGTGCGGACAGACAGCCTTCTGGTTCCAGGAACTCAGTGTTCCCAGTAAAACGTGCATTCAAAATATCACTCTCAGACAATGATCTAATGTTTTTCCATAATACAGGGGCTGATAGATTCTTTTTTTTTTTCCAATCCTTCTGTGAAAAAGTGTGATTCCAAACAACTGTAAGACAAGACTAATAGGGCCCCACGAACAATGTCTGTTGCACACAGGAGTTCAGCCAATGCTCAATGACTTCAGTCATGAACTGGAGGACAGGAGTAGTGACAGAAGTTAGTCAGAGATCCTTAGCCCTGGACTTGAACCCTTTTTTCCTCACGTTTCACATACTGCACAGAGCTGGTAAAATATACATACAGAAACACACGGGCACCCACCTATTTCCATAAATATGTAGAGGTGTATTAATGTGTTTACACAGTAGGTATACTTGCACCTACACAATTTCTTCAACATATGGCGAGTATAAATGTCTAAGTACATATACGAGTATTTATTTGTTTACACATATGCTCATGCACACATACACAATATAGAAAAAATATATTAAATACTTTGTTGGGGAGCAGTTCATAACGTACACCCTGAAATGTTTTGGCAAAGGTACTCTCACAGGTGAAACACACAAAAACTCCCACAAAAGCCAACATGAGCTTTGGACAAACTTCAATACAGAAGCTGCCCTTTATGACATTTTCAGCAAAACTAAAGCATGTTTTGGAGTCATTTCCATGAGTGACAGAATAACCACTCTAGCTACCATGATGGATTCTATTCTACTTCCTCCTGAATTTTTACAAGAAAAACTTTCACAAACTAAAAAGTAGAACACAGGGTCAGGTAATCTTCTGCAGCAGTAAATCATGCATTCTGAAATGCAAAGAATGCAGTGTATTTCAAAACCTTCCAGCTTTGCTCAACAGTAACCATTTCTTAAAGCTGATCTTTTCTTTAGGCTTCAAGCTCCTATTCCCAATACACTTCATATTTTATATCATGAATATACGATGAATTCAGGAGCATATTGGTTTTCTGGAATTCTCCACCTCTGAACTCCATCTAGCCTGATACCAGGTTAGAACTGGATATACTTCCCCACTTCTTGATCACACAGTTTTGTGCTCTGTATCATACTTGTTACAAGGGCACTGAAACCAATTCCCTTCCCTTCAAGTCAATGTCTAGCTTTAAAATTTGGGTCTACTCCATCACTCCTGCTACGTATTCTCCTCTCCCTCTCCAACTGCCACACATACAGAAGTGTTGTTATTAAAAGTTTGAACATTAACGTCAGTGATAACATCAACCATTAATGTCAAGGTCAATAGCTCTGGCTTTGTTCGTACCACCCACTGCACCGCAATTTTACTAGCATGATTTTTAACTCTCAGTTATATGCAGTTCCACTGACTATTAGCCTAAAAGGCAATACCTTTCCAAATGTCCTCTTGTTTATGATTGACTGATAACAGCAGGTAGAGAACTGTTCCTACAATTACTCTCCCCCCAAAAGCAGCCCAGACACTTTATCAATGAATTCGTCAGTGAGTGGTGACAATTTCTGTAAGACAGATGAAACCTACTGTTTTCTGTAACTCTGTGTTTACAAACTTGAAATACATCCCAGCTGCCCCTTTCCAGTCTCTACAATAAGGCAAAAAGCTAAATAGCAAAGTTCCTTAGGAAATTCAGTAATTCAGAAGTACGGCACTGTGATCATGCATATGCAATGTATTGAAAACAAAATAAATGGGGCAATATTCCTGTATTAAGAAAAAGACGGACAGAAAACAAACCTCACAACTATTTTGAAACAAAACTGATGATAGCTGAGTCTACAAATTTTATTTTCTAACAAGCATAGCTTTTTTGAGATTTTTAATCAGAAAGTTGTGAAGCCGGGGGAAAAGCAGCTGGTTATTTCAGAAAGGGAAGGAGAAGGCTTATAACCAGTTGGCACAGTCCTAACTATAGTATCATGAACATTGCTGTTATAATATTATTGCTGTAGGTTAATGTGATCCTTTATACAGCCTTTTTTCCCTTCCACAGTAGCCCATTTTCAAGCAGCAAAATGGTTTCATTTGAATTGCAAATCCCAACACATATATAGTTTTATTCTTTTGGAGCGGGATGAGTGGCAGTGGTATATTAGAGTTAACAAACCTTACCCACTTTTAAATACATTTCTGGCATTGAAAGCTAACAGAGCTGAAAACTGAATGGGTAAAGGCTCTGCTCTGGCATTCATTCCTTTATTGGAGCCTTGAAAGGGCCGTATGGAGGGAACCTGATAGAAATTTCGTGTCGCTGCTAAATAGAACTCAGTCCAAGGTAGAAAAATAAAAGGTTAGGGTCTGCCGTCTTTTGTAACGTTTCATTCCTGGGGGCCAGTGCTTTCAACACTGAAACTGGGGGCTGTGCAGCAGTTTGATTCAACTGGTCCCTCGATTTAATGGACTGTAGGCCTCACAAAACTGCTGAACCAAACCTTTTGAAAGATTCTGTGCCTCCCATACACAAATCCATTAGTGCGGGCGGCAGCGATAGACGATAAAAAAAAGCTACAGGAAAACAGGCCATGTGAAGCAGATAAGAGCCTTCTTCCAACAGTCCTGCACTTGCAAAACATTTTTAGGTCTAGTAAAGAAGCTTAATCTACATACTGCCATAAGCAACAACTGGCTTTCTTAGCATCCTTTCCCATTTCTTATCTACCCATATCAAAATCCAGCTTATAGGCAGAATTAGAAGCACGCTGGGAATACAGGAAGCAGCAGGGTTGCATGCTAGCAAGAAGAATCTTGCTATCTTTTTCCGAATAAGAGGTTTGGGTAGGGTGCAGTGGCCCAGTAGTTGGGCTAGTCAATCAAGTATTGCATGGACAGTAAGCTTGAGACATACAGCAGGCACAGAACACGCAGGCATAGAACAGACAAACAACGCAAAAGGGACAGAGCGATGTCAGACTGGGTTGATTTGCAATTCTTCACCTTAACACTTTTTTAAAAGAAAACGCTAGACCCCAAAGGGATATGAAAGCACATTTTTGTAGGAGGGAGAAAAGAAAGGTATGGCACGTTCAAGAGGACAAATGGGACCCAGATCAAAGATGTTCTCAGGTACTCTGCAAGAGGAAAATCTTTGCAATACTTGTTCTGCACCAAGCAGGAATTATAGGCAGAATTACTCAGTATCATCCTCAATGTGCTTCTAAAATTTAAGGGAAAAAGTTAGCAGTAGGACAATTGTACAAATCGCACAATTATTCCCAGTTTAAATTCTTCTATAATCAAGAGCCCATCTATTGAAAATATCGAGAAGTAGCGCACTCCATACCACGGGCACACACTCTAACACAATGTGTCCCAACAAAGATGTTTCCTACAGTTAATCTTCCATTCAGCTGCTGTACTTTGAAGTGCTCTAAAAAAAGAAAGTTACTCATATGCCCTTCAGGCTGCAGCAGCTGCCACAGTGAGGAGTGAGACACAAAGGGACTGCTCCACAGCCACCGAACGGCAGAGACCTGCGTCTGCTCGAGCCTCATAACTCATTCTGCCATTGGAGCTCCAGAGTTTAACAGACAACAGGTCACCAAACGAAAATGGAAGTCATACAAGTGACAGACCTATAAAAAGGATAAATTGCTTACAGGAGCAGACATTAATTTAAATATACCTTGACATTAGCTTAATTGGAGGGTATCTGATCCCACGAAGTTCTGATATTCAGTTTCAATAGGTTTTCAGGTCTTGATCGTAAACAAAGAAGTCTTTTATAGTCATTCCTGTTTCTGTCAAATCAACACCGGTAAAATTCTTACAGTTTAGCCTTCATGGTTCATGTAAACCTAAATGCTGGATACAGACGTAGAAACCAGCATTTTTAATGCTCTCACCCACTCCCAGCATGTACGCATCAGAGGCACATACAAGCCAAATACCTACCTTGCCAAAGTAGGTGGGAAGACATCCTTACTGCATTTAACAAGGTAAATACGTTAGGTTTTTATCTAGGCCATGCTGCATTTATTCCACCAATTATTGTACTAATCACTCTCTTGAGAGCACATCTCCCTAAGTGAAGGCCAAGAATGCATCAATTTTACGTGCTTCAGGAATGAATTCCCATGATAAGGCAAACACATCTATTCAGTCATGAGTGGACAACTTTTTTACTATAGGCTTCCTAGCCCAAAGTAGAGCAGTGGCTTTGTTTACTTCATCATCCTTAGAATCAGATGGAAAGCCAAGAAAAATGTCGCTAGCTTGCTACTGCAAATGCTGCATGGACAATAGGTTTTTCATACATCATTTCTTTTATGCATTGTCTCCATTTCATAGTTCATGGGTTTCCAAGAGATGAATGACAGATGTAGCAAGTCATTTTAGCTGCCAAAATAAATGTTGGTCACTCCACTCATTGTCCAAAGTCTTTGACTAAACAGATTCAGGATGTTATTACAAGGTGAAACTCCACTCAGCGTAAGGCCAAAATCATGTAGAAACAGAAAGCACAAAATTCATTACACTCATTACCAACATTTACATATGGGTGGAAGTAGAGAGCAAGAAACCTCCAAGCCACACCTGATCCCAAAAATCTAATGAGGAGAAGAAGAATCTTTGAGTTTTCCTAGAGCTATAGGGGAAGAAGCTATTTCTCTGCATGAAACTCGTAACTGAAAAAAAGAAAATATATTCATTTTTGTATCAGAGGTGATTGTGGAATGGGTTTGGATTTTGATGGTCAAACTCAAGGACTGGGAAGAAGAGGGAAAGTGGCTAACAAAGGAAAAACAAATTATTTTTATATATTCATTTATTTACCTACTAGGGACATGTAAAAGGAGAAAATACCATCTTCCAATTGATCTGATTGCTCTCCACTTGTAGTGCAATGTTTCTCCCTTTTGCCGCCTAAGAGCAAGCAAAAGCTCTTTGTCATGTAACCCTGAAAAAAGGAGCTGTTTTTCACTGTTGATCAGACATGTTTTATACATTCTAATGATAATTCAGACTGTTCGATTAGGACTGAAGAATATAGATAGCAGTACAATAGTAACAAAACCAGCTGATATAACGGAAGGATTTCCACGCAGGAAAGATTTCTAACAAGAAGTTAAAATGCCCAGCTCACTACTCACTCACATTGATCTTATTACCTGCCAACAAAACTGCAGTGAAATCTGGAAAAATCAGGTTTTGAAGGCATGCTGTAAACATAGCTTCCATCATTCAAGCCAGAACCCTGGGAATTCTTTTTCTGTGATGTTTCGTAAAAACAAACAGAGGGAAATCAGAGATTTTTAACAAGTTTGCTTCAAAGTATTGAACAACCGGCCTCTCATTTTGGCTCCTCTCTCTAATTCCTAGGCTGACAAGTGTATGTGGTGAATTAATGCTGGATATGTGAACAATGGACACTCCAGGTCTTTTCTATTGCTTCAGTGATGCAGAGCTTAATTAGATGGTTAACTAGGCATATGGCTACTTTGCATCATTGTAGGAGCAGAAAACATCTGACGTGCACACTGCTTCTAGAAATTTAAAAGCAATGCGATTGTTGAAAGTTAATCTTCCTAGATGCCAATAGCAAATGGTTGGGGTTCTATAAGTGTGGAGAATATGACAAGTTTTTCATTATTCCTTGTAAATATCAACAGATACGAGCAGAAGATTGAACGTATACAGTGATTATTTTTGATTGTAGACCCATCAATAAGTCAGACTAGAAAAATAGAAATAGACTGGGTGAAAACAACTATTTTAGATCAGTAGTCGGGTCAATTGCCAACTCCAAGATTAATCACTTTTTGAAAATAAATTCCAACTTTGAAAACTGATGGCAACTTTTATAAAGAATGCTGCAGCATCATCAAGTGTAAAAACAAATGAACAAAGCCTGAAAGCTTCAGAAGAAAACTGTTAAAGGTTGTTCATCTGCATGATGAAAAACAATGCTTGATTTTTAATGTTGAAATTATCAGAAACTAATCACAAAGAGAGTAACAAACCAGAGCAGTATTTAAGAAAGTATGGCTGATCCTTTTTATCACTTGAAGTTGTAATCTAAAGGATCATGAACTTCTCTAATGTATTCATTATTTAAATTTATTCACCAAATAGGTTTCATAAAAGATACTTGGTCTAGTGGCAATTTACAACCAAATCTCAGTGAACATTAAATATTCAGAACTCAAGCTCTTTTGAACACTGGATTTGTATGCTCTGCTTCTGTTGTTTCTATCAAGAAAGATAAAAAACCCTACAGTTCTCGTTCTGATTCACTTGCCCATAAACTTGAAATTCATGTTTATTGTATTTTGATGCAGTCTTTTTCAATTATCCTTATCAGTGAGTGTTTCAGCCCTCATGTTTGTCTGCTAACAAAGTCACAGGAATCAAAACCAAAGGAGAATATGAAAAAGGAGCTTAGCACTTGAATATCTATGTATCAAAAGTTGTCTAGTCACAAGAAGTATCATTTTTAACATTTTGGAAACCTCAGGCATATCCAGAGAGATGGAAAACTACATTTAATGCTTCTAGGTGTTGGTTCATGAGTAAGGGCCTGAATTACACATTTTTAATTTGCATTATAAAATTCAATCCAACTTCAGTCCTTTCCTGATTACCTTTTATTATTTCAATAACAAAAAAATCAGGCTGTTGTCATTTAGCTACCTACTTTAGTGCTTCCAGTAGAACTTCTTATAGTCACACAGGCTTTATACCACACAATGTTTGTTTCTGCCACGTTAGCATGATTACACGAACTACGCATAATCTCAATCATTAGACAATAAAGAGTCTGGCAGTGGAGTCCCACCCAGTGTTCTACTGTCATAGTTGAGTCTTCTGTGTGATTCGCTATATTTCACCTATCTTGGCAGAAGTCGTTTATCAGAATTGATGTATATTGAAAAGCAGAGCAGAAGAGTCAGATACATGGTTTTGGCCAAGTTTGTTCATTCCCAATGGATTTCATTCCTCTCTGTACACATTTTTCCTCAATCTGTATTATTTTCATAAGGCATGGAATACTTTTTCCCCCTCTCAATAATGTCATTTGAAAACTAAAATAATCTGTTTCCTCTGCCTTCAGCAAGCTTTATAAACCTAGGTCTTCCTTCAAGTACTGCTGTTAAAAGTATATCCAGTTCAACTGGTTGGGTTGCTGGTCCTTAAACACATTTTTTTAAACAATCAATTTACTGAGTCTCTCTACTTACTTTAACGACCTGTACCTACCACAAAAGATAAACTGGATTAATACCTCAAGCACCAAAATTCTAGATCCTGTAGCTGTCATTCCTACAGTACTGCAGGCATTATAGAAATATTTGTGATTTAGGAAGGGCTGGGCTAACCATTCCGAGGTAAAAAAAAATGCTCAAAGGAAACTAGGGGCAATTACAATTATTTCTTTAACATCTTTGAACGAAAGCAGTCAGTATCAAGAAACAACTAATAGTGGTACATAAAATAATGGCAATAGGCAATCTCTGCTTTATCAACTCCAGGGAATTTGTTAACTCCAGGGAATTCAACTCTCTCTAATACTATTAGCAAGTAATGCAGCCAAACAGAAGAAGATTCCTACAATAAATAGGTGATGATCAAATCTCATATATCAAAAACTTTCAGGCAGGGAGCACAGACATCGTACAGATTTCAGTATGGTTAGTAATCTGGCATTTATCTGTACCTATTTGCTTTCTATGACATTAGAATAAGAACTTAAAACAATCATACAAGCAGCATCCCTCTGCAGACACCTCAAAGTTTGCATTCCCTTTCCATGTCACTGCACTTTGCAACCACTAATTAAAAAACAATTTTTTTCTTTCAAAATTACACAGTGAATATTTGGCTTTAGCCAACTCTTATCTTCATTACAAAGTGGCTGCTGCCACTTCCTCTCAGTAGGAAGTGATCCATGTGAGATGAAGGCTCCAATTCACATTTTTAAACAACATTTCTCCCCTTTAATGTGAAGCGATTCTCAATCATTTAATGTAGATGAAAGACGAAGTTGACAACTTCCAGCTTTTTATTCTCTTTCCTATAATTAACATTTACCTTTCCCAGTTGACATGTCTTACATGTAAAATTCGGAACAGTCTGACATGAATGAAGAAGCCTACCTTGTAAGAGAGTATGTAATACATAAGAGAAATAGTGCTAGCTTCCTCCCTGGAAAAGTAGAATCTGCAATACAGAGTAAGGAAAATTTTATTTCAGTGGAAATGAAAAGAAATAAATCTTATGTGGGAAAAGAGAGGATTTGTTCCTAAATTTAAAGAGTGTAGCATGAACAGCATAAGGCCACCCTGCACCGAAAAATAATAAAAACTTCAAGAATTAAGGTGTCTAGTTAGAAATACCTACCTCTAAATATCTTAGAAAGAAAAGTGCCAGTGTGAAGCAGGATTTGGATTCAGAAAAAGGCCATTTTAAGCACCAGTGCAGTAACGTACCCAGGCAAAAAAGTAGAAACTCACCTCTGCAGCAGGAGAGAGAGGGAAAAGGTTAAGATGAAAACAAAACTAAGAGCCACAGAAGCAATTCCCCAAGGACACAACATGACCAAACATTCACAGGAGCCATAAGAAGTAATTTACTCTATATCACAAAAAGCACAGCCTGTTCTGTTCTTTGTCAGTTCTCACTGCCAGGAAAGAGAGATCGTGGCCACCCACTCAGGACTCTGACATTTTCATTCCAATCCCTCCATCATCGGTAGTCCAGCTGTGACAAACGACTCTTGCCTGCCATTTGGGACAAGGTCTGTACCTCACTAGCCATCCCGGGTGGCAGGGGCAGGCAGGCAGCCCACCAGCAGCACCACTCGCAGAGGAGGGGAGTCACAGAATCAGTTTCGGTTGGAAGAGAACTTGAAGATCATCAAAAGTCCAACCGTTAACCTAGCACTTCCGAGTTACCACTGAACCATCTCCCTCAGCACCACATCTACACATCTTAAATACCTGCAGGGATGGTGACCCGACCACTCCCCTGGGCAGCCTCTCCAGTGCTTGAGAGACATTTCAGTGAAGAAATTTTTCCTAATATCCCATCTAAACCTCCCCAGCTCCCTCATAAGACTTGTGCTCTAGAGTCCTCACCAGTTTTGTTGCCCTTCTCCGGACCTGCTCCAGTACCTCAGCCTCCAGATATCATTACCGCTGTTACCACTGTGTTATGGAACAAAAAAAAGAAATGGTAGAGATCACCAGCATTTTTCAAAATTCCTTGCGAATTCAGCATTTAGTGACTTACAACCACTGCTCTATAACGTGATCTATATTGTAAGCCTAGCTGTCAAAACCAGATGAATTAAAGTCTCAAACCCAAGGGACAGGGCAAGGGGAGGTGGGAAGCTCAGCATCCCGATCTGCATCGTTTCCCCAGGGCACCTCTCCCTTACCCTCCTGGAGGAGGAGCTCCAGCTTTTAACTTAGGTACCTGAATTAGAAGCAGTTGAGGTGGGTGTGTTGCGAGACTGAACAGTATATTTGCCAAAAATACTCTTTGGAGTCAAGGGTAACGGTTCACAAATGTGAGCGCTGAGCCAAGCTAATGGTCGGAAATTTGAAAAATATGAATTTAAAAAAAAACCCCAAACTCTTTCATTTCCACATTTCCAAGATGAAATATTATATCAAAATGACATTTTCTTCAAAAATGTAGCCAAGAATCCTTTTTATGTGAGAAACACCCCAAACCAAAGCTATCATCTTAAAACAACTATTTAATTCGATTTTAAACCATGTATCTTACTTCTCTTTTGCTGGGGGAAAAAAAACCAAAACATTATGAAATTATTTTTCCCTGTTTTTTTCATTATTCATAAAACTGGGGAGGGGGGGGGAAGTGCCTCACATTGCTAACAGCCTACTCATGAAAGGCATACACTGTCTCCTTCCAGACAGGCACTAGCCTTTTGACTTTCCAACCGAAACACTTGGTCATAGAAATACTTATTGCAGTAATGGATACAACATATATAAGAACTGAAGCAGTGGAAGTGCAGAACAGCAAGTTGGTAGCAAACACAGCGGTGGGTTAGATTGCCTCCAGGATCAATTCAAGTACACCCTGACTTTTCACCACTGCAGCTAATCTAGCAATTGAAATCAGAGAGACCTGCAGAAAACTAGCTTTTGACAGGTTACTGCAGGAGGCGAAAATCTATGTTTAGGAGACTGGAAAAATCACCAGAAAATGTTATCACGTTTAAAACCCACTAATCACAGGATATTACCTCATGCCAAAAGGATAATGCAAAGCTTTAAACAACCAGGGTATGAAAAAATGCTTTCTGTTTGCCAACGCTATCTCACTTCATCCATCACTTAAGATGCCACAAACATGAAAAACAAAAGCTGGTTTAAGTCATAAATGAATCTTATAGGTACAAATGTACCTGCTACATGCACATACAGACACATGTGTTCAATTCCCAGAGTTCCATACACTTCCTCAGAAAACATGCTTTATATTTTTCCCATTTTTAACAAAATTAAGTTCTCATGTATTTATACATGTGCTATTATCATGCTTTTCTCAGATTCTGGAGTGGACTGAAGTGCTCAAAAACCTCCTAGAAAAATATTTGCGAGGACTGAGAAATAACCTCAGGAAGTTAGAGTGACACTCTTGGAATGCAAAGATCAAGGGTTTATTTTCACTGTTTTTATTATAAACAAAGAACCCACTACAATTGCAGTGGCATCACTGGGGGAGGCAGAGGGAGGAGAAGAGGAACAGTTGGAAAGCTGGAAAAACTAGATAATTATTTGAAAGGCCTAAGTATATTCCTCCTGTACTCCTCACATCACTATGGCAATGAATATACCCCAAGCCTTTTCACCAAGAGCTTCATGTCTATCTGAATTAAGTAATAACATCACAAATTTTGGAGGCTGTTTAAAATGCCTCTATGTGAATTAAAATGGGAATTTCTAAACTTTTTCCTGGTTTAAAAAAAAAAAAAAAAAAAACACAAAAAAAAGGAACAACCAATCCACAAATGCCAAAATACCAAGAAAAACAAAAGTTAGAGGAAGAAAGAAAATAAGCTCTGTTTCCTGACCATGCAAACCATCAGGAATTGTTTCATCCTAAACATTAAAAGCCCCAACCACTGCTAGCATGTGGAGAGATAAGACATTTACACCTCCACATGAGCGCTCATACAAACTGTTTCTTGTTTATATCCCTATTAGGAGTTCACAGCAGTCACCAAGATTATTTCACTTGATTTGATTCCTTCTCTGTTCTCCATGGCTCATTTACCAAGTCCCATACAAGGCTATTCAAGTCCATTGGGAAGAGCCAAAGTTAGCATTTGTACTCACAAAAGCTGCAGCCCGATAACACAAAGTGGAGCCCTTGCCACCACAATGCCAGTTCTTTCACAGCACTCCACCAGTGCTCTCGCCGAGGCCATCTTCTAAGGCAAAGGGGTAAAACAATTTTCCATGCTGCTTCCATGTTACTGCTTTTCCCACCTCACTCAATCTATCAAGGACAAAATGGGGTATTGTGACAACACGCCAGGGACAAACAGTCCTAAGGTCGGTGTCTTTGGTTCACACAGCATTCATTGTATCCCCAAGTTTTCCGATACAGCCGTTCGGTTGCAAGGAATAATAAAAGTGAGAGGGCCTGAAGAAAGAAAGTACATCTGGGTAAAACCAAAATACATTCCCAGCAATCTGTTCAAACACATGTTTTTTCTCACGGACAAGAGCATGCGGAAAGCATGTATGACTGACGATGATGAGGCACTGGTTTTGTTTTTCAGTTATGGCTCACTCAGGAGACAAAGAGGATCTTACTGTGTTCCACAGGAAATGTATAAAAGCAGTTTCCTCAGTTTCTACACAAAATAATAATAATTTAAAAATGTTCAGTTCCAGATATGTTCTCTGCTAACCGAAAACTAAAACTGTCACATGATTTTCCGTAAGTGATTTCTAATAAGTTACTGTCAGCCTACTGTCAAACCATGTACTTACCGTGGCTTTGTATAGGGTAAAATTTAATTGATACATGAACAAGCTATCTATTTCTGCTCTAAAAACATAATGCAGTAGAAAAAGCCAATAAAGAAGCAATAAAGAATGGTTTAGTTACTTTGAAATATTCACCGTTGTTTTGTATTAGGGTTTGTCATAGTTCCTGTGATGATGAGGAACTAGTTCATAGTTCATCATGGGGAATACCATCAACGCTGTTGAAGAACCACAACAGACATGCCCATCATCTGCAAAACTAAGCAAGTACGAGGGAACATTAGGAAGAGGATAGTTCAAAAAGATTCTTAAGAGAAAAAGATAACCCACACAACCAAAGTTTTCTTGTGTCCCTTCCCGGTTGACGGCCACCCTGTTTGGAGGAACAACCACTACAAGTAGGAGGCTGGGCCAGGAGACTGAGCTGCCGATGTCTGCTGGGCACCGCTGCCGCCCTGTTTTACCTGTCTTTTCTAATGCCGGGGCAATGAGCCACTTGCTGAGGAGGACGACGTCCCTACCTGACCCATGGTCCCTTCTCCTCAGCTCCCGCCTTGCCTTCCCCTGCAGAGCTGCCCCGCTCCTACCACTCTTCACCCGCTGGCTTAACGCCCAGCTCTTCAGGAGGATTCGGACGGCCACGCTTGCAACTCTGAAATAATAAAGACTTTTTAGCATACTTATCATTATGGCACTGCATTTTCTGCTGCCAAATTTGTGGAGACCAACAGTAACTTTTACCTTCCTGTTTTGGGGAAAAAACCATTCTTTGCTCTACTGATAAAAGGAAGGCTTTTGTAAGAAGTCAAGGAGAATATAACAGCTAGTTGATGGGAATTCACTATGACAGCAAGTGAAAGCATATACGCTGCAACAATCAAAACAAAACATTTCAGCCAGCAGTGCCTGAAAATTTGCAAATATTTTATTAGCTACAAAACCTGTCACTTACTGTCCCCAAAACACAATGGAAACATTGGAGAATATTTATTCCAATGCAACTTTTTTTATTGGAGTTACAGAATAGACTAACTTGCTAGTTAAATATTACAAGAAGGAAAATATTATATCAGGCACAGAATTTTCTTTAAAAAAAGAAGTATTACCTACATCATAGTAATACGGCTTCGTTTCATTCTACCTTTAATATTAGAATTCATAACTGTTCTGAGATACTACCCTCCTGAGTAAGTGCTAAAACAGCCCAGTATTACTGTCTTAACTTCATCTGTAAAATATGAAACAAACTGGAATTGGAACACTGAACACTAAGCAACCTTCCAGAAAGCTTCTCAGCCTTTAAGTTAACCTCCGTGCCAATCTGATCTCTTCACTCCTATCACATGCTAAAATAGACACTATATGCCACATTTGCTAAAGAAAATTAAGGACCTGCAACTACAACTAATAAAATATTCTTTCCCTTTTATTTTTTTTAAATGTGACCAAAGAACAGAGGCTTCTGGAACATCATCCAAAAATAAATGGTGGAAATAGATATCTGAACTTGGTATGATTCATTTGCACATGTGATCTGGGAATGAAATCTAATACAAGTATTCTAGAAGGAAATTAAACACAGAGTTAGTCTGAAAAATTTAAAAATAAGAGCAGGAAACAATACATGATATTTAATCTACACTAAGGCAAGCAAACAGTCACAGAGAACTCAGAAATATTTTCTGAATGGCAGAGAGGTAGGTAAAAGTCAATAACGTTTAAAAAGGCCTATAGCTAAGGACAAGGATGGTTTTCTTTGTGTATCTGGTCAGAAGCAAACCAATGGGGCCTGTTACAGAATTACTGGATGTTCATCAGGCTGTTGTGTTTGGGTCCTTGTGTGCTCTGCTCTTAAGTTTCCTCCTTTGGCCTGGGTGGCTTCCAGCATCATCTCCTTCTCCAGCCTCTCTGGCAGAGCTGCCCCCATCTGGTTTAGAAGCAGGACCTCACAGATGAGGCTCGCCGGATTGAGTGCTGGCTCTCCAAAAAGTCCTATTAACTTACAAACACTTGTGACCTGAATTCAATGTTCGGACAAAGCTAACAGACAGCTGAGCCACTCTGGAAGTTCAGCACTTTTCTCCTTCCTGGTTTTCTCTTCCCTCCCACAAGGTTCAACTCCTTCCCTTGTACTGATAACTAGAGCCCATCATACATCTGGTGAGCTGATTCAACTGCCTAACGTTCAGAAAAACACCTGAGGGGGCAACAGGAAAAACAATCCACAGAAATGTTGCCAGTCAGCGAGTTGAACCAACTTAAGGTGAGGACCCAAATAATGACAGAGGCAATACAAAGTAAGTAGCAGAAATACCTAAGGAGGACAAGAAAAGTTGTCATGCAGAACCTTCTCCTCCAGAACCACCCTCAAGGGGTTAAAACTGATTTAGCCATATCATATAACTTCACCCCAAAGAGCTTTCTGATTTACTGTTTATGTCTCTGAGGACATGATACACAGGCTTGCAAGGGGTTTAAGTGCAATACAATGACTTTTTACTTTAAATAACACTCAAAAGATTTTGATAAGGTCAGGAGATAATTTTGTGTCTTTCTTGCCTGTTTTTCCTCATCACTCTGAAACATACTTTAAATAAGAATTTCAGGGAATGTATGTTCCTCTTGAATGCAAGCCTCTCCTTTTCTGCCCTCCTCTCTTTTCTTATATGCAGATTTGGCTAATTCTTCAGTCAAGGAAGTCTTGTATATTTGCAGAGTAGATACTTCTTTCTCCCTCCTCTATCCTTTGTCTCTTTCTTCAAATTCCTGCTAGTCTCTCGTCCTCCACGGCCAGGCTGATTTTCCAGATCTGCCCCTTCCTTACCAGTATAATTAGGGAGGTACCCTTGTTTATTCTACAGTTTCCTCCCAATATCAGGTTATATTGCTTAGATACTCCTGTCAGCCCAGCCGACTCACTACACTTCTCCAAATTCCCACGTGGTTCCTTATTATTGACATCTCTATGCTACCATGATATGGCTGTTAGAGCAGCTACGGGGTCAGATGGTCACTGGTGATATCTGTGACCGCTGACCTGAAAAATCACTGAACGAGGAAGCTGTGGGTGTTGGGTTTTTTGCTAAGCCCTATATAGCTCTTATTTCTTCCTGGATGTTTCACTAGTGAAAGGAAAATCAACATTATTACAGAGAATCAAGCAAAACAATTCACTTGATCAAGAGGTTGGTGTACAAAGACCGAGCTACAACTGTGACCAAGTAGGCTGTACCTGGAAGTTGCAAACACGTCAGTAGAGAGAAATTCTGAAAGATTCGGTCCACTCCTTCACTCCTGTCAGGAAACAGATAGATGGATGCTCCCATTTCACCCAAGTTCACCAGCAAAGGGAAAACGATGGTCTGATTTCCTATTCCGAGACTAACAGGACATCTCTCAATACAAGATCCTTTTGGATTGCTTTTGCAATTTTTGGAAATACAACGCTGGGTATAGATGACTGGTGAGAACAGGGTCTGGGGGGAATTCTCCTAGATGGAACCTAGAAAGGAAATTAAGGAGGGGTCTGAACTAGACTTTGTGGGATTAAACATTGTTACACATTAGTTCTCTTGTTTATATTTCATTGTCCTTGTCAGCAGAATTTAGCACAGACCTCCATTCCTCCCTCCCCTTTCCCCAGTCTTGAATATTTTGATCTGTTGCAGACATTTCTTCCAACCACATAATAAGATTGTTTCACTTTATACTTGACATTTTCTTCCATCTTTAGATGTCATGGTATATTCTTAAAGGAAAAACAGTCATCTACTGTAAATTACGGTGATGCTGAATTTAGCGTGGTGCTTGCCTGGGAACTGCAGCTTTGTAAATTCAGGCTGCAACAGTATTGGTTCTCTCGAAGAGAGATGTCTTCTGGCTGAACAATGATGAGCACCGAATTCTGGGATTTTCTCTTAAATAAATTCTTTGTTACTCCCGAAATGAAAATGAGCTTTGTATTTTGTTTTTAAGCGAGGAGACTATGCAAGTAAAAACCATCAATAAAGCACGGGGGAAATAAAACATTAACTATGCTGGGAAAGATTAAACGGATGGTGAAAATTATTAAAATGAAGACACGGGGGCCAAATCAAGCACATAAATAGTCCTAGTGATTTCATTTCTGCAAAAGAGAAGTCTGGGGCATTCCGTTAAGCTACTCATATTCAGAGTATTTTGCTGGACTGCAACCTGATGTCAAGCTTCACCTGCGCTGTAAGTGCCAACTTCTGCCTTACTGTGAAACTCCCTTGTGCTCTGCTTTATAGATCATCACTTCACGAACTACTTTTGGGTATTCTCCAGTAGATGTATTGCATTACAATCCTGTTTCTGATCCTCCCTTTCCCATTCAGTGCCACTGTGAGAATAGAAAGCTCCCTTTCATCTTGTCCGCTCCTTCTCAGATGAGACTTCTCCAGGAGACTTGGAAAAGCCTCAGGTCAGCCGTGGCTTTGCAACTCTTCCAAATGTAGGATCTTACGCTGAATGATTTTGGCTCTTTGCACAAAGGAGGCTATCACAGTTAGCAGATGGCACTAGAAGGTTTAAATTCTATTTTTACTTTTGAAATTAACTTGTAATAGCTTGTCAGGAAAAAGTGAGGGCCAATTTTTTTAAAATATTATCTCTCATATTGGATACCTATATATAGATGCATGAAGCCAGACTTTCTGAAGCAACCGGAACACATTTAGGCACCTAAATAAAGGTCAGATTTCCAGAAATGTTCTGCATCTGGAAGCTCTCACCACGCTTAACACACTAAGCTCTTGGAAGACTAGCGATATATTTAGACACCTAAACAAGGGCTGAGTTCTTCTAAAAATCTGGTCCCAATTGTGAATGCTAACATCTCCTGAGTATCTACTCATTGGAGGCTGTTTTCTGAAAAGCTGACTACCTACGACGCCCACTGTGACTCTGTCTTCTCTGAAAACCAAAGGCCTAGCTGCCTGACAGCAGACACAAACCAGAAAATTCCCTTTTTCACTTTTAAATTTGAAAACATTCACCTCTTGCAGCAGCAGAGGACTTAATTTGTTAATGCTTTGTAAGTACACGACACTCCAAGGTAGAAATTACAAAGGATGCACTGAAACTTACTAATAAAGCGCTCTAAAAATGAGCCATACTTTCAGGGCTCCAGAAGCGTATATTTAAGTTAAACCAGTTTTGTTAGTGGAAATACCACCTTATTCCTGGAAATAGAGTGAAGAGGAGTCTTCTACTGGGAATTTTCAGCTGGATGCGATTATGAATCCCTTTTTTACACACCATAAGTATTGCATGACTTTGAAATCATCATTTTTTTTTCAATTAAGATGTCAGTAAAAAATAAGCAATGGATCACATAGGGGTGATCTTAAAAAGCACAAACATCAACCTCAGTTCTGTGTTGACATTTTATAGCTTATTTTCCAAATGCTTCAGTTCCCACCCTCATAGAATTAACATTTTCTTTAATTGTCACTTCACCATAATGATGATAGTACAAAACAAGGATTTTTTTATCACTCTCATAACATGAAGTTGTCCTCCATTTAGCTTGTGCTAAAAAAACCCGAAAACTGAAAAGGATGTTTCCCATCCATGCTACTACTCGCATTCTCTAACCCTACAATGACTACTGTGATAGTTTTGTGTAATGGATTTTGAAAGCACAGTAGTGGTACAGTTTTAAATGTATCATTTTCACCTTTAAATAAGAGCCTCACAGTTTCACACTGGAATGCACTACTTCAATCTCCTCACAGCATTTTGCCACCAAAATTATATTTTTTTTTTTTCCTCAGGAGAGAAAAAAGAATAGAACTTAAAACACAACAATGAAAAGCTCACATACTAATGAACCTTAGCCTGCTTTTTCCCCCAAAGCAACTCAAAGCACTTAACAAGTCTCAATGAAACTGCCTCTAAAATAACCTCCCTGTAAGATGCAAGTATTACACCATCTGTAAATTAAACAGCATCGTTTCAACTACAGTAGAATATCCCTATTAGAAGACAGACATGAGAACATTTTCTCATTTTTAAGCAAGTCTTCTACAACTCTCTCAATATTCTACACTACAAGTTAAGTTCCCTATGATTAATTTTTTTTGCACATCTAAAAAGATAACTTTAAATACATTTTAAAGACTGAGTGTCTTTATACTTCTGAATATATTCATAATCCAGCTATACATGCCAAAACTCCTGAAATAAACCAGTTTTATGCACTTGGGTAATTTTTCTTTGTATGTAACTATTCTATTTCAGCCTGAGAAGTCTGCTGGGATCATCAAGCATATACAGATTTTTTTCCCTCCGTGATAGCAGGCAATTTTTCTTGGGGACAGTGTTGGGGGTTGGTTTTTTTTAGGGAGGGAGAGAACAGATCAGCTTGCTGATTTCAGGAATACTAAAAGTAAAGCATATCTGCGCAAGAATGCCAACAGTTTAATTCAGTCTCCTGTTGTAAAATGTATATCCCTGTGATAGCAAATTGATGAACAGACCTATTTCAGCACAGCAGAGTGGGGGAACTGCGTTGAGTATCACTGAAAATTTAAGCAGCACAACTGGCTTGAAAACATACACTCACTGGGTTCTAAAACACCGAAGAACCACACTTTCTAGTATTTTGGAGATGGGCTGAGAAAGCACAACCTGAAGAGAAGGGTGCCTCCCTGTGGCAAAGGAATACAGGAGAGACCAGGCAAACTACTGACCCTTAATTCCAGCTTCTCTTTCCAGCAGCCACAGCACTGTTTTATGGGCAAAGGGATTATTAAACATGAACACAAACTAAAACCCTCTGTTTCAGAACTGCTTGAGAACTAAATATTTCTAGTACCATCATACGGATTCAAGCAGCTACAGCATCAAACGTTCCTCCTCTTTATGCCGTGGAAGGAAATTTCCAGGACAAAAATATAAAAAATACACAACAACAACAACAACAAAAAAAACCAACCAGAAAATTCCCAAACAAACACCACCTCAAAAATTTTCCTAGCTTTGGGACCGCAAATTTTAAGACTTTTTATTCAGCTTTTAATTTGTTTTAATTAAATAGGATTACACCAAGCTTCACTCTTGGGGTCAACCTAAAACAGATATAGGTGCATTTTTATAAAGTCAGAGAATTTCACAAAACATACAAAAACTATTTTGCGCTGAGCTCCGATGAACATTTATTCTTTCTCGTTTGTTACGCCCTTTGCATTCTCTGCTTCTTGTTCTTCCTAATCAGTTCCTCCTTTCCTGCCGAGTCCTACTCTTGTAAGGATGCCGTACTGCCTTTACTATAAGTTCTGTTTTCCTTCTTTTTCCACATCTCCTAAAGCATGTTACTTTTAAAAGTGAGTCAAAGTTACCACACAGTAACAGTTGCCCTTCTTTCATTATTTTGTTAAAATCTAATCTAGCCAGACATATCTCTAGAAATAATTATATTGATTTTATCTGAATGAAGACAGCAACAGTAAAGTCAATTACATTACTCAAATTGAATCACTGCATACATGCAGTTCAAGTGTTTTCAGATGTTTCTTCTTATTTCAAAATGAAATATTGCTAAGAAAGACAATTCATTGTTTCAATTATAGTTATGGTTTTTAGGCCTTGCTCTCTTAAGCTTGTTCTTCAACCCCTTCCTTTCTTCAATGGTACAGTGGAAAAATGAAAGAAAAGAAAGAAAAAAATCAGATACTAGATAAACCAAAAGCTTTTTGGCAATTATAACATTTTTTGACAAAACATACCCTTCTTGTTGGATTAATTATTATTCAGGTGGCTTATTATTTTTATAAGTATTCATGAGCGACTCTATTTCAAGGTAACCCCAAAACTGAATTTGTTTTTGGAATTTGTTTCTAGCTCAATCTGTCAAATATTTTCAAATACATCATGAAAGACTCAGGCTTCAGAGGTGAACAACTGACCCAGGACCACCGCACTGTCTAATGCCTTACAAACCACGGCTTCACTCACCACACATCCCTGCGGCTGTTGCAACTGCTCCTCTAAGTGCCTTTTCCTTTGCACACTTTGATGTAAAATTTATGTGCTGTTGGCCACTGCACCACCTATTTGGATGGTTTAAGATTATACACTCCCTTCCAGATTAATCTCAATGTACTAAAATTTCTGTTCATTCAAAAATTAATACACACTCACGTGCTCTTTTTCAGTGGGTGCAGGTCATGCTCTCTTACAGTTTTTCCAAAATATTCAGCTACCACTTTTTCAACATGTTGAATAACAGAAGAATCAAAGGCAAGAAATCGATCCTTTGTTTGACTGTGGATGTATAAATTGACCAAGAGCAAATTTTTCATTTCTACATGCATGTTTCCACTCTCAAGCTCTATCTACTCTTATTATAACATCAAGACATGCGACAAACTCTTTAAACGGTGTTTTTTGGACCTCAGTTCTAGATAAATCATCTATTTATATGAAGTAGTAATATAACTATAAATATTAAATTAATAAAAGAGGAATTAATTTCTTTGTTCTATCAAATCTAGAGGTCAACAATAGATAGGGGCTTTCAAAGTCTTAAACATTTCTGCTCTTTTTACAGTAAGTTCTCGTCTTCATGAATCCCTCGTTTAGAAGAAAGTTGAGACTAAAATGCCTTAGCAAAACAGAATGAGAACAACGGAAGTTAAAGAAGGAAAAGATTTGCATTGAGTCATATGCAGATGTAGGATTGTTCCCTACAGAGCATTTTCACTTAAAATGGAAAACTGCAACTTTCCAGTTGAGTCCAAAAGGGAAATGTTCAGGGGTTCTTACAGACGAGCTTGACCGCTTTGGTTTCCAACAGACATTACTTTATGTTACAGAGAGGGTTATAAATAAAAACAAACTACTTTTCGAATGTTGGAGGAAAAAGTGCAGGTGAAGTAGTCACAGTTGGGCTAGAGGGAGAGCAGTGCTGAGCCAGCAGGGTGGATCTTAAAGCTGCTGATGGCTAAATAGCCCTGCATCAAATCCCCTTACTGTTACCTGTGTCATAGAAGGCAGGATGGGAACGTGGCTCCCACTTGGCCAACCCAAGGCAGGTAGTGATGACATTTTTCTCCTTAACAATGGAGTTCGAGATGTCTTCATTTTCCATTCATAACAGTCAAAATCTAGAAAATGACGATGAATGAAAACATCAGTGTAAATGGAGGCATTAGTTTAGGTTAATAAAAATTGCATCAGCTCATCTTGAAAACTGGTGCTTCCACTTTGAACTGGTACCTCCACGATGATCAGTTTGCAAGTACAAAGGAAAAAAGTCATTTCAGCCCTCCAATATTGGTTATTTTGATTCTGAAACAGATACAAGCATACTCAAAAATACATGCTTTATCAGATGCCCTTTAAAACTAGTCTTTCTTTGGAAACAGTTTAGGTTTCAGTGAACTGCATTTCCCATGGAGAAAAAATAAACTTTCAAAGGAAAGTCCCCTGAGCAGCTCTAGGGCCCACCTCTGCCTACTCCCTGCTCTACGCACAGGAATGTAAGCACCACTGGGGAAATACTCTAGTTCTCAGCTGGCATCATACCTATATCGTGAGCATAGACAATACACAAGGCGTTTGCACCCTGAGCCTAAGGATGGGCTCAGACGCTGTCATTGGAAGCTCCCCAAAACATGCAGGGATGTGGCTGTTCCGAAAGTTACTTCTCTCAGGCATAGCCCGATAATCTTCATGGGGAAAGTCTGCTGGGAAGCGACCATAACGTTTACAGCAAGAGAGCAATACAGACATAGCTTTAGATGTGAAAGCAATTGTGTGACCACTGTGTACCCCCTCCTAAGCTTCTTGAACTCATGTTATTCTCGGGGTTTTAATTAGCCTTGAAGGAAGCAACAGCCAGTTCCTGAAAGATTTCTTCCCTGTGTGCTGCGCACAAAGACAGGAAACATCCAGTCATGATGTTTCAATAGCATACAGATAACATAGAATAATAGAATACATACAGTAAGATCAGGAATAAAAATAGCATTGTGTCGATGGAACATTTGTTATTATTTATTCTCACTGTGGCAATGGTCAAAGTTCTTAATGAGAATCAGAGCTTTGCTCTATTAGGTGCTCTGCAAACACAGACAAGGACCTGGACCCAACTGTAACATTTTCCAGTGTAATACTTCCACATCAGAAAAGAATATATTCTTTTTCTAAAATTAAAATGAAAAACATTAGAATTTTAATTAGCTTAAGGGCAAATGAGATGATATATACCCTAATAACAGCTGAACTCATAGGAAATAATCCAAAATAGTAATGTTTCTTGAGCCACCTAAAATTATATTGCATGTACTTTCAACAGTCATTGTAAAAAGGTCAAATTTTTCTGACATGACAGTTCAGCGAAAATTATTTAAGTACTGACATTCTACACATCCTACCTAGCAACTTCAGGAACCAGTTATCTGAGACTGCTTCGAGAAGGTATAAAGAGAGACAGACATGAAATGAACCCATGAATTCCATATCTTCAATTTGTGGAATAACCATTTTAAAGTTACTTATTCATTTCATTCAGGCTGACCGCAATGTTTGCGGATTTCACATGTGTCTTTTCCCCCCCACCATGTCAATGACTTGGTATTATTCTCTCTTCCTCACACTACATATTCCTTTTATCATTCTTAATTCCATTAGATAACAAGGAATATTTTGTATATGGAGTTTAATTGTATAGCAGAAATGGATTATACTTATGTCAGAATATGATATAAAACAACTCCCTAAGGACTTGTGTACTTATCATTACACCAGTTCTTCCCTTTGGGTAAAAAGGGCATCTAAAATATTACAAAGGATCATTTTGCAACTGAAGCACAAAATTTGAATTTAAGAGATGCAGGATTGCTGCCTGGTTGCAGAGAAATGCAGTGGGTTTTCCTACGTATTACCCTAGCAGGAAATAAGACTGAAAGTTAAACAAATAATTCACTACAATAGTAAAATAAACTTTCAATATTTCATGAAAACAATAAATAATAGATTGCAGCTGTCAACCTAAAACCTCAGCAACTTGAAATACGGAATAATACTTATTCACACACTCAACTATGCACCCAAGTGAGGGCTTTTTGGTTTCAAATACACCAAAAAAATTTTAAATTTTTGTTCCTCTGTTCTAGAGTCCACAGTAGGCAGATGAAACCTATCATGGTTATCATTATGCTCTGAACTAGGGTAATTTGAAAATAATTTTGAAGTCAAGGTCTTATGATGCTTTATGACCTCCTTTTCTCTTCCTCTGAAATATTCTTGGATTGACTTAAAAGAGAACTACACATATGGTCTACTGGATTAAACAGGGAGGTAGGAAGGCCAGATTATTACCAAAATAATTTATATTTCCTTTCGCATTGGCTGTATATTACATGAGCTGTAAGCAAATGAGACTCTTCAAGATTTACAGGCAGCTATACTTTGGATTAAAGAACAGACTATGAAAAGAGATTTTAAACTAACCAGAGAACAGAAAGTATGACCAAAAACTGGAGATGAGGGGATGGAGATTAGAAAGACCTTCAAGTGCAACTGGAAAGCAATTCTTCCTACAGCACATACTTCACCTATTGTACTTATTATTTAAGTTAGGATTGACAAACTCTGTAAATTTGAAATTTTTAATGACATTATCAGTAAAAATAGATCTTTTTCTTTAGCCTCTCTCTTAAAATAGAGAGCAGCGAAGATAACTACTCAGCAGTCATTATATTGTACTCCTGCACTTGAAGGCAATACTCCATTAAAAAGAAGTAGCACTGTTCATTTGATGATATACTGATACCTCTAAATTTCACTGGGAAGATCCTGCTACCTAGAATGGCCTATGATATACCCGAAAAGCAGAACCATTTTAAAAGGTACATGTTCTGCAATAATCCTAGCAAAGCTGATCTCTCAAAAACAACCCATGGAGAATAGGGACACCTTACACAGGATTTTTTAACAAACAAAAAACCCAACACACACACACCCCCCCCCTCCCCAAAAAGGGAGGTACTTTCTCTTCTTCTGCATTCTTCAATCATCTCTGAGAAATGATGATTAAGAACTAGTTACTTATAGGCAGGTCATTCTATAATTACCCACTAAAGGACTTCTTGCACTTTCACCTTGCAATAGACGTTTATGTCTGGCTGGAGACAAGGTGCCAGTTTGATGCAGTATGTCAGCTTCTGCGTTTTGAGAGATATTTAAAATTTCATCCTAAGTAATCACCCTGATGAACATAAAGAAAAGCAACTGAAATTGGTCCAGGGAAGGCTTTTCTTTCCTCAGTAGAAAGAAAACCTCAGGAAGTGCTTTTGTCACTCCCAGTAAGACTCTGACAGTAACATGTAACCTCCATCCTTGACCCAGCAAGTCTGAACTGCATTTAATTGGTCTGTCTGCACAGCTATGAAAAATTTCTCTTTGTGTACTGTAAAATAAAATGTATATATTTCATACAGCTGGGAAACAATATCTACTATTCAGAGCTGCTGGCAGCACAACAGAGCACTTTCCTTGTTAAACTCTTTGAAACCATCCCTTTTTTTCCAGCCCTGCTTTTAGGTGCACTGAAGAAGCCAAAAATATAAAAGTCAACAAGAGGAGAGTATAATCACTGGAAAACTCAAAGGATATAAATCGTTCTTAGTAGAAGCACAACATTTAGTGGAAATCCCGAGAATCTTTCCGATTTGTTGGGTTGGTTTGTGGAGCTGGGGAAGGTCCTATCAGAAAAAAGACTGACCAGCCTCACTGAAATGAAATCCTCATGTATGTATGTCCTGTCTGGTTTTTTTCTTGACTTACAGATCTTCCTCAGTATCAAGCTACTCCCCATAAATCCACATGACAACAGCACATGGACTTTTATGAGATAAATCTCCGTACTACTAAGAACTCCGTTTTATTTTTTAAAAACTAAGCTTTTCAATATATGATCAAATAAACATTCAAAGATGAGGAATTTACACAGGAAAAGACAGAAGCTTTCTAATCTATAATGCATATGTCTGTCAGTGTGAGTAGTCATGACAGTTTTAACGTGCTCTCAAAATGTGGCCATTTTTTATTGCTGGAAAATAGAATGGCTTAAGGCATATCTATGTTACAGAGTAAGTCAGCCAACAAATCTATGCCAAGAGACTCCCTCGCCGAGAGACAACATGCTGGAATAGCTACACCAGTCACATAAAGATGTAAACAAAGGTAACAGGGTTTATTTCACCACTGAGATGTAGCTACTCAAGACATTTTGCTGGCAACAAGAGCTTGGTAACAGGGAGGTGGGGGGAGGATACGATCTTCCCAGTTTCCAGTTAATATACCTAAAACCAGCAAAATTTATAGCATAGGCTAAGCCCAAGCTGTGTAAAAACATAGTCACTGAAAACTTAGGAAAACTTTCTCTGCTTAAAAGGAGGAAAGCTGTTATTTAAAGGATGTACAAATTGATAATGAATGTAGACTTTTCATTGATCCCATACCAATCCAGCAATAAAACGTCCGATGTTGTAAACATCACCTCCTTATAGGACGGCAAACAATAGCACTGTTGTCTTGGCAGGTCTTCGCCGATTGACATATCTAGGCACAGACCTACTCTCCCTACAGCCTCTCTATAAAACGAGCTTATGCCGCAGAGCGTGACAGGCAGCAGAGCAGGGCTTGCCCACCGCCGCTTCTTCGCGGCACAGGCAGCACTACTACTTCGGGGCTCCCACGTTACTACAGCTTCTAATGGCATTCTGGTCCAGCAGCCCCTTTTTCAGCCCTCTGGCAGCCTTACCTTCCTCTTCAGCCTTTTTTTGTTCCTCTTTTAATCAAGGGTACTTTGAATAAGCCATAAAATACTCCGAGTAAGTCATAAAACCAAAGATGACAGGAAGAGGACATCAAGAAAGCATTATTTCTTTCTGACGCCGTGTGTCGCCTCTGAAGCATAAAAAAAAAATTGTTCCTAAACTGACCTCAGAACTTCCTCATTACTGAAGTCCAACATCTTCTAGGCCTCCATCTGAAACCAAACAACAAATAAAGAGGTAGAGATTAGAGGTGTTCTGTGTAGAAAATGCATTTTGAAGTGATGTATACCATGTGTAAATTAAATCTGTTTCTATTCTTCCAAATACCTTTAGATGCAGTGATAACTAGGGGAATTGAAAGTATGCATATCTCTGGTTGTAACAAGCAGTTTATTCTTGTGTTTTATCTTTATTTTTCTGCTTTCCCTATGAACTCTTCAAGGCAGTGGATCTCCTGCTGTGTGCCTGGAGCATTTCACACGGTTGGGGGGTTGATCTTGTGGTGCTCTTGTAAGGCAGAAAAACTACAGCAGTATTAATAAAATTAATATCTAAATGCGTCGTGAGAACTCTTCACCTGTACAACGATGATATAAATTATTTCCCAAACGCACCATGAGCTTGCAAGTGGCTTGCAGAACCTATTCTGAAGGTGTCATGAAGGAAGGCAAGTGATCAGTCACTAAGACTAGTCCAGAGAGAAGTCCTGTGCGCCAGCACTGCCAAGATGCAAGACCATTTTGAACCTTTAAAAGTGCTCACAATTTTAAACGCACTGGCAGTAGAAAGGCAGAAAAGCAAAGTAAGAGTTTCTTACTGCTTGGGACCTGGGCAACCTTCCGACACAGGTTTCCCTAATGTCTTTAACTTAAATACATAGAAATAAAACGGTAACGGTACTGATAAAAATACTAGCCTCATTTTTCTTTAATCCTGAGTAGAAAGAGAGCATTCCCGTAAGTATTGTTTTGTCAGACATTGAACAGGTGCTAAAATCAGCCTCTCCTGTTTCTCTCCCTGGACATTGTTTAGTGCTGCCCAGTGTTAAATGGTAAAGCACTAATATTTATATGGGCTTATAACTGCAGGTATTGGTGTGAAGTCTTTCCTTTCAGACTTCTGTAACTGTATGATAGTTACACAATGGAGAAATACACACTTTTGAACATTAATTAAAAACAAACCCTTGAAGTACATATTCCATTTGCTTTGGAGCATCAATTATAATACCAGATGTTAGAACCAGATGTCAAAGAATTATTTTTCATAAGCCACAGCTTACAGCCATGTAGCCTCCATTTATCATCTCAGATGGGAACACTTAATTTGACAGCAAGCATTTTGGTTAATAGCCAGTTTCAACATTAGCACTTGTTTTTGAAATTTTACGTATAAGAGATGCGATAAAACCGTCTATAAAGAAAATTCTGTTATTTCAGTTCTGCACCTCAACATTTACAAATCATGTCTGTCTGTGCCTAAGCTGCAAATGTTTTATACACTTGTGAACGTCTGTAGGAGTACGTCTCGCACAGGCATGTATTTTTATACATGCAAGCGGATATAAAATATATCTACAGATAGATGTTGCTGCCTAGAAGCAGTGCTCCTCTTTGCAGAAATTTATCTTAAGATAATTTAAAATAGAAGCTCTTCGATCCTGTGTTTCTTGAACATTAGAAATGTTTATTGATTTCAGTGGATAGTTTTGGTAAAATAAATATTGCAACCTGTTATCTTTGCTTCATGGTCTAAACAGAAGTTTAGACCTAGAACTCTCAGGGCAGCCTATATTTAGCAGCATAAATCCTGTCTTCATTTATGCTTCTTGTATTTCGAGGTAAAATCTATGCCAGATCTTCAGCTGCTGTTAAGCTGGCGCAGATCCATTGACTTCAACACTGTATTCAAATTTCTTTTACATTTGACAGAAAAAAAATAAGCTATAAGTTCTGTAGCCAGAAATAGCGAGGAAGGGATTGACGCTGGCATACCTTACAAGCCTCCTAATAGATATCAATCTGCCCCGATTTTAGCCCTGAAGGTGAGCAGCCCCACTGCAAGACTTCCTTAGAGAAGAACCGGACAATCATATCAAATTATGTGACAAATTTGTGAAAAAGCAAATTCATTTTCATTTTGACCAAAGCCAGGATTTGATTCTCCAGCCAGTGCGAAGAGACAAGTACACTATTTCGACTATGACATTTCAGGTTTGAATTATTTTATCCAGACAGCAAAACACATTTTTTGGCTGTGGATCACACATTTTCAAATCCAGAGGTTAATTTTAGAATAAAATCCTTAAGAAGAAAAATCAAGATGTTAATGTAGCCCTATCACAAACACATATTACATTGTGCTGTCTATACTTGTGAAAAATTAGGAAACTGACATTTTGGTTGTTCCTATTCACAAAACAAAGAATGGCACATACAAATACATAAAGGGACTAAAGAGGAACATACAGTATCGCGTATCAAATAACTCCTACAAATGGGAAATGGGGATGAATCATAACACACCTGTAATTCTTCAATGGGAGGCATGGCCAGATCACAGACTGTAACTGCTAATAAGAAAACCAGAGTCTCTTAACTGCAGATTAACATAGGAATCACGGCCAACATCCTTCCTTTCATGCTGACATAGAAGAAATGTTCATGCCTGCTGTACTTGGGAGCTAAAAAGGGCTTCAGGTCATTTCTAAAAGAAAAGCAGCGCATATGACATTTTTCCTCCCAGCCTTACCTAGAGAAGTATTGAGAGTTTTGTTATGAAAAAAGTCCTGAGTGGAAAAAAATATATTTTTTTTAAGATAAAGAAACAATAAAGAGAAATAAAAAAATAAGTGGGGGAATGTCAGCAGCTTGCCTGGTTTCTTGCCAGTTTCCTTAGTAAGCCAGAAACAGGAATCCCTATGCTTCTTTCAGGTTCACAGCTCTAAGTCAGCATCACCACTTAGAGGAGCCTCGAATCAAAGAGCTCAGGACTTTTGGGGTCCTCAACCTAGGACAGCTTTGCCATACAGACTGCCTTCATGTTGGTGGTCTTCGGTCATAAAAAGTCACAGATGACTGTAGGGAGTCTGAAGGCCATAAGCGTCCTGACTGGGGCAATGAACATTTAGGGTAACTCTTCCACAAAGTTGAGAGGCAGAAACACAGAAGCCCTGGAGGTAACTGTGCTCAAAGAGCCTCCCGGGTTCTGAGCTGACAAAGATGGAATCATTAAGACTTCTCCTGGAGAAGAAATGTTTTCATTGTTTTTATGATGGTTTCAGACTTCTTTTCCGTGATTTTTTTTCCTGTCTCAGAGACTGGAAATTCCACCTTTCAGAATTGGTGGAGCGTCAGCCTTACGAGCACTGGGTAGTATGCAAGCAAAACAAAACCAAACATACTCTTTGAGAAAGTCAGCAGATCAGAACCTACTCTTGACTTTTCTTTCCAGTTCTGGAAGAAAACCAAGATTGAACCATCAGAGTTATTCATACCCTGAAAATTCCTATTTTTCAATATCCTGTAGTAGTTAAGTCAGCACAAGGCTTTTAGGCAAGTCTCAGTTCCTTTCCTGATTTTTGGATGGTTGTATCCAAAATACAATGTAAAGAGACTGAAATCAGTACTGAATTTTTGATACATATAAAATAAGGTCTGATATAGGAAAATGCCTGTATACAGTAAATGTAACTTTTGGCTTCAGTTGTTACGGTCTGGCAAAAGGCTTTCACTGCTCTTATATCTGCTAATGTTATAGGAGCAGTGCATTGCAATTTAATTAACATGTTAACAAACGCATAGTGAATGTAGAGGCAATAAGAAAGTAATATTCCACCCTTTTCATATATATTGTGCATGTTTAACAGCTTTAACATTCAGATCATTAGCCACAAGAAGTTGTTTTTCCAGTCACTGACATCCATGTTTTTACTTCAGCAGCCATAACACTCTTAATGGCTAAATGAGTTTGCTTTCCCAGACACTCTGGGAAATGGTTTTGCTAATCTCAGTCTACAAACTCATTACCAAACTGAATTCCAGCATCTTTTCTAGTGTCTAGCCAGAATATCAGGTTTCAGGCACCTTTCACTACTCCTTATTTATGTAATTCTTTATTAAACCTGCATTTTACAGCCATTTTTTACAACTTGAGTGTATTAAGTTACAAGGTTCTGGATAATTGGAAAAGATTCAGCAACTGCTCCATGGGTACCAAAGATTCGGGATGGAAGTGTAAAATAATTTACAGAGCGGTGATACACACAATGCTGGCAGCGGAACAATTCGATGTTGATGCAATTCACGTGGCTGCTGCTGTGTGCTTTCCATTTTACACAGGAAAGTACATTACATTCCTTCCCACCTCATGTTAGTCTAGGAATTCATTTCTCAAGAATAGCTGTTTCAAGAGTAATATCAAATTACCACGGCAAGATGACCAACACAGTGGCTAAATAATCTGTATTTATGAAGTACTGCAGATGTTTGAAACATTGTGCAGGCAGAAGGAACACAGCACACGTACTGTCGTGTTGTGGCAGCCAAAGGAGTGCGCCAGGTACAAGAAAACAGGGACAGACTCTTCTCAGGGGACAGGAAAGGACAAGAGGGCAACGGACCCAAGTTGCGAGAGGGCAAAGCGGATATTACTATCAGGTATCATGAGGAAAAAGACATCTCTTACAGAAAGGGTGTCACACACCGGAACAAGATGCCTTGCTATGAAACCTCCATCCTTGGAGCTATTCAAGATTCACTTGGAAAAGGCCCCAGGCAACTGCAACTGACTTCTAAGTTGCATTTAACTACAAAGTTAGCTCTGCTTTGACTGGGCTTGGACCAGAAGATGTCCTGTGGTCCCTTCCAGCCTAAATTATTTGATCATCTGATCTCAAGGTCCATCTGACATTCAGGATTCCATTGGAAACAGATAAGTGAAGTCTCCGCTGTGGAAAGCGGAGCCCCCTTTTCTGTAGCAGGCAAGAGAAATAGGGTATCAAATCTTTTTCCTGTTTAAATGTTTGCTGTACCTTCTGCTACCTTAAAGACAGCATGCACTAAAATCACAAGTATTACTACTCTAATTTTGTCTCTTCAAACAATGTTTTTCTGGAAAATGCTATGACATGCTGAGCTTTTAATGGACTTCTGAAGTGCAATCATCTCCCTGCAGACTGAAGAAAGGCTGCAGCTGGAAGTATGCCTGATCCAGAAACCTGTCCTATTCTGCCCTAAATCCATCAAAGTGAATATGGTATTTTAAAAAGTCGCTAACTCCTGAAAAGAGACTTTTGTCAATTATATACTTGTCCTGTGCAGCAGCTTTAAGCTGGGAGTTCTGTATTTTCTTTTTGCTCCTTCTGAACCTCATCCTGATATAAATTTTAAAAAGACTTCACATAACCTACTAAAAAACTAAAAAAGTTCAAGTATCCTGAAGAATACAATCTATAACAATCCAACTAATTTCTGTTTTACCACTGCAGTAAAATTAACAATTTCAATCATTCTTTTTCCCATCTCATGTTAGTCTAGGAATTCATTTCTCAAGAATAGCTGTTTCAAGAGTAATATCAAATTACCACAGCAAGATGACCAACACAGGAGCTAAATCATCTTTCACGAGAAAGCTAAAAATGCATTCAAACTGTAAAAAAGTCTTAAACTTATTAACTAATCTTATTTAGTATACTAACCTTACTAACCTAAGCAGTTGGGGTTTCTATCACACCAACGTCTATTTAAGTATCACAAAGAAGAATAATTTCTAAATGGTAAAAAAAAAAAAAATGGAAATAAACACATCACTTTCTCATCCATCCCAGCTTCTAGAGAA
The DNA here is from genome assembly GCA_013400135.1 of Rhinoptilus africanus. Classification (NCBI taxonomy): domain Eukaryota; kingdom Metazoa; phylum Chordata; class Aves; order Charadriiformes; family Glareolidae; genus Rhinoptilus; species Rhinoptilus africanus. The sequence continues at coordinate 702,864 of VXBO01004453.1, read as the reverse complement.
AATTGTACAATTAATGTAAAGATATTTCTGCTTGTTTCATTTTGGTTCTTATAGTTCTTCATGAATTCGCTGTGCATTTCTTCAAAAGTAACTTAGAGAAAGCAAATTAAATTAAATACAGTAATACAAATTGATAAGATGTAGACTAAAAAAATTTTTTTAAATCCATAAATCTCACACACAGGGATGGAATTCAGAAGATTATGACCATTATCAATTACGGTAAGTAAACAGCTGGCATGTAAAGTTGCTAGTAAGTGATCAAAAGTACATACAGATTTGGTATTTAAATTTATTTCAGCCTGGAAATGGGCTCTAGGAATGAAGTAAGCACATAACTAATTGATTTACACAATCTAATTTATTTCAGTCAGAACATGGATATCTCATACGCTGCTGAAAGACCTGGCAGTGAAATTAACTATGAGATGCCTGATGTTTCTTTCTTGAGCATTTTATCATTGTTCTTTTTATTACTGTTTTTTTTCTAATGGATACTAGAAATATGCAAAAGTTCCTTTTGTTGTAATACAGCTATATAAACAGAAGAATTTGGCTTTCCCCTGACTCCATCACAAAGAAAAATAAAACAAAATTTCACCAACTGTCAGAGTTATACATGGCTGTATTTTTTCAAAACTGCATTTACTACCAACTACATATGTGAGGACTACTCAGGTCAAACCACATTCTCCTTATCCACTTCTCTTTCCGCCACACGGAATCCCTCTATTTCCTCCCGCCACTTCCCAAGCTTTCTTGACACTTGGAGCAGCATCACTAAGGAGCTGGATGGAGAATCCCAACCTGAAACCTGCTCTATTTACAAAAATTGGCACTGATCTGAAAACCATTTCTTGAGTAATTAAAAACATATAACCTGTAATTTTAAATAATCTGATTTAAAAAAAAAAAAACACCACCACAACATATTGAGCAGATTGCTTAACAGCGAACACTGGATGAAATGCTTACTCAAACCATTATTACTTTAAAGACAAAACCTTGGCAGAGGTATATTTGTATACTGGACACATAATGTATGCTATGTCAAAAAACAAGCTCACTGACAATTACTTCCTAACATTTTAAGTTGAATAAAAATTAAGAACTTAGTTTTCTCTGCACCAGGGCAGCTCATTTTGCCTCAATATTCTATTTAGTTACATTTTACTTCATTTTTATTATGAAGGTGCTTTTTTAAAAAGACAAAAATTGTCAGCAATTTTCCTGTGCCATGTTTTTCTTCCACCATGAAGTATCTGATATAGACAACAGTTTCCAAAATAGACAACAATTTCCAAAACAATAGGAAGCCACATCCATAAAGCAAATTCACATCAGCAGAGCAATATGAAGAATGACCGGCTCTCAGTGAGTGAAGTTTTGCTAGGGCAGATTATCAGTACTAAACCATTCCCTTCAATGGAGTTAATCCCAATTCATGTTAGTGTAACTGAGAGCAGACACTGGCTTGTCTGAGTTTCCACGACTTTCCAACTCCATTGTCCCTAATAGCGTTCCTTTGGGAGTTTTCTTTTTTTTTTTTTTAGAATTAAACTATTTATGGGCTACTATAACTCTTTATTGCTGTTCAGTTGGCCACTGCTAGCAAATTACTGAAAGTATTAGAGTTTTAAAAGGTTTTTGTACATTTTATCTTCCCAAAATTAAATGTTCAAAATTACACAGATTTAGGAGAAAAACCCTTGGATTTTTTTTCATGCATTCTTCCCTTCATAAGTTTGGGTAAATAAAATTTGCTCTGTATGTAATCCAAGCGTACTTCAGTCCCGCTTTCATTTTGCTAGCACTTGGAAAAACATGCCTACACTTTGGAAACAAAAGGTGACGGTATGTCAATATCATTCACAATCTAACCCTGCTTCAAGGTTGGCCCTACTATCTGTTTCAAGGCTTGAAATTAAATAAACATTTTAAATTGGAATTGAACTGTAAGTATAAGTCTTTCTGGGTGCAGTATGTATGAACAAACACAAAACTCAACAGGAAAAGCACTAGAAACAACACTGGGAAGATGCAAAAAGCCTAGAGAGAATCACAAAATCTTTTTTTTAATGTCTTCTAAGTATAGAAGACCTACAAAACTAGAAATTACCCCATTTGATTTCTGCGTAACCTTTGTTTTGTATTTTAAGGTTAAGAGTCTAAATTACAGTCTAATTAATCTGTCTCAAGAAATAGTAAGGCCCCCTCAAGTTAGAAGATGCAGACCCTGGGATGAACAGCTCCAGCAGGTTCCCATATCCCTTTGTGGGCTATTGTGACTAAAGACAAAAATCCAAGGTGGATTTTAACTACGCCACAGGCCAGAAGAGACGATCAAACCATCTAGTCTAACCTCCCTAGACCACAGATCCTAAATTTCACCCAGATACCCAAACACTGAATTTAGCCTCTTGTTACTAATAATAGGGAAGCTAGTGCGTTGTGTGCAATGCCGGATACTGCCAGCAAAAGAAGGAAATCAATTAGCTAAATAGGGAATGAAAAGCTTTATCTTTCAGGAAGAATACAGTTCTGAATAAATACTTAAAATTGGTTCAGAAGCTTTCTTTGAGACTGTAGGTAGTTATCTGGTTTTCCTTTAAGGAGACTGACCCAAGCAATAGGCCTGATCTATCATGGTACAATTCTTCACTTGATTTTTTAAAAACAATAAATTAACTACCTGAATTCTTAGACTTGGCTTAAGAATGTATTAGGACTGGTTAGTATGAGTTAGCGCTCAACTGTATAATGATTTTAATAAAATGGATTAAAACTGTGCTTAAACTTTAAACTTCTAGATCTTCAGGTTTTTGTTTTTCACAAGGTACAGAAAGACCAAGTAAAATCCTGTCTTAACAAAGTGCATATAAAACTCCCAAACAGACCACAACCAGAGCAAATGCCCAGACCCAGCCTAAAGTGCCTCCAGCTTTAATGCATCAAAGGCAGAGCTCTCCCATCCTGGACTGCGCTGGTCCCCTGACATTCACAATACAGATGTCCCAAAGGAGCCAAATGAGGCGCTTGTAGCTCCCAGTCACCAACCCTCTGCCAGTCTCCAACAACACCTATGACAAATCAGCATTATAAAGGTTTGAGCAGACATGTCATTAACCATGACCTTTTCCAAAGTTTCATAGCAGCCACAGAAAACTAGACTAATTTCTCCTTCAGCACTGGGCTTTCATCATATACCTGTGACCTGCTCTTGACTTCCCTACACAGTTCACCTCCCTATACCTTAAGGAACCCACACACTTTCTGTTGTGGTTACATTTCAAGGCCTTGCACATCATCCAAAACTGAGGAACCATTGCCCAGGGAAGTGGTGGAATCCCCATCCCTGGAGGTGTTTAAAGGACGTGTAGACGTGGTGTTTAGGGACATGGCTTCGTGGTGGTTTTGGCTGTGTTAGGTTGATGGTTGGACTCGATGGCCTGAAAGGTCCCTTCCAATCTACACGATTTGGGTTCAACTAAGAGCATACCAGGAGCTGCTGGCTGAGAGGAGCTTGTAAGCACACAAAGAGAGCTGGAGGAAGTAAGCTGGGCTCACGCATGACTTTTCCACATGCTTTTGTGAAAGTTTTAGGCCAGCCCAGACAGTATAGGAACTCCCACATTTTCATTACACTCGTGTTTCCACTGCAAATATAATTCATATCATCGAAAGAAAGCACCACACTCAAACCCAAACAATATGTAGCACGTTTCATAAAACTTTTTTACAGCTCTATTGTTATTCTACAAAGAATTAATATAAAAAGTGGCCAGGGTGACATCTGCATTAATATATACATGCAGCACCTATGGATTTACTCTTTAATTAAAGCAAGAACCTTTATGTCATTTGTACAGAGTGAGGTAAAGGACATTTTTCCTTCCTGTATAAGCTTTGGTAGACCAGTTTCCTCCCTAAAGAGCACATAATAGCTACATTTAAGTAAATCGGGTCAACATGTCCTCCTTTATTTTATGTTAAGGTAAACTAGCCTTCCTGTCCCACTGCAGTCTAATTTTTCTTTATAGCTATTTAAAACCTATTATAGGTTAACATTAACATTCAGACTGCTTCCTGCATTGTCTGATTTTGCTAGATGATAAACTTAATAGCATTTAGCGACAGACAGCAACTGAGAAGTTGGGGGAAGGGGGAATTTCATCTCCAACAGCAGCCTACAACATTTATAGGGGTTTAATAACAACATCAATAAAAACGCAGATCTACTGTAGAATGCCTGTGGTGGCAATTACTCCAGTTTGTTTACTTTGGCTACAGCCACCAGAGAGCTGGATCTATTCTGCTTACTAAGCACCACCTCTCCTTTTCCAGTCATTCATATCCCACGTCTGGACAGGGAGAGGAATAACCTGGGGTGGGGATGGGGAATGTACAGAGGACAGACACTGTACTGCACCTGGCACAGACCACATTTCTTTAGCACACAGACATTCATTCCACTGTTGTGGCAGGATGAATTAGTATTAGCCTTCAATGATCCGCACAAAAAAAATAGCCTAGGAAAAGACATTACCTCACAAGAAAAAAATTTTACGCTGTATTCATTTTTCAAGATTGAATTAAGCCTGTTTTGGTGAAATGCGAATATCGGTAGTTTTAAAACCCAAATTTGATGCATGTGTCACTCTATACTGCCTCAGAGGTACAGTCAGTGGATGGTTAAAATCTTTCTGCTGGTAGCAGGTAGCAAAAGTCACCAGAGAGACTTACAACGATTTGTCAAGAGGTTTCCGATTCCCAAAGGTGATACATTTTGTTCTCAGGAGCAGTGTGACTTCCAGAGACAGAAACTCTGCAGTTGTACTCTGGGCTGCTTTGGAAATATCTTTGTTACCCTGAGGCAGTATTTATATTACGAAAGACCATGTAGCTACTTTTACTACGCTTAATTTCTAAATACACTCTCACTTAGCTGATAGCTGACTCTTCTGTTTCAGGAAAAAATAGAGACGTGGAAAGGGAAACCCTTCTGTTAACCATGACAACCGAAAAAATGGCTGTCTTCAACTCTTGGGCTTTACCCTTTTGTCAGGTGCGCTCCTTCGGTCATGCAGAAAGAGCACCGGGCTCTTTGGAAACAGCCTAAAAGGACAAAGCTGGGGCTACGCAACAAATCATTTATTAGGCGCAAAGGAACTTTTAAACAATATTTCAGTGAACACCAGCCCAACCAAAAATCCCATCGAGATGGGCTCACTCTATATCCAGGCTTCCCATTGTTTCACGCTTTGAGACTTAATGACAGCAACAACAGTCTTGTTTTGCAAAAACTTGCCACGTTTAGGACTGTTTCATTACTATGCAAGCCCAACCAGCTATGCCAGTAATTTTTCACCTCATATGGCTACTACATGTGTAAAACCCGTGCCCACGCTCCTGCCTCATTCTATGCGATACATGAACTTATGAAATTATTTTCATTTCAATAGAACCTGTACAGGACAGACACTATATTGAAGAAGGAATCTTTAAATCAGATGAAAATAGCAAGTTCAGAACTTTTCACATTATTTGTTCCTTATTAAATAAAAAAAAAATTATAACAATGGCCAGAATATTTTGCATTCATGAATTTTTGGTAAAATGCAACTCACGTTCTACATTAGAAATTCACAGCTGGTTAGTCCTGTTTCTCTTGGAAGGCTAGAAGCAGCTTGAGGATTACATGATGGTGACAAGCAGTAAGTGAGCAAAACATGATTATTTGAAAGAAGGATGGAATTTATTTTTTGTTTCTTTAAGTTAGGGAGCGCTTTGGGAACTAAATGATATAATCTGGTACAACTGAAGAATATAAATGGTGCTAAGATTATTCTAAGATGGCTGTGGGCCTTCCTGTCCTAAGGCCTATTTGGTTCAGGCTAAAACACATGGAATAAACAATGGCAGGAAAGGAGGCAGAAGTCAACTGTGCGAGTTTCATTCTCAACATGTGACACTCGAAAGGTCTGGACAAAGGGTTTACAAAGGATGTCAGAGTGTAACAACAGCCTAAGGGTCATGAAAATTAATGTAACCTGCAAAGACAGGTCCCTCAAATGCCCCTTCCGCTTCCCACCCTGAATGCACACATCAGTTCCAGAATACAGTGTCATCCCAAAAGACTGCAGAGACTCAGGAGTATGGCTGGGTCCCCTGTCTCTCTGACAACCCCTTGGAAAAATGTGTGGCTTAGCACAAACCAGAGAAAACCCTGGAATCTAGTCTAAATCAGGATTTAGGTAAGTCCCCAGCCAGCCCACAAATATGGAGAGGCACAAATGTGCTGTAAAAGCACCTTTCCACTCCATCTCCCTCGAACTCGGCAAGAACAAAGTCCCAAACCTCGCAAGCTGGAGGAAAATATGGAAAAGGAAGACTTGAATTCATGTTGCAAGCCAACCCTCGACTGCTGAGCCACAGCCCAGTGCAATACCTAAAGCGCACATGCAGGTGGCACGTAGAAAATGATATAAAACGGCCACCAGGGCAGAAGCAAGCTACCTGCCAGCTAATGCGAGATGACTGAATGTTGGCCGAACACATGGCCACAGATGGTTTCACTGACTGCGACCGGCAGCCAGCATCAGCCGAGATAGTCTGGCAGGGGAAACCTGGATGGGAGGACAAGGTAAAAACAGGGCAAATATTCTACTCCTTCTCAAAATAAGTTGCTGGTTTCTTTTCAAAGTTTCAGACTCTCTAGAGCTAATTAAATTTGAAGAAGGAAATGAGGAATAAGCAAAATTCTTAGACAAAGGGCTAGTTTTATCAGCTCTACAGGGACTGCAAGCAAGGCATGAAAGCAGTGTCAGGTGCTAAAGCAAAACAGTGTGTACTTTCACAATAACAACAAAAGTACAAACAAGAGAGAGGATATATCTATTTTAGGTATATAATTGTTTTGTAGAAAACACGCCAACCCTAGTATTTTTTTAATCTCATTGTTTAATACTCAGTGCTTGGCGCCATGCAAATTCCTCCAATCAGGGAAATCAAAGATTTCATCTGATAGTATAAATATTTGTTTCACACCATTTTCTAGAGTTGTTAATGTTTATATAAATAACTCTTATTCAGCATCGATCCTGTGAAGAATTAGGGAGCAGTGCCCTTAACTACCCAGTGCAGGCCACCTGCAACACAGCTCACAGCAGAGCAGAGGAGCTTCTGGAAGCCGCTAATTAACTACCACCTCCAAACCTTGGCTGTAGCCTTCCAGGAGCTCACCATGGAGAGACCCACTGACTGTTACTGGTCTTAAACTGAAGAGACCAATTCATCCATAGAGTAAAATAAGCAGACCATTCCACATTTACAGAATTCATGCCGTCCAGGGAAAGGCCGATATACAGCATCAGCTCCTCCAGGCAAACCTCTTAACTGACTGGCAGTCTGCAAGTTATTTAACAAATCACGAGAGCCAGAACAGCATCTTCCTTCAGAAATAAACTTAAAGGTCTACAGTGCACATCTTTCATATTCACATTAAATAGAAATACAAAGATATTTTTAATATAGCCTTGTCATGGTTTCTGGCAAGAACCCATGCAAAATCATTGCAGACTTTTCCAACTGCTCCCTCAAAACTTCACAGGAATTAATTCTGCTTATCCATACATTCATTATACCACCCACTGCCAGGCTCAAGTGCCATGCACAGATCTCAGTAATTTTTTACTGGCAATAACAACCGAAAGATGCCAAGCTAGATTCTTCTGTGAATGGTTCAAATGACTTCCACCTATGTCATGCCAAGCATGAACTGACAAATTCACCCCTCCAGAGGAGAACTGGGACCTGGAGTCCACATTTAAACAACTGGAATGGAATGTGGAAAATGAGTAAAAGAGGTTGTGACACACTAAAGCAGTGGCATTTTGTTTGGAAAAAGATGTTAGGTGAAAGCTGAGAGAGATGTACTTTGCAACTTGTAATGGTTTGATGCACCATCACACCCAGGACATGATAATACCGAAACCTGAAACTATTTTTGATCCCCAGCAGTAGGTAAACCACTATGATGGGTCTGTCATATCAGAAATAAGTCTCTATATATGAGTCTCACCACCCTGACCCCTGAGTTTCCTGAGGAACACAGCTTTGAAAGGCCTCTACACTAAAGACTGACAGATCAGTTTTTCCTACAGAACTACCCAGTACTGCTGCTTAAGTACTCACTTGCCCAGGCACAGATGCTGAACCAATCAAACACAGAGGTCACAAATGAGCCAGATCATCAGACACAACATATACCTCATTACTGAATATAATGACACATAATTTGGCAAAGTGTTTTGTAGAAACAGGTAAGAGCTGCTGAAATAAGTAAGTATCTGTGGGCAACAGCGTAGTATTTTTCAAACTCTTCAAGAAGCCATTAAAAAACCCAACACAAAAAAACCACACACACAAAAACACCCCACCACCAAACCCAAAGCATAGCCTCATGCCCTTACCAATGACAGTTTTATAAAAATTCTGGAGTAGACATTTCAAGAGTTTGATAGGAAAATGTTACACATAGAAAACAAAGATACAATCTTTTCTTTTCCTCATACTGACTTCTTCAAGAGTCCTTCATGGTGTTCAAGGGTCATAACTTGCCTGGTGAAACAGGCTGGTGTGGGTCATCACTGTCAAAAGATGACTGCTATACATCTATATATCTCTTTTTGACATGGATTTTCATATATTGACTGTCCACTGGTAATAAAGGATTCACTGACTTCTGGTACAAATTCCACTAGGTTTCTTCTAAAATCATAAAACACATGAGATCAATTATTCCTTTTGTACTTCTAGTTTCAGTTCTCTATTGTGAAAAGTGCCCTACATCAGTTCTTTCTTGTGTCAAATCTTGAGTAACACCGCACTCTTACACATGCAGCACACTGTCTTGGTATCAACTCATACCAGACCAAGTATGCTAACGTAACAGCACAATAAACAACACAGACCTCTAACTGATCCCTGTTAAAGCACTGCCTAAAAATATGATAGTCTTCTATAGCAAAGAATTCTCTGCCGAGTGTACAAGCAAGAAATTCTTACATCTTCACCTACACCACACTTATAAACTCAGCAGGACCAGTTCTGAAGTCTAGCTATTCAATACACGAGCATTGTTGGAAAAAAAGAATGCGAACACAAATTAAGAGTAGATGCTTGTGTTAAACAGCTAAAAAATACATCATTATTACCCGTGCCTTGATCACATATGTAAACTGATCACAACTCCAAGAAGCAGAAGAGGATTACTCACTGGAAGAAAATAGAAATGTCTTTAAAAGTAGTTTTAGAAAGCAACTATTTTGTTTATCCACAAAATCAACCATTATATTCAGCTATTGATAGCTCAGAAGTAAAACTAGTGTGGTATTTGACAGTATAAGAATAGCTAATATCATGTCAGATGGAGGTCCCCTCTCTAAACTCTCTGACAGTGGCCAACAGCAAATACATGGGAAGAGAATGAGACAGGAGCAGAGAGTGGTACCTCCTTGACAGCCTTCCAGCCCCAGCAATCCGCAATTCTCAGGCATCCTGAACTTCATGTAACTCTGTTTTTAATAGCTCTGAGCGAGATGTTCTTTCATGGTTGCTTTATTGAAGCCATGTAAACTTCTGGCATCCATATCATCTTCTAACCATAAATTGCAGAGTTTAAACTTCGCACTGTGTGGAGAAATACCTAATTCAGTTTGTTTAAAATCTGCTGCCTGTTAACTTCATTTGATCTAGCGAAAGCCTTCCTGGGGAGAAGAACATGAATGGAATTTTTGTGGAACCTACATAGCTGAAGATGTCACTGCTCATTGCAGAGGGGCTGGACTAGCTGACCTTTAAAGGTCCCTTCCAACCCAACACATCCTATGATTCTACAAGAATCAGATGAAATAACTGCACATTTTGGATGTTATAAGCACTTCTGCAAATAAAATGCAACTTTCTCAAGTTATTTAGCTGGTTCAGAACTCTGCCTTCAGCTGACAGTAGCTGATATATTTTTGTTTATTTTCATATGTCATTTAGTGGCCCACATAAAAAAAACTTTTGTCGTTTCCCAAGTTTAAATCATTACTCTACAGCTTAAAAAAGACAACCAACAGTGTAATTGCCACTTTCATTGACTACCTCAACAGAAAAACATACGCCCTTGTGGATCTAGGGAATCAGTTATCCTTTAAAATTCTTCAATTAGAATCAAAACACAACTTTGGGAAGTCACCGATAGTGACTTCAGTGGTCCTCTGAAAACAGAACGGAAAATGTCCCACAGGCTAAATGATTCAAGCAGCTGTTCTCCTTAGCTCATCTTTAAGACAATGAAAGCAGCATTCGAAATCAGAGTTCAGAAAGAGCCCTGAAATGAGGCGAGATGTAATATATTAATATTGCTATTCAGCTGATCTTATTTACCAGTTTTCTGTCTCTCTAGCTGTTTATATGATCTCTGCTACTGTGGTCACTTACAAATCTTAATAAAAGACAGTTAGGATTCTTTTTTTCTAAGGGGAGCTCCTGTTTGTTTCCAAGCAAGGAATGTTTGCAAGTGAGCTGAAATTAATGGCTGGGGCAGGGGGTTCTTTACTGAATAGGGAGCAATGGATGCCACCTTCCGCATAAGTACTGACTGCCCTTGGGAGGCCACCTCTGGAGGCTGCCATGTCCCAGTGCTGGCCCTGGAGCCCCAGCTGCTGAGCAAAACCCCACAGCCAGGACACTCTGTGGACATGAAGACACTTTCTGTGTTTCATTACAATCAGCCATTTCTCTTTGTTCACTTTCTGGAAAATCATGAAAAAAAAAATTGTTTAGCCACAGTTCAATCAGAAATGAACACTGAAAGTTAGCCAGTTCTAATTTTTATTTAACATATTCCAGTAGCCTCCTCTCCTTTCCTGGTGTGAGATGAGAGCAGATAAGTATCAGATGGCTTTTCGGGCACACAGTGATTTACCAGGAGATTTGAACATGCTCTCCCAAGAGCCAGTCCACTTACTACAGGAACACTTTCCCTGTCTGCTCTGAGCCATTTAGGATATCGCAGTTTGATATAATATTACAATTAAAGGAGAAGAGAGTACATTTCTAGAACTGTAACGTTTTCCTAGAAGAAGCAGATTTTTAAGAGCCACTTGCATCACAGGTGTGAAGCATCATTAAGTGCCTTGCAGTTGTGAAAGGTCTCATCAGATTTCCCCAGTTGTGTACTCCCTTATTACTTGGACTTCATTCTCTGCTAGATCCTGGACAAGTATTTAAAGAATAGAAGGGACAAAAATGCTCCCTCCTCCTCCAATAGTGTGTTGGGGTTTTTTTAACTGTGGCTCCACTCAAAAAAGTCCAGAGATCTAGCAATATTCTGCTATAAATACCTAAAGTCTTTCTAGTTCTGCCACACCACCTTTCAAACATGATTTTGCAGTACGGATAAGTTAGTTCTGTTTTCTGTTATAAATCACCTGAAAATGAAAAGGAATTTAAATGTGAAGTATGGCTACTTTTGGTGAAAACAAATTGTTTTGTATGTGGTACAACAAGCGCAGCTGAAAGCTAACATCAGTGTATTACAGTATTTTGTAGTCAGTTTTTGAATAATTCCATTAAAAACTGACTAAGGCTTGGCACAGAACTCAGTAAAAGTAATAACATTCTACTTACAAAACTGCTTTAAGCTTTGAAGAATCTAAATATTGTAAAGAAATAAACTAGTAAAAAAAGGCTCCAAACCACCAAATAAAGTCAGCATAAAGAACGTCAACAAAAAATACAAATCAATCACCATTCCCATAAGAACACAGAGATGTCTTCAGCTCTCCCATTATCTTGACTATTTCTAAAGAACACGAGTGTAGGAATGATATTATTACCAGATAATTTTAACACAATACCACTGCTCAGTGGAAGGCTCATTGATCCTTTTCCAAAAGTGGTCTATAACTTGTCTCACAAGTTTTGCATCTGCACAAATCCTTATGCCATGTCTTACTTTTCAGTAATCTCAATCTACATACAAATTTGTGGTTCTCTGGAAGCAGCACTGTCAAAACAATTCCTTCAAAATAGGGGCAAGAGAGCAGCAACTTTAGTTATTGCTACATTTCCTCTCAAGCAATTGTCTCGGGACACAAATACCAATAGATAATAATAACTATTAAGATTGCTGCTTGAAGGCCACACAAAGCAATATGCAACATCATATATAACAGTGCCATCTGGTGACCACTACTAAAGAAGTGAGCTCCCCAATTTCCTGATTTAAAAAGTTCAAAAATTCTTCCCACACCACTTTTGATTTCCCCAGTCCCAGTTGCCTGAGCAGTTTTCTCTTTCCGAAGTTGCAAACGAGAAGGAACCCACAAGCGAAGCAGGAAGAGAACCTGCAGTGACGGCTGGGTCAGTAACTGCAGCCATGGTTTCTCTTCCCAGCCTTAGATTTCCAGTGGAAAAAGGACACTCAAACAGCTCCAAGCAAAAGAGCACTCAGCTTAACTCCAGTATTCAGGCTTTGCTTAGAGGATCATATTAAGAAAGCAGCAAAGCATCATCCCACTTATAATTTGCTCTTTTGCCAAGAGATACTACAGAAAACAGGAAGGGTACACTTCAAAGTGCTGCCTAGATGAAAAATTACTCATTTTGGAGCACGCTTTAGATCCTATGATGATGAATTTCATACCGTACCATTTACTAGTCAAAACAAGAATTCATTATCAAGATTCCTACACAATTACCTTAGCTTACAAAATTCAAGATGTTTTATGCTTTCGTACACCATCACTGACAACAGCGAGATAATAAAAATCATGTTCCAATTCCCCAGTGACTTTTTTTTTTTCCATGTGAACCATAAATAGCAAATAATAAATGGAAAGGAAACAACTGAAGGTATTTATTATAAACTTAGAGAAACCTGCAGGGTAATGGGGGCAATATCTATTGTTTTGACTACAAAACCTACTAAACAACACATTGTGTACAAACCTGGAAACAGATATTAAAGAAAATAAATAAATAATAATCAAAAAAGATTAGCTCAGTGTTGGTTTTCTTTTTCCAAACAAAGTTTCACTTCACAAACTTTGAGATGTGTGATTTCTCACCCCATTTCATAGGGCTAGTTTTAAGCTTTTCTATTAATTAGACAGTTCTGTGGCTTTCTGTAACTTTCTTTTCAAAATACTAGTTCCCTGAAATAATGACTTCAAACAAGTTTGCAACCACCCAGTGTATTCCAGAGAAGATACAGACGTGGCTGTGTTGTCTAGAACTGCCATTTCTGCATGGCTCGGGCCCAGTCCAGGAAAAACATACACTGATGATTGTCGAAGTTTAATCTGAGTCAAAGCACGATTGCACAGTCAAATAACGTGTTCCAGTTATGTCAGGGCAGGTTTAGATTGGATTGGATATCAGGAAACATTTTTACACTGAAAGGGTTATTAAACATTGGAATAGTCTGCCCAGGGAGGTGGTGGATTCACCATCCCTGGAGGTGTTTAAGAAAAGGGTAGATGCGGTACATGGTTGAGAAGAGGTTTTTTGTCAGGGTGGGTTAATGTTTGGACTTGATGATCTTAAAGGTCCCTTCCAACCTCAGCGATTCTATGATCTAAAGTCACATAAGGTACACAGCTATTTAAAAAAATCTTAAAGTAATTATTATGTGGAATATTTCAGAGACATTAATTTGATCTTGTTTTAAGTTGATCAATTTAAATGTAAATTGCACCAAAGTTTAAATGCCCAGGTTGTATGCTATGATGTCTATCACTGAAAGTAGTTCTGAAAAACCTCTAAAATACTGAGAATTTTATTTGATTTTAAAATATTTTCACCAAAATGTATACTATATCCTGACTGAACTACTTAGCTAACTATGACAGGCAAAAGGCGCAAAGCAACAGAGAACTTCAACCACCTAAGGGCCCGAGAAACAAAAATGCAGGACAGCATCTGGAATGACAGCAACCTTGAAACTATCTAAACCTGGGGTTTGGATAAACCCCTTATTGCTAGTGAAGGTGGACGAAAACCATGGGTCTAAAACCAGTTCATATTCTGAACTTTTCCAAAATTGTGACATTCAGAGCTGTATTCCAGCCACACATACTTTTAAAGTTCAATAATCTACAATAAAAAGATGATTTTACACTAAGAAAACGTACTCTTTATGACAAAAACACTAGTCTTTGTTTATATCATAGACATGTATCACCATATTCTTTGGCTATGGCTGCGTGCCCTTTACCTCTCCGAACGTTTGCTCCCAACCAGCTTCCACCGACTTCCCTCCCATCATCACCACCACTCACAGACACGGGCAGACAATCCAGTCGTCCCCTCATAAACATATATGTATGTATATTTAAACATCACAAGAGAGGCCAGTCCACATGGACTGCTTTGACAGTACTGGGGCTCTCGTTTCCTGTTTTCTCACTTCCATGTGAAGTTTAATATGATGATGGTTTCCATTTTTAGAGAGCAATTTTCTGAACTGCTCCTCACATCTGAATCATCTGTAAATAAAGATGCCTTTAGCTTGGCACCAGCTATTTTCTCTGCCGCGCTAGACTTTGTTCTTGCCCTAATGACTTCTCAGTCGTAATTTTCCCCAGATTCTGATAATACTAAATTTAGATCACAACAGATATTTTTTATTATATTCTCTGGCATCTTTGCACCACAACCATTGCCTTATATTAGCTGCACTGAGTGCCACTGCTTTATTCCCATAGCTCTTTTTCCAAGCGCACTCTAACATCTAATTTTGTGGCCTAATACATCGAAAAAATATTTTTTCAGATTCTTATAGGTCTATATAGTCATATTGTTAAAAAGATTTTACCTCCTTTCATTCACAAGGGGTTTTTTTAAAAGTAGCTGAAATATGATCTTTTATTACTCATTTTAATACAAGGTTACAAACTTAAATACAACAGACTTTTTTAGACTGGAAAATCAGAAAAAATCCAGAGCGTTATTTTAAAAGACTTTAACCCAAAAGTCTAGAAATCTTAGGAACTTCACTAATGGAGGATCTTTAAAAATAAATGTAAACAGGTATCAAGAAAACTTTGAACTCACCTGCTATTCTCTCCTCCCAGTGACTGCAGTGAGAACTTAACAGTAATTTGTCACAGGTAGGCAGTCTCGGGAGATGAGCAGACAGCCCAAGCCTTTTTACCCCGAAGAGATGAGGAATCAATTTAAAAGGTCCACCTTTTAAACACAGGAGATAGGAGGGAAGGTTCATGTGCTGGCCAGCATATGGGAAGTTACCATAAAGCTAGTTAGATGGCTTCAACAAAATTAGGTAAACTCAAAAACGTTTAAATGATTAGCAAAACAAAATTAACAACATTTAGATTTTCCTCCAGCTGTTCCACTACAAATTTTTTCTACGAGATTCCTCGATGGACACAAGATTCATCTCACAGGTGCTGACACAAGGTTATATGTGCCCTCTCCTGCTTCATACTCCGGCGGGGTTTCTTTTCCAGAGAACTGGCGCTACGCACAGCAAGCTCCGGCCCTGTCCCAAATCACAGGAATGCAGAACCAATGCTCATGCACACAGGACAGAAAGCACCTGCCTCACACATTAGACCAAGCTGAAATTGTATCAGCAGCATCTGGCCCTGTTTGCTTCTTAACGATTTATATGTGTAATGTTTTTGCAATGCTATTGCTTGATTTTCCACGTGCTCTTTTATTAGCAACATCAAAGCTGATTTCCTATATGTTTCCTATAAAAGCTTTGTACAGTTCATGTTCGTGGCTTTTTTCTTTATGTTTGTCTTGTGTTGTTCTCTTGACAGTAAGGCAAAGCAAAAATTATCTGAAGGCAGCAATACAAAACTGGGCTTTTTAAAATCTTGAAATTAATGGGGAAATAAGAAAACTTCAGAAAACAAAAATATTCCCTATGCAAATGCAGTGACCCCCAAGAGTTTTGTCCCGTGTTTTGCCCTGTATTAAATTGTTAACAAATTATCAAAAGCTTGACCAAAACCTTATTTCCATCTTCCACAATTAAGTCAGGTGTAAAGAGCACTCAACTCAAGGGTTCTTTTTAATTTGATTCAAAATACTCTGATTTAGACTATAAGTAATATCCTGCTTTGACTTGGTTTAGTTTTGCATTGTTTTGTACATTCTGGTTATTCAACAATAACAGTTCTTTAATCATGACAGTTGTCCTTTTCCTTTCTTGGGAATCACTAATTTTGAGTCTTTGCCCCTTAGCTTCTTTGTACTATGCCCCCAGCCAGTCCCATTTGCCTTATTCTCCTTATATACCATAAAATCACTGATTTTACCAGCTGGTGTGACCTCTAACACAGGTTTGTATTATGGTCTGTTGAACAATTTACTTTAGAAAACACATGAAATAGTATCTTCATATTATTCGTGGATTAAGAATCCTATTTGATCCTTGATCCTTCACATCTTAAAACCGCTCCTTTTCGTTACAACTATTATCTCATTAACTGAATGGCTCTTAAAAAATGATCAACTGCAAGACAATTAACTTAGCTGAACTCCCAAACCATTCATAAACACTAACATTTAAACACCCTATTTCTGTCAAATCTCGGAGAAAACTGGGTTTAGCATCAAACTTCGTCTTTTTCAGTTTTAAAATAGGAAGAGTAGCATAAGGTAATACAATAAAGAATCCATCTGAGAGGGAGGAGAAGAAAAAAAAGCCTGGACCCTCTCATATTTTGCAATGATTGCATTTCAAGAATTTTGTGAGGGAGCTCATCTCCACTAATTTGCCCAAGATGTTGGCATCTAGACTAAACTAGCTGTGTGGGCAGCTGTTCCAGAGAGCAGTAAAAGAACACCATCAGATAGCGATTCGTTCCAACTCCATACCTACCTACGATGCTCTTGAAAGGTTATATTCAGATATGATACATCCTCCTCTGCATTGTGTTTTTGTAGCTGGCAGTCAATAATGTCGTGTCTGGCACTGAATAGTCATTTTCTTGAAATCCAGCCTACAGTAGTAAAAGAAATCAATCATTTCTATCAGTCCACTAACCCATCCTTGCCTGCAAAACATTTCCTTTTCACTACAAACATGCCACAATCAGCATAATGGCTGTGCGTTCACTCCGTTTCTAAGTAAATGTTTTATTCCAGCAATTCTCAGCCCATGGAAACGCAAGTGTTTCAGAACACAACTCAATGCTTGATAGACACAATAAATCTTTCTGTCTTTTCTTTTGCCAGTATTCTCATCAGTGTGGTTTTGATCAGACCTAACTCACAGCACTTTTATGATTTTTTTCCTGAACTGGTTTATTTCCGCTGTAATTAAGCTTTTTTGCTCTTTAAGATTCCAAGACTCCCACCATTCAGTAAAATTGATGGTATCCACGCTTCTTGAGACTGATATTGATCTCAAGGATTTCCATTTATTTTCCAGATGTGTTTTACCAAATTGCTACCTAATCGGGCTATGTTTTTATATCCAACAAAATATTTTCTTTAAAGGGAGCGACTTCAACAAGAAGCATTGGCAGGTAGCTGAGAGTTTCTATTTTTGTCTGTAATCTGTGCTGTGTTAGTCAAAATAATAAAACAATGACTCCCTTATAGCAGCAGACTTGAGGTATCTACAAAAGCAAAAGTTTAGAAACGTTCTCTGAAGAGTTTTAATTTCTTGGCAATCAGTATGTTTCACACTTTGGCCCTGACTTATACAAGTTGCAGAGATTTAACATTTAATAGGTGTCCAAACAACATCCTCAAGATTCACCCATTGGGAGAAGAAAAAAAAAAGATAAAATTTTATATCTTGGCCTCTCCTCAAGATCTACAGATCCATGCAGGGGCTAGAGTCACAGACAACCACAGACAAAAGATATTTTAGGATATTGGTAAAGGGATCTGGTGATTTCCCCAAGTCTCATTCCATAAACTGCAGAAGAGGATGATTAGTCTAAGGATCTTATCCTCTAAACAGAGTGATCACTTCTAAAGGCTAATTCAGGTGGGCCTGTGGTACAGCATAAGAACAAAGGCAACCTCACAAAATCAAAAGGTCTGTCTTTCCCGCCTGATGAGTTCTGCTTCCCCCTTCACATCCCAAGATCAATATTTATATCAAACAGTTTCCTGCAGATAACATTTTCAATAAACCATTTACCTATGATTGAAATTAATATTTAACCCATCATATCTACCATCATTCCTCCTTTTGAAAGACCTGGTAGAGACCTCATTAGACCTGAATACAATAAACCTGGCAGCCAAAACAACATGTTGTAAGGCCTTAATATGTGATTTGTAAGACTTCAAGTGAAGGAGCTCATTCTTGGATGTGCTCAGCAGCTTAAGTTCTCAACTGGTGTCATTACAGCTAGCAAAACAAAACTGAACAGAACAACCACTCCAGATAACTGCTGAAAACTACATTTCTTGCTGTACCTCTGTGTTCTAATGTTTAAAATGCGCTGTGATCACCAATTACCAGTTTCTGAAATCAAGGAGTTATCAGCAGCTCAGCAACATTCACTCTGCAGCTGTATCCCTTCCTAAACATACCACAGTAAAAGGAATTGCTGTTCAGCTTGGTCTAACCAGACAATTTATCAAAGATACAGACTTTGAAAAAATACGTAACACGGAGCCAGCGTCAAATTCTGTTAAGATGGGAGGCTGAAGATCAAAAACTTCAGACTCACCAAGTCCTCCTGAGCTTTTATGGGGGGCAATCATCACCTGCAAGGACAAGCCTACTTCCACCACCCCATCAACCATTCATTTTCTTGTTATCTATGGGGCTAAAACCTACCAGGTAGACCCAATGAAGCAATTGCCCCTCCAAGAACTGCTTAAGCTTAGTTTAGACTACAGAAAGGTGAAGGATTACAGCTCATCATCTGCAACTGTAACATTTTCCAGTGTGGCACAAACCCCTGGGGCCAGGACTTCTGCCTCAGATCCAACCTCTTCTCAAATTCCTGCCATGGCTACCCACCCCAATCCTGACTCTTCTCCTGCTTCAGCAACTAGATATGACTGCTATCCTGCCCAAATCCTGACACATTTCCGTATCACTTCGCTTCTCATGCTCTCCCTCTTTTTTTTTTTTTTTTTTCCCCTTCCATACCTTTGCCTTTAGCCACACTGTGTTGGCCTTCAGGGAGCCCTCAGAAAAGAATGTACCAGTTTTGTAAATATTGACAAAGGAAAAATTTGAGCCTGGAATATTTGCACACAAAAGGACCTGCTCTACAGCATGAAGGTTTACGAGGTTTTTTCTGGCTCCCATAACAGTTCCAATCAAGACACACAATCTTATTTGTTATCAAACTACTATCTTTCTGGAATGTGTTATCTTAACCATGAACACACATGGGGAAAAGCCTAAATTCCAGTGTTATCCCCATTTACTTCTGATTATTAATCACAGATCAGCTTTTGAGCTTCAGCCTTGCTGAGAGCTAGAGACAAGCCTTCATCTACCTCTGACTGAGCAGCCGGGAGCTGAGCCAGGTGGGAGGCAGCTAGAACGGCTGCCGCCTTGCTCATCTCTCAGCCTGAGAAAGTGGCACGGTCCTCTGATGCTTTCTGGCAAGTATCACATCGGACAGCTTAAAAACTCTACTTAAAAGCTTTATTTAGTTGTACTTTTACTACCTTAAAACTGGCACAACCTTTTTCTTAAGCTGGTGTGATGTTTAAAAGAGCATTCCAGCAGATTAGTTAACAGTGCAGAGGTATGTTACAGCAGTATTTTCCCCAAGTATTTATTATTTTACACCTTAGGCTATAGTTCTAGTTTTATTATTAAGAGCTATTCCCTTCAAAAAAAAAAATCAAAACCTCAAAATTTGTATATCAATGCTTAAGCTGTTCCAACACTTAAAGTACAGAGTTGAACTGAAAAATAAATGTAATAGTAGTAAAGCTGACTCCTTTACACAATGAAACATGATCTAGGTGATAACATGAATTAGAAGCAATCCATTGTGTGGGAAGAGGAGATGCATTTTAAATAGAGACTGCCCTCAAGTTTCTGCATTCAATGTTTCTTTTAAATAGCATGAACAGCAAGCTGTTATCTTGTTTGAACCACCTTCAGAGACTTGAAACGGTCTTTTAGTCACCAAACCAAGCTCTTTCAGGTGTTACTCAAAAGCAGGACTCGCTACTCTAATCAGAGCACACAGCACGCGGGTCCCGACAGCAGCGGCAGAGGGGCTCAGACCCTCAGCTCAAGCCTTCAGCTCAAGCCCAGGTTACAAGAGAGTCCCCTAACTATGGGCCTATGGGCTTTTAAAGCTGTTTCTTCTCCAGCTGCAATTCCACTTTTGCATACCTAAGTAAATGATCAGGAATTTAAACTACCAAATCCTAAAACTGGTCTGTAATGTCAGATTCTGGATTTGACCAAGAACTGTATCCTGGTTTCAAGCAACTTCTCCAGCTTTAAGTTTTGTTGAAACTGGTACACTTCCATCAGAAGTTTAAGTTTTGACAAATTGGCAGGTTTTGATATTAAAGTGACTTTGTCAGAAAAATTCCCAGTAAGCTTGAACTCTCATTCTGAATAATACAGCCCAGCTTTCCAAAAGACCACAAGGATTCTCCTGTTAATTGCTGCTTAAAAGAAACAATACATGTGTAAAGTCAAGAACTTGATGGAAAAAATGGAACAGTGCAGATGATATTGGCATGCCTCAAAATTATGAGATCTTGGCAAGGCTTTCAACAGAGGGATAAAAAAGACAAGATTAAATCACTAGAGACTAAACTGGAACAAGAAAAAAATTATTAGATAAACATTTTCAACGGCACGGACATCTGAATACTTTGTAGGTATGCCAATTCTCTGTGTCCACAAAAAATTAAATCACAAATGCATAATATATTGTTTTTAACTGTTTGATATATTGTTTTTAACTGTTTTCAAATACCTCAAGAGGAAAGAAAATGGCAAGGGTAATGTGACAAAGCCGCAGTCTAAAATATGAAGTATTCACAGCCCAGAGAGCCATGAAATCGGGGCAAATACCAGATAGTAATTTGGTTGATTGAAAGAGCTCACCTTTGCATTTTGCTAATCATAAACTCATTGATCTCTCCTAAATGATAAGGGAAAACATAAAAAAGTATCAGTGCTATACCACATGTGACTAATGGTAGATTCTTTAAGCATTCTTTAGGCATCTCAATGGGGCTTGATTTTGAAGAGTATCGCATGCCTCGCATTGGTCGCCCAGTGAGGTGTGGGCTTCCAGCTCCAGTAAACCCCTGTTCACCATTTTACCTACTGTATTTCCCAGGATCAAATCCTCATCTGTGCAGGCCTCAATACTCTCCCCCCAGTATGTCATCAAGAACGTGTTGTATTTTCCTCTGAAACACCTCAGGTGCCAAACACAACCTCAACGGCAGTTGGAGGAAACCGTCTCCGAGGGGACGTTGAATGTGTGCAAACATGTGCTCTGTTTTTGTAAGGGCACCAGCCAGATCCCTGCTGATGCATCAAGTGCAGGAGAGTATTTGGCAACAGCCCCTAGCCCCAGAATTTATCCCCTTGTAGGTAGTGGAAAAACATTCCATTTTTAGTTATTCAATTATATTGGGTCTATACATAAATGAAGCATTCTGTCTTCTTGTGCAAAGACTAGTAAGTTTACACACTTGGCTGTTGATTCTAGGTACAGTGAGGCCCAGAGGTCTGTACCTTTCCTACATATATTTTAGCCCCTATTTAAACGGAGCGGTATTTTCCTGTGAGAACATACCTCAGGACAGGTGGGGGTCTCTGCCTTTCAAGCACAGACCCTGATCCTCTCTCCGTAGAGAAAGCCAGCCCACTCTCTGCAGCTCCTCAGCAGTCTCCTACAGCTGCAGTGAGATTCCACTGTGGGGTTTTTTTCAAGTGTCCATCCGGACAGCGAGGAAAACTGGGGTTGCTTCATCTGGAGAGGAGGAAGCTGAGGGGAGACCTTATCGCTCTCTACAACTACCTGAAAGGAGGGTGTAGCAAGGTGGGGGTCAGCCTCTTCTCCCAGGTAACAAGCGACAGGACAAGAGGAAACGGCCTCAAGTTGCGCCAGGGTAGGTTTAGGTTGGATATTAGGAAAAATTTCTTCACCGAAAGGTTTCTCAAGCACTGGAACAGGCTGCTCAGGGAAGTGGTTGAGTTGCCGTCCCCGGAGGTATTTAGAAGACAGGCAGATGTGATGCTGAGGGACAAGGTTTAGAGGTAACTTGGCAGTGCTAGGTTAATGGTTGGACTTGATGATCTTGAAGATCTCTTCCAACCAAAACAATCCTATGATTCTGTAACTTAAGTCTCACCTCTCATTTTACACTTAAAATGTTTATTATTTGGGAAACACTCAGAAGTACTTGACAAAGGTTCAGCTAACTATTTTCATGCAACAGAGGCCTTACTACTAGAGAATCATTTCTACTCACTTAAGTAACACTTTCTAAAAGGTATAGTTTGTCTCAAGGAGAAACCCAGTGACAACAGGTGCTCGGACTCCTCATCTTAGTTCTCGGACCAAACAACATGAACACCTTATGGGACCGTGCAGTGGCTCCCACAATGGAAACTGAAATGTTGGGGGAAAAGGATGGTGAATGCCTGAAATTTGTCTTGATACAGAAGCAGAATAAAGTTGTGGGAGCTGGAAAGCACATGAGGTTCATTAGCATAAAAGATGAGGAAGAAGTTTGATTGCTGGGGAAGGGGGGTCGTTGGGGGGTCATCCCCACAGAAACATGTGAAACTGAAGGAAATAAAAAAAAAGAATCTAAGACAGCAGAGAGTCCCATGAGGGAAGTAATGAAGCCCTCAATGCAGAAAAAGAAAAAAGTACAGACTGAAAGAATGAGTTTCCTACAAAAGAGAGAGGCAAGAGCACAGTTCAGTCAAAGCTAACGGGAAAGACTAAGAGTTCTTAGACAGGACTAAGAGCAGTGGTTACAGGAAGAAATGTGCTATGGCCAGACCTCACCGTTCAATTCCAGCTTCAACACTCATGCTGGTATCTTTGTCAGCCTTGTCATTTATATTTTAGTCATGCCTAGAGGCCCCAGCCACCCTGAAGGTCTTCTGGACTCATCTAATACATTTTAGAAAAATGTTTATACATATATTCGTACATTAAAACTTGAATCTAATTAGACTACACATGTTTTATTTAACTAATTTCCAGTAAAAATAAAATACATATGTCTCAATACGTTGGGGTTTTTCCTAAGTGCTGAGAATCTTCTAGCATTCAAACATCTCCATCACGAACTTTAATAAAAGATTAAAAGGCTACTTCATAAATGCTTGGGACAAATATAAGCAGAGGGGGACAATTTCCTTTTTCTTTTAAACAATGCAGCAAAGCGTGATGCTTTCCAAATAATAAAATAATGTTTATGGCCTCCCTCCTTCTTCCCATAACAATCTTAACGTTAAGTAAGAAAAACTTTAGCTCATTACAGGCATATTTCTCTCAGTATCTCATGCTGAAGAGCCACAAAAACATAGAAGTACTGACTTGTTAGGGGCCTTCTGACAGAAAGGTTGAAACAGCTGTTGTATTGGATAACACCAAGAATCAAGATTTAGGATATCTGGAAATATACTGTGATGTAAACAACAAAGTACATAAGAATCAGGAAGCCAAAAATTTGACCTTGCTCAGCTCCCTCCAAGTCACTCTGAAGTGAGGCAGAACATGTTTTCGCTCACACACAACGAGCTACTCCAGCAGATGCAACCCCAAGCAGGTTTCCACTGAAAACAATGACTTAATATCAGATGAGAAAACATGGAGAGTGGAAATGTCTTCCCCTCTTTCCAGCCATAATCTAGATTTATAGCGCACAGACTGGCCGTCACAGCTTCTTAGCACCAGAACAGCAGAAAGCTTCTCATCAATGAGGAGAACTGAAAGAGGTACCTCTTCTTCACTTACCCACTACAGAGCAAAGACGATCACGTGCTCAAAATCTAGCTTTTCTGTATCTCCCCAACATAATGCAGGTCACCTGTAGCATTCAACAAAAACCAAATTACCTATGATGAACTAGGCCAGATGATAATTTAAAAAGCAGGAATTAAATATCTCCTATCATCAGCCTTAAATCTTAAATATTGAGACATATTAATGAGCAGATCATTATTTTGGCAAAATTATTCTAAATTATCATCCTGTCCTTATGAAGGGTAACTCTGGGCATGCCTTAACTACGGATAATGATTTAAGGTTTGCAGTCAGCTGAGTAGGCCTATGCCAGAATAACTTACATCTTCTGCTTAAGTGCCCTTAGCCTTTAATAACTCTACCCAAAGAGTACAATAGGTAGTGGTGAAACTATCTGGGATTCATTACCCCGCTATGGTTTTCACCCCTGTTGTCTACCAGCGTTACCCTTCTACTCACAGGATGTGATGTGCACTGGCAGAAATGAAGCTCTAACTGATGAGGAAATGATGACAGTATAAGTGATCTTTTTCATTAAGACATTTTTTCATGACTAAATGCACAGATCTACAGAAAAAGGTAGCCTTCCTTCACAGTGGACGTGGCTAGTCAGCTGTACTGCAATTTTTATCATCTTTCTCTTGCTTCATCTAGTACCTTCCTACCGGCCCAAAGTCCATCCAATGAAGGTCAAAAAAACATCACTCAACAAGCCACCCCTTTTCTTACTTTCATCTCTGTGTACAAGGTCTTATATCCACATTCAAATGAAACTCTTTGGTAGCAGTCTCACTGAGGAACAAACCACAGTAGTGTTTTTCCCCTGTTTTCAGCTAGTGTAGCTAGCAGCTTTATTAAACAGTCTCTAATGTCCTTTATAGATTAAAAAAAACAAATGAAAAATACGACTAACATCAAGTAACGGAAATATGTTATGGATAAGGCTTGGCCTCTATGATGTATTTTAGATTAAAAATCACCATGCATATGTCATTTAAATGTGACTAACACTCTTTAGCTTGGAAACAAGTTTCCCTAGGAATAGCCAATGGGAGAGGGGAAAAAATGAACCCTGGCCAACAAAAAATTGGCTTTCTTAAGAACTATTAATAAGAAATCTGATGAGAAGGGCATTTGTCTGCCCAACTGGGTAAATATGAAGTATTTCCACCATTAATTTTTTCATTCAGTAAATCACTAAAACATAAACCAGTATCAGAAGAACACTCTGGAGCCAACACATCTCTGGTCCAAAATTAGTTGGTAAAAATAACTTAATAATTATACCTCTTATAAATATATTTATGTTCTAGTTCAGAACTATTTTTAAAATGCTCCAGAAAGGCAAACAGCCATACAAACAGTTTGTTGCATGAAGTGCCAACTGAAACAAGCATGTAATAACATTGTGAAATTACATTATCTGACATGTTTCAAAAGCTTATTCAGGTGCTTATTTAAGCCCATAAAACCTGTAGGGAAGTAAAGACAGGATGACATTTCAAGTCAGCTTACCATAACATTTTTCTAGTGAAATTGCATAGCAACATATTAATGCTGAAAAAAAAGTCAGCAGTAAAAGCAAATGCCAATAAGCTAAATGCTTCTGTGGAAAAAGAAAAAAAATGCAGCTACTAATAAGGTAATATCAGCACATTAAAAAGGCATGACAGTCTTAAATGCAGTTTACGACATCAAATACATGCAGTCAAAATATCATAAAGCATCTTAACTGCGCTCTAAAATGAGAAAACAAGGTAGTTCATACCACATGCTATGTGAAATCTGTGTCTCAGATTGTTCTGCCAATACACAAAATTTGGAGGAAACAGTCGAACTTTTCATTCTTCTACGAACATGCAGGCAACAAGAATATAACTCAGCATCGCAGCTTTTCATAGATGATACAAATATTCCTCAACACATCTTAACCTAGTCATCAATTCGCACATTGGAATGAGACACACCATTCTGTCCAGCATGATTTCTGGTCTGACAAAACAAGCTAGAAAGCAAGAATTCGTTGCTAAAAAAGGTCTTGTTTGTACCTAACTGAAATTCTTTCACTGACAGAAATATGAGAAGTTGTCCCTTTCCCCATGACCCAATTCATCTGCAAGTTAATTCAGACCAGACTACGCATGGAAATGGATCCGTAAGGCAAGATCAGACAGGTGATCAGAGAGAGAAGCCTGTAAGAGTACACTGTGTGAATTTAAATTAAAAAAAAAAGTTATGATTCCTAATGTTGCAAGGGGAAAGGAAAAGACAATGCTATTCAAAATGCATAAAGTACCAAATCATGAAGTTTTAGTCATCTGTTTTCCACAGCTTCATAACAGTCATCCATATATTCTTTTCACACCCAAAAGCACCACTGAAGTTACACCAAAAGGATTGTCAGATCAAGATCAAGATGTTGAATGATTCACAGTTGGAAAAATAAAAGTAGAATAAGCACTTAAACATCTGAAATTTTATTCTTCCATGCTCTCTCAAACATGCAACACGCTTTTCCAAATCTACTTCACAAACCATTCTTCACTCAGTATTTCCCAGGAGAAGCATCTGTTGCCTTGACTAAAAAAAAAGAAATAAGAAGGCAAAGAAAGTAGCCAGAGATGAAAGTTAAACGTCTTTGATGGTTACATCTCCAGACACACGTGAATAGCAATATGATCTCCTTGATGCAGTTGTTTTCTCCATGGTCTTCATAGTCACCTTTAGTTCATCTTTATATATCACTTGCACTATGTTTCATCAGTGTCTGCTCCTTAAACTCAGCACGAATGGATTAGCATCACTTATGAGGAGCTCACAGCAGCACTGATATCTTAGGTTGCAAGTTGCCTAGCTCTAAAGGAAACTCTTTACCTGAAAAACTTTGTACATTTCTGAATATATAATTATAATGCTGTCATCTAAACTATTCCTTCAAGGGAGGCACGTGATGCAAACACAGTAGCAAAAAGCATTTTCATGTATTCTTATAAACACCTGTTTGTTCTTAATCGAGAGTTTCAAATATTTTCCATTTAAAGCAAGAGTATTTTACTTGTTAATAACAAAGGAAACACAGTCTGTAAGAAGTATTTTATTTTCGTTCTAATAATCAGATATCACAAGCAATGGTTTGTAAAGCACTAGACTGGAAGATGAATCCTAACTCTCACAAAATGAGTATATTTGCAGGAAAGAAATAGAAGAGACAAGTTTTCCTCATTCTATCACATGCAGAAAGAGACAACCATGAACTCCTCTCTGGAGTTTAACAAGACTTTAGCTTCACAACAGAATCAGCCTCGGAAATTCCTGCCCACCTATGTTCACTTCCAGCCACATACTGCAATTAGTAATATGGAATCTGCCCTGAAACTAACATTTTGAACAAAGGGACGGAAGGAATATTTAAGGTGGTTACCGGCGCAGGCCCACAGAGCAGCTGACGAGGCACATCTGAGAAGATGGCAGAATGCTACGCAGTACATGTGGCTGAAGGTAAAGGGAGGGAAGAGAAACTCTTAAACCAGGGTCACAAATACAGCAACTGTCTTGTTATTTCACCGACAAACTGTAAGAACCACAGCGACCAGAAACCCACTTTCATAAAAAAATGGCTCTTCTTGCAGTGAATGGATTACACAGGGGAATACACATTCTTCTCCGCCAAGGACTGTGGTACTGGTTACTTAACAGTATGGTTGTTCCAGTCCTGCTGACGGAAGAAACTCTATCCATACCACTGGAAATCCTAAACAAACCGAAACACTAAAAAGGAGAAGCTGAAGTCCATCTTTGCACGAGTCATGTGCCAAATCCCTCTCTCCAAGTGGTATTTGCTGAATGGTTTGCACAGAACACCATTCAGCAGCAAACCAAAACCACGAGTCAGTTTGAGTCCTATCTGGATCTAAACCTGATGCCATGGAAGGCAGTAGACAACAGACAGAACCAAGACAGTCTTCAGATCAAAACACAAGAGTCAGACAGTCCCCATCCAACACCACTGTCTTGCCTTGGCCACGATACAGTAGAGATTATTTGAAATAGGAATGAGGAGAACAGAGGAAAGAGGATAACTGAAAAAAGAATAAAGGGGGGAAAAAAAGAACTTCCTGCTCTGGAGAGATAAAGAGAAGAATTTGCCTTTGGATATAAACAATGACGATCAAATAGTGTGGTAGTTATACTATTAGACAAAATCTCAAATGTCTCATACAGATAGCAGAGCTAAACCCCACACGTTCCATTTATAATACCTCTAAGGACCTAAAGATCTTAATTACAATACACCTGAAATGATACACAACCTCTGGAGAAAAAGTCACACCTCCTAATGGAAAAAAAACCACTTTGCTTTCAGCCAGCCCTCATGACATCAGTGCTAAAGGGAACACGTACCAGCCTGTGCCACCTCTCCTTGGCAGCCATTTCTGTTCTCACACTCCCTCAGATAGAAGTGATGACATGGACTAAATCTGAGTTATGGGGCAATTCAGCAAGAACACCAGGTTCTTTGGAAAAAAAAAAAAAAAATGTGTCAAGTAGATCCTGATTTTTTTCAAGCTCCATCTCAAACTCACTAGCTTTAAGTTAAATTTAAATAAATAAAACGACTGAAAATAGAGAAATTTAGTAAAGAGGTCCAAAGGATTCTCATTTAATATTATTTTTCTACAGTAAGCATTCAACATGTCTTTAGAAAGAAAATGGAGGATTTAAATGCTATACAAATACCATACTTTGTGAAAACATTTAATGCTCAAGAGTGTGGCTTACTCTTGTACCTTTCAGAACTCATCAATAACGAATGAGTGTCGTCTGACTACTAATAAATCTCTTAGCAGCCATGACCATTCCCTATTCAAGGGACCTTGAGCAAACAGACTTGTAGAATTCTATAAAAATTCAAATAAAATATTAATTGTAAATGTAAGAAGGTCCTTAGTTAAAAGAGAACAGATGTATAGCTAAATGGAACTACAGATCTAGTACTGCCAAGAATTCTTTACCTCTCATCCACTCCTCTACCCACACAAAATGTTGTTTGTGAAAACAAACAATAGAAGTTGTCAGTTATGTTGTCTATTCCTCAGAGCTTTTAATGGAGGATAAGGGGAGAAGAAAAAAAAACCCAAGTCATAAAATGATCGTACCATTTTAACTGAATGCATGATTAGATGTTGCGAATTAATGTTCTACCTCTATTTCAGCAAAGCATCCAGTTAGGACACAGGAAGCAGCAGAAAAAGATTGATCTCCATATGCTTACTCTTTCACACAGCTTCCTTGGGAAATGGTCTAGCATGGTTTATAGATTGACTAAATCCCCACTGGAGTAGTTTTAAGGTGCAAATAATGTTTCTTTCCTAGCAAAGTGAAAATAAAATAACATACATATGTATTTAACTTCCACGTTATTTGGCTGTCATGGCTTCATGACAGTTGCAGACCACATGAACCATATCAAGTCTTGGTCCTTTGCGGAATACATCGCAATGAAAGTGGAAACTTGTTTTCTTTTCTTCTGATCATATAGCCAATGTTTGCCTTCTTACAAAAGTCAACTTCTTTAATTGCTAAATACCATTTTTAAAGAGTCATTTCAGTACTTGAGAGTTTATGCGATAGCACTAATGACTTTAGTTACAATTTCCCACGAGTGATTCAAATACAATTTACCCTTAGGAAACCAAAGGGGGGAAACAGCAATTAAATGTCAAGCACCAGAAATAAATATTTGCTGAAGTCAAGGAAAAGCAATTCCATGGTAACAAAATTTATTACATAAAAAGTCAGTGAAGGCTTCAACGATATCCTCGTTTGAAAAAAACTTTCCTCCTGACATACAGCCACCAGATTAAGTACAATTCTCTCAGAGTAATTCATTACTCAAACTACATCATAATCAAAATCTGATAAAAGCAACACAGAATTACATTAAGTCTCCTTCCCACACTGGTGACACACAAAGCAGACAGCTAATCACATACTTTTTTCCTAGTGATTTCAGTTCTGTTTTTTCCCCAGAAGGACCACAATTCCAGCCGGAAGCTGTGTCTGAATCTATAATCAAGATTACTGGACTGTAGCTAAAAGTTGGAAAGGCAAAACTCATGGAAGTAATCTCTCAGAGATTTTCCAAGAGCACACACACAGTATTTTAATTATAACAAATAATAAAAGGCAAAACCTGACATCTTCACTATCCTCCTATTCCCATAGCTTTGTCAGAGTATCTGAGCAGAACATGCCCATGTTAGGCTTTAAGTAGTGCTAAAACACCCAGAAAAATTCACGTTACTTTCTAGAGCATGAGCGTCCCATTTATAGACTCCATTTTCTCATTTAACAAATTAATTTCCCTTCTACAGATATCAAGACTATCTAGAATAAGCTGTTATAGCATTCCGGTGGTAGAGATATTAAAACCTCCAAAACTTAAGCCAACTGGCAGAGAAACTTCAAATGAAAACATTTACCCCACGTCATAATCTGAAAAAAAGTAACACAGTGCACTCTTTGAAACATTATTTTAGATCAAATCTACGGTAAACTAGGACTTAAGGAGATTTGTTCATAGCACGCTTATGTATAATGTCCTAATTCTATTCATTCCAGAAACTGTAACTTTCAGTAAAATAGCCATTTTTTCCAGTTGTACTTTCTTTGGTTTTCTTCTGAAGATTCTTGCTGCTGCATATGTTTTTGCTCTTAGCTTTCAGACATGAGCACATTTATCATGTTTTAAGGGTGATTCCCCCTCTCATTTTTTTTCCACCTACAATTTCAGGTTACAGTTTTAGCTGTTCCACCCTCTTGCCACTCAGTGCACATTTATAGAGACCCAGATGCTTTAAAGACAACTGAACAATTTATACATTAGCATATGAAACCAAGGCCAGCCTTCATGCTCTTTGAAATGTATATTCTAAAAACCAGTGTTTTTAACAACAAAATTTATCACTCAAAAAAACATGGAATAGTATCAGAGACATTTAAATTACAGTGTCGCTATGTAGAGGAAAATTTCAGTGTGTTCTTATTATATTTCCAGTCATAGAAAACCTACATTTTAATTCCAAGCTGACTAAGAACCCAAAACAAACTCAGACTGGTAATAAGCCTTTTTCCTCTTAGCCAACAATATCTTAACCAAACTTTCCATTTCCTTTGTTTACAAAGTTCCTTCTAACTCCCATGTTACATTCAGGGCAGATTCTGAGAGCACCATTCATCTCAGAAATTACTGCTAAATGGGGTAGAAATGTGTTACGATGTGCAACAGCACTGTCACTGACCACGGGTCACCACGCTTTCTTCTCTATCATAGTACACAGGTGACGATTTTGAAGAAGTATGGATCTACAAACCCACCTCATTTTGACCTTCTCTTTGTTGCTCTTCTCCGCAAACACCTAAATTTTGTCCTCCTCCAGGCATGCTAGAAAACAGTCTTTAAAAAAACAAATGTAAAAAACCGTGTTTGTGAAAAGTGCTAGAACAGTGAAAATGCCAAAAGACAACAAGAGTTTCATTCCCCAGAGGAGGTTCTGCAGTAAAGCCTAGACTGCCAATAAATCTCAGTCCTTATCTGAAGTTGCTACCTTGGAGGCACAAGTGGATAGTTGTCTCCATGCCCATTCATTCCTTGTTAAAGCTGCCAATTTTGCCTCTTTACACAAAGGATCACAAATCCAGTATTTACTAGTTGATTTTTTTTAATTTAGCTATGCAGCTCAGCTATGCAAAGCAGCAGAAAAATTCAATACACATTCCAGATTAAAAGCGCAAAACCAGAACTTAAATCCAAACCAGTTTCTTTTTACAGAGAACAGGATATGTAGGAGGTATTTTTATTCTTACCACTCCAAACAAGACACACTGCACGGTATCTACTGGTAATCACTGGGTGTGCTGGGGAGGTTCCTGCTCTCTCCCAGCCTCCAGGACTGCTACCCAGGGAACACCAAAACCACTATTAAAGCCACCTGTACCAAGTTCTTAGGACAATTACAGAGCTAAATCACGTAGCCTGGATCCACTATAGCATGACTTTTACACAGATGTCAAATCCACCTATTTGTAATGGGCAAACACCATTAAAAAGCAAAACAAATTCCACAGAACTATTTGGCTTCTTTTGCACTGCCATAGCCATAACAGATTTCAAGTATATAACTTGCTGTTTGGAAGATTTTTCTTTTAATTGCCAAAATGTTACCATCTGTTGTAGGTTTACTGGGAAAGACCGGAAGGGCTGTGGCAGCCAGCAATACCAGTTTGAGAAATCTGTGGAAAAATTCGAATTGTGTATCTGAGACCTTTCTAACCCACCCTAGCTTTGGTCCCCTGGTCCATATGTCTGAACATCGGTGCCATGTCCAAAGATGACGTGAAACTTAACCTCAAATTTCCTCTCAGTGCAAGGAAGCACCACTTCTCACATGCTCTGCAGGGCTTCATGCAGGTGTGAAACCTATTGCAAGAAATTTTGGTTTTGTTAGAAGTGACTAGAAATTGAAAGTTGGAAGGAAAAATAAAATAAATTAAAAAAAAATCCCTGGCCTGGTTACCCAACTAGGAGTCTTAAAAGCTTTAAAGAAAATCAAGGTCATGACTGGGATCCTTTCAAAAGAGACTAAGAGCACATCTTTTTTAACTCAGCACCAACTTAAACTTAAAATACTCCAGCCAGACCTACAGAAAACAGGACTGATGTTAATCAACTTCATGTGAAAGAGAAGTGGAAAAGCTGTGGGTGTCCCAGGGAGGCAATGACTCTTCAAGCTTAGAAACACTTCATTGACACGCTTTGACCCGCTGTATCCTATTTTGGAGCTATGGCACAAGGTACAATCTAACCCTGAGTGGGAGAAGGATATAAATGTGGTTATAAAAAATCAGACAGAATGAGACCTAAGCAAGGCGACAGAGTATGCCGCAGCTGAAAAAAACCTGAATTCTTGCACTTCGAATAGTTGAGGGTGGTAGTTGTCATGAATGAGATACTGAACTAGATGGAATTAGCCTGCCATCGTGGCAGTCCTGACTTTCTTATATTTCTAAAAGGAAACACATGTTGTATTTCTTTCTATAAATCCTAAATGCTATTTCAAATATTAGACCTTTCCCTGTAGATAAGAGAGTAAGTGTTAAAAAGTGCAGCTGTCTCTAAATAAAAGCTAAAAATTTAAGAAAATATCTTTGCCAAACTATAATAGCGACCTCTGAACCTTTTCTTTAATTTCATATCTGGCTTCTGTTTAATCAAAACAATCTCTTCCCTCCATTAAAAGCCACTTTGGCTTAGATCTCTAGAAAACGCAAAGCACAAGGTCCAAACCAGAGCTGTTACTTGAATAAAGTGCCATTTCATGAACATAGGAGCGACATTGTCACCACAGTATGGCATTCGTCATAGTAAATTTCATTAATCTGTGAGGTAATAAAACCCTACATGCTGCCTTTTGCTCAGGAATTAAGAGTCTTCATGCCAAACCGTGGAGCATTCTCTCTTTCCAAAAGTAGTAACCCAGCAGCATGATTATCTCTTTGCTATAAGCAACAAACTAATAGGGTTTACAGCTCTAACTACAACCTATTTCCCAAAGTTTTTTTGCAGAGGCACAGATTTTTGTAGAGGTATGGGTTAGAGATGCTTTAGAGTGGGATTAACAAGTAGTCGCTCGCTTACCAAAAGCAGGGTGTAAGGTGGTGTTTTCATTCCTTCCACGTGGGTAATACTTGCAGCCAGAGCAAGACTCTGTGGTTCTGTCAGCGGGATCAGTTTGTTCCCATTTTTCACAGGTGTTTTAGTGGGCTGGAGGGGGGAAACTTTACAGCGAGCGCAGGAAGAAAGACGAAGGCATATACGTAGTGCAGGGGCGGGCACTGCCAACATCCAGAAACACTTCAGATTTCATCAGCACTGCTTGATGTTTCTAAGGTTTCAGGGTTTCACATCTGAGCTAACCAGAGGGACGTGGAGTTCTCTAATTAAAGTCTAGAAAAAAGAAAAAGCATTACTATAGTATAAAATTTTACCTTCAGACTAATGACACATCTTCATACCTTTTCATACCAGATTTTCGTGCCTTTTTTTTTTTTTTAGGGTTATAGTGAATAAATGTTACTGACTTTGGAGACATTTCACCCTGAACAAAGTTCCCCATATTTTTAAAGGATATCTTTAAGAATCCTATCCTGGGATCTGCATTGTGCAAGCAAGGAGCTTCAATTTAGCTTCACTAAAATTCAGAGGTTTTAGTGAAGTTCCCTGAAGCAGCTGCAGTCTTCCCCTGATTTGTAAGCACAAGGACCTATAATTTATACTTGAAACCTTTTACTCTTTATGGGTGTTCTCACTCCAGAATGTCAAAATACATCTCTTTAATGAAAACTCTAACAGCAGAGCACTGAATGGAGTTACGCTGTGGCTTAAGGCTACAATAATCTTTTGCCTTGATAGGATCAGTAACCAAAACTAAATATTAAACACTGTGCATGAAAAATAAGCGTCCATTTCAGGAGTCATTTTTACAGCCCAGGGCAGTATTTCAACATACTTGTATTTTGCTCTAGAATTTCTTGTCCTGTTTCAGTTTTGCTTTCTTTTGCTTTCAATTCATAGAGCAAAATTCCATGTGGATGTACTCTGCTCTTTCTTGAGGGAAGCAAATACATTTTTAATTAATTTAGCAAATTATACACCATCGCTGTGGCAGAAATAACCTTTGTACTAATACCAAGTTCAGTAGCCCTTTCACGGCAGCTGTTAACACTTCTTCTCACTGCCAGAAACTTCCTGATGGCGACTTGGAACAGAGTCTTTCCATTTCACAGCAAGATAAGCAGCTCTAATTCTTTCTCTATGGAAGCAAGATGACAGTATTTTAGCGGGGAGGGGGAGCGGAGATGAAAAAAAAAAAAAAAGAAAAGACGACAAATATCAAAATTATGAAGTGAAAAAACTCTTAACTGAAAACCAATACGTTCCTTTTCTAAAACCAAAGAAAAAAATTAGGTTGAATGAGAGCCCACAGAGTAAAAGGAAACAGACAAAACCATGGGAGAAAATCAGGGCGGAGCAGCAGCAAGAGTGTGAGTAAGCACCAGGAGCTGAGGGAATCAATAAGAAGGTTTAATCCAGGGGGAGAGATGGAAGTCTGTACAAATCATATGCCATAATTCAACTGCAGCTCCAGATGGACAGAAATGAAAGACAGAAAGATATCAAAGTGGAAAGAGGAGGGGGGAAAGGGAGAAAGACAGAACCACAGAGATTATTTTACTTTAAACCTCATACAGTTTATTAGAGGAAAAAAAAAATAGTCTGCAGCTAAAGAATTGTCAGTTGCAAAGTTCATATGCTATGGCTCAGCTTTGCCCCTGGTGTATTTTAGCAATTTTAATTAAAATCTTACATAATTCTAAGTAATTTTTGCTAATATGTTTCTGCTCCAATTTCAGGCAATGAAACATGGTCTTACTCAGACCTCTAAAACAATCAGTAAGTTCCATAAAGTGTGTACTGTCAAAAGGCCAAAGCCATAAAACTCATGATTCTCTTACACAATGTGAACAGAGCATTAGAAAATATACTGTAGGGAATAATCCTGTGCTGGCAAGGAGACAGACAAGATGACTTAACGGGCCTTTTCTATCAATTTCTATGATGCTATTAGTGCAGTACTTGACCTTTTCTCATTCATCATGTCATCTGCCACATGGGTAGTTTGAAGATCTTTGTGTTTTAAGTATTCAAGAAGGCAAAAGACAGCTGTATCATTAGACTGTTTGACCTTATCCCTTCCATGCTTACAAAACTAAAAATAAAAATAAATTGGGGCGTTATCTACATGCTCGAGCAGATAGGGCTTGACTCACCTCTAAAAAGGGCTGCAAGAAGCTGCATCAAAATGATTGCCCTATCCCAGTCATCACGAGTTTCTTGAGCTGAGGAGCCACAGCAAACCAAGCTGGTTGCTCATGTGCAAAGGAGAACAAAACACGTCGGTAGAACATGGCACACATAAGGGTTAGAGGATACCTCTCCTTTCCAGTTCACTGAATTATTTCACACATTTATGCAAACCACAAAGATACTTTCTCAAGACTATTAATTAGCCCTGTACAATTCTAACATCTACAAGCAATTTCTCAGTTACAGTATTTGCTTCAAAATTGTTTCTGTGGATGTGTACCTCTGCTGTTGCCTGAACATCTGCAGGAAGCAAAAGATGAACAGTTGTACAGAGACTCACGGGACAGTTCTCAAGGGGGCTCACGTGGCTGTCTTGACTTCTCACTTGCTTCTGTCACACTGCATCAGCAGAAAACGTGACTTCCAATGGGCCCGAATGATGGACCAGGAATACCAAATAGTAAACAGCTGAACTGCTTTACTCCTGATGGGATTTTTTCAGGTGGAAATGTTTCACTGTAGAGATCACATTTACCTGTTGTTCATAGCACATAGCTAGATTAAACCCAACAGAATGAAATGCACAAGTCTGTTCATTGGGATCATACAAATGAAGCAAAGAAGAAAACTTGCCAAATTACCATCTTTGATAGTTCTCCTAGAGCCATAACCACTCACTTCTCCATTCTCTTTGGAATTGTCTCCTTCCATTAAGATAAATTTTCCCTAATAGCCTCTATCATGGAATTATTTTGCCCTCACACTCCATGCTTCAACTCCCCCATATCCTGAAAGGAAAGCAGCTGTCTATACCCAAACTGCTTCACTGATGCAGCAGAACTACTATAAGCAAGTTCAAAATTCTTGTTGTTATTTTATTTGGAGACCTAGGGTAGATTACAGAGTAAAGCATCCTCAACTTGAGCCTCCAGGGCCACAATATTGGTTCCTTCTAGCCACAGCGAGTTGCAAAACATCTGACATGAGCAGTTCTTGGTGGATCAGCTGCCTTGCCAAGTAAGCAAAGAGGAGATTAAATTAAATAATAGAACTCAAAATATGAAATATCCTCCACTGTTCCAGAATCTTTTTCCTCACTGTTTGCAAGTGAAGGCAGAAAGATGATCCCCCCACAGGCTGTGCTTTGAGGGCTGGGTATGCAGCTGGCAGGTACTCGAGTCTATATTTAAAAGCATAGTAGGGGTGGGGGAGAACTGAGATGAGGGGGAAAGGGAGGCTTGCTGAGATAAGTGGGTTATTTTGGGCCACATAAATGACTTTGTAATCTAGAAAGAGTGGGGTTTTTTCCTGGGGAAATGGGAAGTGGTGGGAGAGCAATGGAGGAAGCAAAAGGTTTTGCCATTCCTTCAAGGTAGTTTTAAAAAAAATCTAAAAAACCCAAAACCAACAACAACAACAAACCAACCAATACCCCAAACTTCAAATATGTGGAATTTAAATACAAGAAATCTTTTAAAAACCTAAGTTCTGATAGTCTCTCCCTCAGCAATGCATGGGCAAGCTCTGTCACTGCAAACATGAAATGAAGAGAAAGCACAGGAGTAAAATGGTTTTTCCCCTTGGAAAACGTATCTGCTCCAAAACCATTTTGAGCATGTCCAGCACAGTTTTATTAGGGTCTACAAGTGGTCTGACAGTTAACTGATTAGAACCAAAATTATTCTACACAAAAGAGCATCCCTATCAGTCTTCTAAGACCTGATAAATCGCTAGCAAATGCGTTAATTAAGAAGGACTAGGCCAAGTGAAAGGGGGGATGGTATTTCACTTAATATATTGGCAAGGTAGGAATTTTCTTATTTGTAAATGAAGTTCACTGTAGATGCCTTGCATGATATATTAAAAATATATACTTTTATTTCCTGCCTTTATTAAAGATTATTCCTCTGACAATACCATTTTTTCACTTGTTTAACCTCTTTTTTGGAAAGTTACTTTAAGTGCATAAAGATTACTGAAAATATGGTTCAGTAGATACCTCTCTCATAACCGTTACTGTATTTCCCCAAGAGACAGCTGAGGGGAATGTTAAACTTAGTGCAGTATACTGTATGGCAAAATGAACAGCACAATAATTAAGAAAGCCTTTACATTGTAAGAGAACCTTAAAATGGTCTCAGAAGGACTGGAAGAATGCCAGAAACCCTTCCAGGGAACAAGGCTGTCTTTAATAAAAAGTTGCCTAAAATATGCCAAAATAGTCCTAAGTCCATTCCTGCTTCTTTTAAACCAAATGAGAATTAAAAACTGAGAAAGAAATATTATAGTTAAGAAGAAAGAATCAGAACAACTTTTAAACATGAGAAATATGTTACAGTTACCTGGTTGCCAGGCAGATCTGCAAATACCAGTGGCCTTTATTCCCAACTGTACCATCTTTCTGAGCCTTTTGCTTCACTTGCCTTCCTTTGATTTCTCATTGATATATAACATCACTGAATTACTCTACCTCCTTGACAGGGTGTTGTTAAGATTAATTAGTTAATGTCTGGAAATTTTTACAAAGATAAAAAGCATTACAAAAGCACCAGCTAGTATCTGAGAGCTACAGAAAGGCAAGAGACACTTGTTATCATCAATCCAGAAGTAAAAGCAGTAACATTATTTAAAAAACCATGCTGAAATTTAGAGGAAAAGAATGAGCAGGAACAGAGGAGGGAAACCCTGCAAAAGATTGATTCTTAGTTTACGGAGACTCTGGACACTGGCTTGCATTCTCATTAAAACTAGAGGAATCAGAAGTTCTGCCAAATACATAATGTAATATAAAAAATATTTTAAAATAGAAGTCTTCCTTTCCACAAAATGTATTTTCCAAACCTCTTATTGTGCTCTTCTCACTTACTCATTACAGCTCTCTGTCCTGCTTGCTTATAAAAATGTACTCTCACTGGTTTTCTTTTACCTTTCTTCTTAGTCGGGCTGCCGCAATCCATGCTTGTCTGTCTCTTGTATTATTCTGTCCCATATCAAGATCAAATCCAGGTGAGATTTCCTGCCAAAAGAGAAGTAAATTCCTTCATGGATTGTGCCCGTCTACCCAGAGATGCAATGAGATTGAGAATAATAATCCTCTAATTTCCCTATTGCTCTAGAAAATACGCTTCCTTCCTATGAAGAATTTTTTTTCTTCGAACTGGAGTACAAAAGATGGAAATTTCACACTCCGCCTTTATTCACCAAAAACACAGCACCTGAAGGGGAGATAATCTCAAAGATAAAGATGCCCGAGGGGCTGATTCCCCTAACAGTAAGTGGGAGGCCAAGTTTCAGTTGCAGGAGAGGGATGTGGAAAGGACTGTAACAATACAATAGTAGGACTGATGCTCCATGGGCTCTCCCTTCCAGTGATCCAGTGGCAGATGTACCAGTACATGCACACAGTATTGCAAATTTTGTGAGTTCTCATCCAGCCTGGCAGCTTTTGATGTTTTACTTAATTCTGCAAACTGCTGTTTAGTTACATGATCTTTAGATCATACAGTGAAATTTCTCACTCATGCCAATATGGTGAATGATTTTGAAATGTGAATTCCAGCCAACCAAAAAGAGTAAAGGAACTAAGTTTACTATCTTTAATGCAGCATTTTTCCTGGTTGTATGCCATACAGATGTGTAGACACATGCACAAACCTGCACACAAACCCATCTTACATAGGCAAAGCAGGTTTTTTCTTTCTTTCCCCAAGTACATGAGGATGAAAGAAGAGAACAGCCAAGAACCATCACCATCCACTCTTTCACTGCAGCCTCAGTTTAATTTAATGAAACTCAGAATAGTCTCCAGCGCTCTCAGATCACATATCCTTTTAGCAATTAGTAGGCAGAAAGATGCATTTCAGGACAACGAAGAAAAGGAGAGCTAGAAATTGATCTCATAAAAATCAGCCAGTGCATTTGGATGTTTTGCCACCTCATCAAGGAAGAGGGGTTATGGGTATTTTATGTAAAGAAATGAAAAAGCGGTAGGAAAATTCTGGGAAATTTGTCCCAGTAATACCCTAAACAAGGCACACTGTTTCATTTTTTTCTTTTTACTAATGCCATAAGGAGAAAACAGCTGGCCTTCATGGCTATATACTCAGATTTCCAACAGCAAATAAGCACTGGTAAATGAAAAGCATCTTTTGCACAACTTGATTGTTAAGAACTTTCAAGGCGTACCCTTTGATTTTTTCCACTAGTGTAAGAATACAAGCAAAAATAAAGTGAGTTCTCCTGTCTACACATATAAATGAATTTTACTCAAACATACTTTACATCCACTTAAAATATGCAGCATGTATTGTAGACTGGTGATTGATTAAACAGAACATCTAAATAAATTACTATAATAGAATACCTTTACCAGCAAAATGTACAATCTGACAAAAACTAGACTTCTTTAAAAAGATTTATGTTCCTTGAGCTCACTGGCATCAATTCTGCTCCTATTCCCCGCCTTTTTCCCCTTTTCTAAGAACACCCCACAGTTCTTGTCAACCTTTGCCAGACTTGACATGACGGGTATTTAACCAGACTACGGGCAACCAAAGCACCATGTCTGCTTCCTTTAAAATATTGTTAAATTCCATCTGTATAATTTCTGCAGCCTTCTTTTTGTTCCTGCATTTGTAACAAATATCCTTCTATCGAAGGCTGAAAGAACTCAAAATGCCTCGCGATGACATGTGCGTGTGAGTTGCCCTTGGAAAGGCTGGACCGTACTATGTAATTTTACCAGCTTCTGCACTGGCATCAAATACACGCCTGCACCGTGTTCTCGGTGGGAAGCAGCCCGTTCAGGGCAGAAATCCGCCAAATGTTTTTCTTTTTCATAACAGCTAATTTTATTTGTCCCCTTTAGTAGTCAGCCACTGCCATTTTTTCCCTTGAATGAAAAAGACCTCACTGGATGCGATCTTGTGCTTGGGTTAACCAGCCCAGCTTCACTGAATTAAAACGGCACATTTCAGAGCGTAGCTCTTCTCATTCAGAAAAGATGAGTAAGACCACCTCCTAAGCAAACCAGTAGCACTCACTAGGAGTCCTTTCAGCACAAGCTTTAAAGCAAATCAATATAATGACAGTATAGCACAAAACAACATATTCTAGGGAAAATGTGAGCTCATTTGTACAGCTAGATGTACTAGATGCAGCTAGAGGACCGTTCTGCTGTTTTCCCACCAGTATATCCATGGTAAAAGTAAAGAAAGAGCTGTGATCTTCAAGGAGAAAGCGGCAAAAATGACCAAGCAACAGCCTTCCAGCATTAGCTCAGGAGGCACAATTATCCCAGAGGAGAAAAATCTGGATTTCATAAAAAGCATTAGCTACCAAATATGCGACCACAGAAATGGCCAACACCAACTATTCGACCACAGAATCCAAGATACTTTAACCACAGCCATTCCCAATTTAAAGCCAGAAATATTAACGTAATATATCTAAAATAGTCCAATATATCACATGGCAAATCCCAGCAAGGAAAGGACTGCTTCGCTTGCCTGCTCCCACCTGGGAGCGGGTGGGCTGGATAAGGCGCTGGCTGCCAGCGCATTCCCGGGGACTGGCAGCACGGGCTGTCTCGCTGGGGCTGAGCTCCGGCCAGCTGGCAGGAACCGCAGCCCACTTTCCACTTCCCGCTCTTCTCAGTTCCTTTAGGTTTTTTTAGGAAATTATTCTGAAGTCCTTCCCTCCGCCCAGATTAGTCCTTGGCAATCAGGAAAAAAACAAACCAAAATACACCGGAAGGAATATAAAAGGACTGCTTTTATGACATGGCGTTTTTAAACATTTCCAGCAAGAGACTGAGAAATCTGCCTTAACAGAACAATCAAACATCGCATGTCAAAATCTATTTTTTCTCATATACTGGTTGATGTAATGGGACAAACCTATTCCCTTTCAAATTCCATAGAGCAGCATATTTAGGCCAGTTATCTCATTTTTCTTAAACATATATACGTTTTTTTAATAAAATGGAAAAGAACTACCTGCATTGGGCCAACCATCCCCAACTGCAGGGAACCACGTAAGAGTCCAGAGAAGACCGATCACCTACTCCCCATCTCCTCCTCTGGCTTCCTCCTCTCAATACACACTAGAGGCCAGAGACAGGAGCACAGAACACGCACAACAGATGAACTATGTGATATACCAACATCAAGTGTCACAGGAGGATAAAAACCACTGAGAAACAACAAGCACCCTCTGGTTGGGCTAGTCTAGGTGCAAAATTCAATGGCATCTGCTAGAGTTGCTGATCCATCTTATTCCTCAGGGAGTAACCCAAGCCAAGCAGTGGCCATCAGGCTGTCAGGACAGTCCCATCACCCCTGTTCTCTCAAGGCCTTTGTGCTACCAGCTGGGACATGGCAACCCCAAATTCTTCTCCAGAGCTCCAGCATTAGAATGTGTTGGAGGAAGCAGGTGAAACACACAGTGAGCACTATCAAAATGGCCCGCTTTAATCCCAGGCTGAAGTGAATTAATTCTGGTATATTAATCTTTTAGGCTTTAGTACAGATAAAACAAATTTATTTTTATTTTTTTTAGTAAAGCAAGTCTTCCTACATAGCAGCTGTAGATAAATTATTCCAGCTGAGAAAGTCCAAGAGATGAGACAAGCCTTACTGATCATAGTTCAATAGCTATGAATAATGCCAGCCTTGTCTCCATCACCTTATGGCAATTTAATTTCCCCAAAATACCTATCTGCCCATATATTTTAGTCACATGTGTACAAACACCTGCAAAAGCAACACTCACTGACTCCCAGTGCATTTGCAGGAGCCGCCTTTGACACTCTCCTATTTTCCAGCTATGCACTGAATTAGTTGCTTTCATATTCCTTTTTTGACGGGCAAACCAGATTTCTTTTTAATATGTGTTAGTTCAATTTAGTTAATATAACATACCTGAAAAACACCATGAGGATGCTAGCGCATGAGTATCTCCCTTTACCAGCTGCCACCATTAAAATAAATGAACAACTACCTGGTTTTTAACGTGGTCCTAGGAAAACTGAAAATAGAGAGTCACTTTTTATGGTGATGAAGGGATGAGATACACGCTGATTCTTTCATATCAGTATATTTTCATTCATATCAGTAATGAATGGGTAGTTTAATCGTGTTATGTATGTTATCTTTTTTCTCTTCAACAGCCACGTGTCAGTGGCCTCATCTGAGAAGAGCATCACAGGAGACTGTCAGAAGGTGCCTGACAGTAGGGTATGTTGAAGCACTCGAGATTTGGGGGAAGTTTTAGTTCATTCAGGCAGAGGAAGCTGACTGTGAAATGGCAACACAGGAATCTGGGGAGAAACGCACTCCATGCCAAAAAAAAAAAAAAAGTAAAAGCCATACATTTTTCAACAGAGTACAGTAAGGCAGCAATAACACAGCACTGTGTACTGCCAGCGCAAGCCTAAGGAGACAAGCACGTCACAACTGCCTCCGGTAAGAGACTAGGCATCACAACTGGGATCCAAACACTCCGGTAGACACTATTAAATGACCCAGAGCTAACCCTTGACAAGGTACATGGAACTTTCTGTGTGTAGAATAAACTGGTTTCTGGAAGAAGGATGGTCCTCTGCCCTTGCAGACATTATTGAAAATCCAAAATGCTCTAATAAAATCAAATTATGTGAAAAGATATACAGATTTCAAAGTTAGAATTACAAAAATAAACTGTAGCCAACATCATGAACTGCAAAAGTGCTTAGAATTTGGGGAAAAAGATGCAAGAACTATGAAGAGTTTCACCAAAACTCAGTTAGCTAGAGATAGCTTAAAATGCACGGAGTTGAACAACGTGACAATACCCACCATTATCTCAAAACAATTATTCAGAGAAGACAGGATCTCAGAGGAAGATTAATGAACTATCGATTAGAAAACAATATGGGCCATTTTTCCATTGTACATCTGAAACAAGTGTAGAAGCTAACATGACAGTAGAAAAAAATTCTCTTATTTCTCTGAGAAAAATCACAAGCAGTAGAAGATGAATGGGTAAAGACTCCGGACTCCCATTAAGGAAGAGTATGTGTATCAGTCAACAAGAAATTGAAATGGTGTGGTGTGTAGCCATCTCAACGACAGAAGTAGCAACTGCTGCACTGAAAGGGGTGCTACCTCTTATCAACAGGACAAACTTACCAGAAAAGAGGGACAGCAAAGCAATTCAGGAAAAAGCTGGCTACTTTTGCAAGGACTCAGAAAATCCTTGGAATGCAAAATACAGCTCAAAATATCTTCCCTGTTCGTATCAGCATGATCCTTATCTTAAGAAAAAGTTGGGTATATAACTCTGAGGATCCAATACTGAGCAGAGGTCTCGACAGAACAGGTATATTTGCAGGTTACTGTCACAGAAAAACAGGTATTTTATTTCTAAAAAGATACAGAAGAACCAAATAAAAATGTACAAGGACTTATGTTTCCTAACATGGAGACATCTTCAAGTAAGGCTGATGCAGAACTATTTTATAAAACTAACACATCTGCAAGCTTTTATTGCAAAAATCAAAACTTGTCATCATGTCTTTCAGCGAACCTCTTTCCCAGACCACCGCTTGGGTTCTGGTACAGCTTCCATGTCGCTCCACCAGGAAATACGACAGTTGCAAAGGGTAGTAATTTCTACACAGGACCCACTTATGATTTGAAGGAAAATGATGCAATTGTACAAGTAAAAGTTGTATCAGCACTCCGAGGCCCCTCTCCTTCCAGCATCACCTTCCTTCAAGCTCCCGTTCTTCTCCCTTACCACTGCAACCCTTCTTCCCCTACAGTCACAAACACCTTTGGGCTGAAGTGAAAAATCCCCACCACCAGGGACGAGTCATGAAAGTGAATGCAGGAAAGGGATACAGGCTGGTAATTCCCCCCCTCCTACTCCAGATCCGAATCTAGCAAGAGCATCATATTTGCAGTTTGGAGGAAAGGCTAGGGTCTGGTCGACTGTACCAGCACTAGGAGCACAGTAAAAATTTCTACAGTGCAAAAAAAGGTATCATAGTTTGCCTTTAAATTCTGCTC
Source organism: Rhinoptilus africanus (assembly GCA_013400135.1). Lineage (NCBI taxonomy): Eukaryota > Metazoa > Chordata > Aves > Charadriiformes > Glareolidae > Rhinoptilus > Rhinoptilus africanus. Next base: position 657,904 of record VXBO01004453.1, on the reverse strand, counting down.
TCTGTTAAATACTTGCAGCCAGAGAGGTGAGCATGCTTTTGTTTATATACTAGAAAAAAAAACCATAGCTCAGCTGTTATAAGAAAGGAGTTGGAGGAGGTGAAATTCTCTGGTACCACAGAAACATAGCAGTTGTTCTAACAAAGGTTAATAAAAGCAAAATGCTGTTAAATATAAAACTTTGGATTTATTGTCTCCATGCAGTATGCCATCTCACATTATCATGCAGTCATGTAAGTATTAAATAACAATTTGCAGTTGCACCTTCTCAGATGATGAGGCAAAGGATCATGGCAAGGAACACAAGCAACTTTTGCTGAAAACAGAGACTCTACCTAATTGGCAAAGGATGAGCAAAACCTCTATAATGGAGCCGTCCAAACAAAAAATCTCAGCCTTTAAAACAATATGACAATGTAATAGCTTTTCCTCTCACAACATTCCTATCAAAAAACAAAACAAAAGAAAACCTTGATTACTTAATAATAATTAATCCCAGGATCCCACCTGATGAGAGCGCCAAAATTCCTTGAACTTTTCCTATCCAAAATTAACTGCAGAACAAGCAATGCTGAAGTCCAGTTGTCCGGGATTTTTTTATTGTTAAAACATACTATAAGTATTGTTTAATTCTCCCACTTTCTGAATAGCTGGCTAAGGCAATGGAAATCCCCCGTCATGTTTATCTATTCCTGGATCCTTGTTATTAGTCCTTGTAAATGCAAACCAGCATTATCACATTCTGAGCACCTAAACAAACTATCGGTGTCCCAGGAAAGCAACACATATGCCACAGCCTACTGTAAAAAAATTGTCATAATAGGAAAGGCTTAAGCCTATTTATTTATTTATTTCCCCCCAGCTATTCACTTTTAACAGAGAGTCCTGAGAAAAAGCCATGTTGGAATATCGATCAGGGAAAAAAATAAATCACTGAGCTGACATTTGATTTCCACACAGCTGGAGAGACGAAAACATTCACCTGCGCACAGTCAAAAAATAAAGAGCATATGTGTGTCAGGGCTTTTGTGTTTCAAAGGGGAGTTGAAGGGGAGGTGGGCTTCGAAAAAGAGCATGTTTAAAGAACCAAAGCAAGGAAGAGCAGTGGGTTTGGAATAGGAAAATTTCTCTTTTCTTAGAAGAAAGAGGCAATACCCCATGACTGCATATTACACATATTCAGACTAAGAAGTGGATTCTGCGAGGTGTTAAGTGTTCTGGCTTGCTTCCAACAAACCACTTAATCACGTACTTAACTTTAACTACATCCACAGTCCTGTAGAACATCAATTAAGCTGATCTTAAAAAAAACTACTTGAAAATGCTTGAAGTCACCTGCTCGCAACTCCTGTTGGATTGGAGCAAATCAGCAGCCTTTAAAGCCGCCTGTTGTCTGACAGGTAAATGCAGAAGTTGCTAGAGCTAAGGGAAATTTAATTTTAAAATTATCTGCCTTCAAAACTAGGTTTCATGAAAGTTTCGTACTCCTCATTAAGATTAAAAATTCCAAAAACGTTGGTCCGCCCGTTCTCCTGTTACTAGACACAACAGGAAAAAATAATAGCTACCACTCTCTCTTCCCTAATTCCCCATTTTCCCTTTTTTCTTCTTTTCATTCTATAATTTTGGTTTTTATTCTCCAGTTCTGAGGAATTACAAAGTGGCAAGAAGAAAAAGTGATGGGACAACATTTTGTTAATTCTCCCCTAGGAAAAAGAAAAAATGAGGAAGGCGTTTAAGTGTCTACACATTATGTTTAAAGTTCTGACATTAAAAAAAAGAATTATTCTAGCCTGACTAAATGAAATATTTTTGCTTTAGGTGTAAGCGTGTGTGAGATTGTAACTTGCTGATTTTTTTGAAGCTGTCTTTGTAATCAAAGCTGGCACCAGTTTAAAATAAAATACCACTCAAATACCAAAGGTCCAAAATAAACATCAGTAGCACAAGAACTGCAAATGCAAGTGCAACAAGGGAGCCAAGTTTATCTGACTCTCCGCCCAGAGAATCCTGCTTCCCGCTAATCAGTGGCTCCTTTCTCCTAAAACTCGGCTTTATGTTGCTGCAAGACAGCTGGCGCAGAAACCACCCCCTGAAAATCGATATATCCTGGCTCTTCAACTTTTGTTGCTACAACTAGAAGAAGGGCTTCACCTATAGGAAGTAGAACAGGAGAAGAAAAATTTCTTTCCACTCCAGTCTGTTTCACAGTTTCCACTTCCAGGTAATTCTCTTCCTCAGGAGTTGTGTGCTGTTTTAATGATTTTAACCAGCTGTTTTAATACGGAGACGTGCTATTTACCGCAGACTACATCCTGGAGAATCCTACATGGCTTTTCCCCCTGCAATCAGTCTCACGGTTAAACATTGCAACGACACCAAGAGGGACTGAACTCAGACACAGGTGACTTTCTAAGCAACAATGAAAAGGGGAAAAGACTCTGGACGGAAAGGTCTAGCAGAAGATGGTGTGTGACCTAACAATCCCGATGTGGAATTTACCTAGCACAGCAACTATTTCTACTATTTCTATCAATGCAAATTCACCCTCCCTGAGAAGCCCACCGTGAGCCTCAGACACTGCTTGCTCCTGATGGTGGATACAGAAGACACAAGAATCGCCTCCCAGAAGACCGAGTTGTCCTCCCCCAGCCCCTCCCAGCACTTTTGTCAGTGTCAACATTGCTTTGGAAATTTGGGAAGCCCCTGCACATCTGTGGTAAAAGCACGGAATCCAGCTTTATGCATACAAAAAATATCAGTCTGAATAATGTTATTTGGCTCTGGAGCACAACAAATAGACAGTATTTAATAAGAAAAGCATGAAAAAGCAAGACACTGTTTAAATGCAACCTAAGCTAAAATAATTTGAGTGCAAAACTAAATAGCGGACCTTTATACATTGGTCATACTTAAATCTTTTCAACATACGCTTGGCTTTTTAGCATAGACAAACCTAATGTTTTCTAAACTTTACTGAAGAAACAGAAAAACTTGGAGTTGCTTCTTCCTGAGCTGCTTCCCTGAGCCACCTATCTCCAGGAGAAAAATCTTTGTCAGATGCAAAGAAACAAGAGTTTTAGGGTCCTGTGTAAAGTGAAAATGTTTTATATCCACTATCAGCATATTGTCTGCAAAAGTTTTCCAGTTGAAGCATTCTGTTAAGAAATGCTTTGAGTAAACAGACCCAGCCACGTAATAGGACAGAAAATGTTTGAGAACTGGTGATATTTAAATTAAGTTTATCTACTTTCCACTAATTTGAAACCCTTTTTTTGAAACCTATTCTTGATCGTAGCTACACTGTTTCCTCCTATTGGTACCAAGTTTCAAGATGACAACGTCAAATTACTACAAAACTCTGTTTCATTTTTTTTTTCTTATCTTTTAGTATCAGCCCCGATGTCAGATTATTACCTGTTCTTACTATTAAAAAAGTAACTAAAATTCCAGCCTTCCTAATTGCAGATCAAAACTTAATTTCATAATGCGATTCCCACTAAAAGTGTTAAATCATACTAGGGAATACAAGGGAGACAAACAAGTAAGAAAAATAATCTAATTTAAAGCCAGCCCTCTGACTCCTGGGACAAAACATTTTTTTTTTTTTAATACTGTATAATACTGTCAAGTCTGAGCTATATCAGTAGAGAAATTACAATTCTAGCATCACATTTACTGTCCTGACAGGTCTTTTTAAATTGGTGATAACATCAAACCATTTATATTGATGCAGTGTACTGAAGCACAAGAGAAGAAAATCATCTTTCTTGTGTATTTTAATTTTATGCTGATTTCTGATTTTCTATCAGCCAGCTATGAAGTTCGTTTGTTTCCTTGAGTCCTGTGTAACTTACTAAGCTTGTTCTTCATATTGTTTTAGTTATAAAACCTTCTCAATACTAATTTCAACACAGGCAGCTGACAACAAAGTTTCAGTGGCAAGAACAAGAGAGAGTAATAACTAGCTGTGGCTATTTTCCATAACTACATTTGTATATGAATTCCTGCACTTGCGCTGTACCACCTTATTTTCTGTTTGACTCAATTATCAAAACCCATGTTGTGTGAAACTCAAAGGAGCTGGATTTGCTTCTAACAGAGGATGGTCACAGAGAAGCTGAAGAACTTTCAAGTGTTTGTCGCTACCACTTGCAGACACGCAGCCACGATGCACGTTCTCTTTAGCCACTGCAGCTTTTCAGGAGTACCTTTCATCCATCCATAAAGCCCCACACAATATCATCTGAGTGACAAAGCATTTTGATTACAGCGGTAAAAGCCAATAGTTGTATCATATTTATGACTGTGTAAACCTCAGACATTTCATAGCAGCAGGGTTAAATATCAGTGCAAAGATCTAGGTCATCACACTTATCTTTTTGAAACCCATTTAGAAACATCCTCCTTTCTCTCACTGCTTGGTCGTTAACCAGTGTTGAAAATGCAAAAGCAAGGCAAGAAAAGAAAAACAAGGCAAGAATATTTTCTGGAATATTGCCTTTTTTACAAATTGCGTTACATCATTTACATGTTTAATCTCTTCCTGGCTGGAAGATAGAGTTTATAGTTCTCCCTCAAACTATTAATGTGCTACACGCCCACAATGCTACCTCCTCATTAGCTGACTGAAACAAAGATCCTCCACCTGGGAACATTCCCAGCAACAGACTCAGGGGGTGTGGAAAGAAAAAGCTCCCTCATTCCCCATCCTGGGGGGTGATAGCAATGCAGCATCGTGGCAGTCAAGGGGTTGCTGGAACTGTCCTGGCTCCTCCTTGAAGGACACCTACCTCTGGCCCCCTGGCTGTTTTGAACCATTTAATATAGGTAAACCCTGCGGAGAGATATATTGGTGCATGCAGAGGATGGCTGAACCTGTGTACAGATCAGGGAGTGGCTCCTACATAACCCTGCAGACAAAGACAGGCTGTAGTTAAAGTCTTTCAAGCCTCAATAAGTACATTTATAACAACCCATACACAGAAAAAGTTCTAAGGGATGTATCCAGCAGCAAAGCAGGAGCAACTACCGGACTTTCCCCTACACCTGCCTATCCCTGTAGACTACAGACGTGTATTGAACTATCTGCTGTGGTCTTTCAAATACTTTATGTCTCCACAAGAAACATGAAGCTGATACTCTTCTCTCCTCCACACAACTCGTGCATTATCTTTCTTGAATGATCTGGTTATGACAACCCTGCCATTTTCACGATTCATTCCTCGTATGCATTTCTTGTTCTGTCAGATAGTTTTACCAGCTGACTACTTGACTTGGTTAAGTGATCCGTGCTTATTTAGGGCGCATATTTATGCTCCTCTAGCATAAATTAAAATGGTTGCCAAGATTATTTCTGACACTATCGGTTCTTCATCAGAACGTACAAATGTCCCCATTTAATTTTTTCCACTATGACAGAAAGGCAGTTTTGATAATGGTGTGCCCAGCCATAAGAGCTGCACCAAACACATACCCATTTGCCTACCCTTGCAGGGAAAGTGACGCACAGCACTTCCAGGAAGCTCACTATCTAGGCTCAAGAGGCAAACAGTTCCAAATCCTAGACAATCTGCTAATAAAATCCGACCTACACTACAAGCGTTTTCCAAGGACTCTTAAATCCACCTTCCTCCCCATAGCGGTGGGAGAACGGCTATTGCAGAGCACAAATAAACATCAGTCGGCTCTGGAATTACTGCCACAGAGCGCTCTGCGTGGCTGGCATATTTTCTGTGTTGCTTGCAAAGCAGCAGGCATCTCCCTTTGTTGCCGACTGCAGATTGTTTCCAATCTCTCAGCATGGCTTTCTCAGCCACTTGCTCCTGAAACTTAAAAGGAAAACAGTGCACACTTAATTTGAGAAATGCTTTGCAGATTTTGTAGCAGAAGGGGTTGGGTAGGTTGGAGGGGGTAAAAGAAACTGCTTCGCAGTGTTATTGAGGCCATGTGTGACGGGCTAAACAAAACCTTCAGGCAATTCTGTCACAAGTTATTTTCACTTCTTACAATTTGCACAACCAAGTGGGTGGCCATATGTCTATCCTTTCTCATTTTTCAACAAATGAAATGAGGAGGATTTTAATTTTTTTAATAGTTTAGCTCATAGCAGCTATGCCTTTATTGTTTTCAGATTGACTGTACAACTGAACAAGTTTTCTCATTAAACTTAAACACAAAAGCAGATGACGATTATGCTGATGAGGCTCCTTGTAGTAGTGGATTTCTTCTACATTATCAGGCTATAATTGTCTTGCATTCTGCTAAGGAAAAGGTCATGCACTGTCTTACACACAATCATGGAACCAGAGTGTAAACGCAGAGCCAAAACACCCGTCTTTGTCCAAGATATTCAAGCAAAAATAAACAGAATCTGAACAAAGTTGACAGTAAAAATAATAACCAAGTCTCATTCTTCTTTCCTTTTCACACTCAAAGGCCAAGATTGAGATAAACATAAATAGGGGGTTTTTTTCCCCCATACTCGAAGCACAGTACAGGACAAGGCTAGGGCTGTCTTCACAGTCTATGCAGACTAAGTGGAAAGGTTACCCAACAGATGTCTTGGTCTTAATAGCATACACAGAGATGGGACTCTACTCCAAATAGGAGATTTGGGGAAAAGAGCCTCGGGGAGACATAAAAGATCTTCACATCTCCGGTCTGTCTCACAGCTCAATCTGTTAAAATGGCTTTTTCCTTCTGTCTGTTGATTAGCAGTATTCTCTTTCATTTCTGAGTGCATTCAAAGTGCAGAAGCATGTATTGAATTCAGTGATCAAGCTCTCCCTAAAAATCAGGAGCAGGCCTTTATAATTTATTAGGATTTCATTGCTTCACTCATCTTCTCTAATTTCAGCTACTCAGCGTTTCCGAGTGAGTTGAGGACACCATTTTTGACTCGTTCCAAAGCAGCTAGCCTACACAGAAAAGCAGTTGTTTGGGAGCAAAGCAATAAGTTCACATGCACTTTTAATATCTACTGTAAAGAATATCCAGCAATGGAAAGTAGAAAGACAGTTCTTTCAAACTGTTCAGCATATCTATGAGATATTAAATTGGAGTTCTGGTAAAACAATCACCCTATTCCCCATTTAACTAAAACCTAGTCAAGCTGTACTCTGGGATAAGTTTTAGAATACCATTCTTCAGAAAAGGGTCAATTCATGCAACACAGTTCAGTCCCAGCATATTAGAAAGGTTTTGGATTGTAGCGTTACTCCCAGGGAGACTGCCTTGTGGAAACTGATATTCCAGCATGGCAGTTGTTTTACCTCTAAAAAGTGCAAAGCCTTTATTGAGTGTGCAATAAATATACATACACATGTCAGGGAACAAAGAAGGAAGTCGGGCTGTTTTGCTTCTCTTTCTCTGCTCTGGTTCTACATTTTTTCATCCACTTTTCCAAATTCCAGTCTCTTTTCATGCTTCTTAATCCCCTACCCCTTAAGTTTTTTACCAAGGCAATGCCACTCTTATCTTCCTTCCAGAATACAACTCCCACTCCAAGCACCCATCCTGCACAGGATTCCCTTCTGTGTTCTAGTCTGGTTTCTTACCTTGATATAATGTCTTCAACTCCCTACACACTCTTCATTTAATCTTTATTTCCCAAATGCTAACCCATTCTTATCCTATCTACTCATAACTGAATTTCCTAAACCATTCCAAGACAATAGTCCTTTGTAGTTCTTAAAATATTGTAACCGACCTCTTCTGACAGTGATTTTTTTTTTCCAGTGCAGACCTTGTTTTCCAAGATTTCCCACTATTTAAAACAGGTTATGCTCTTTTAAATCAGTGGATTACACTCAAAATGTAACTTTCAGCTGTTCTCTGAAAGTCATTACCAGTTAAATCATCTTGAGCCTGCAATGCAAGAATTGATAGTCACACAATTCTACCTGCTTTTGACTGCTCTCACATTCTCTTCATTTGTCATCAGGCTCTACAACACATTTTTGATCATATATCGCTGCTTCCAGATAGAAGAAAATGTATCTCTTTGCATACATATGTATGCATATATTAATATATATGTTCAAATACATAAAATAAAAAACAAACCCAGTGTTGTCAGCAATTCTTTCTAAAATTAAAGGTGCAAAAAATCAGTTTGTCTTTCATTTCCAAGTCAAACCCATGATCCACAAATTTGAGATGAGATACTTAATTAGAAAAGCTGAGCCCCAAGAAGTGGTTTCATTATACATCTATGTACCAGAGAAATTAATTAGTTTTCATATTCAGTGATGAATATGAAAACTCATTTTTTCATCCATAAACTTCAAGGTTTTGGCTGATTGGATAGTCCGTTGTGTTCAGTAAATATGTCCAATTGTGTTCCAATTCTTACCAACACCAAAGTTAAACGGCAACACAGCAGTACTCCACTGTGTTTGGGGAGACTCATACCTGATGCGATAGGTGCCAGCCAGGGCTACCAGGAGGAACAGAGAACTACTTCTTAATGCTGGGATAAAAAGAATTTCGTTTGTCTGGCCTTTTCCAAAAAAGGCATTGCATACAAGTACCATCACAGAGCAAATATCAACAAGGGCAGAGAACTGCTGAAGCCAAAGATCAATGTTGATGTCAAAGCAAATACAAGCCATGAAGATGTGGTTTTTACCCAAGCAGAGGAGCACACGGCAAGGTCGTGTCACAGTCTGCCCTCGGGATACGGACAGAGCACACACACAGCAGGACGGGGAATATCAGGGACACACTGCTCACTGCAGCTACCCAGAGTCAGGACAACGGAAGTGCTTTCAAATCACCGGTAGAGATTCCCCAAAGGGAATCATATGCTTCTTATGTCATTGGACTGGAGCTGATGGGTCAAAGGGGCCTCTTCCCCTCCTCCAACTGCTCTGTGTTTTGTCACATCTCTCCTTTATTTTATCTTTCTTATAAAAATAAGAAAAAACTGCCAATATTCAGGAACAATCTCTGCTTCAAATACAACCTGGCAAGGCTCCTGAAGGATGATGACTGATGTTTCTGAACCATCACCTTGAAATTTTATGAGCTCAGTTAGGAAGTTGGTGAGACCAGGTGCGTTTCCTATTCTGAAATTTTAACTGGTTAAGTTTTACTACTACCAATAAAGTTAGAGATTCATATAAGGGTAATTCTAAGAAGGACTAATACTTCTGATTTCAAAAACGTCCTCAGCATTTGTCTGACTCCTTGGCATAGCTGGAGTCTATTAAATTTTTGAAATTGAAACCTCAGCTGATTTTATTTTATGAAGACTTCAGAAGTTTGGCATCTGTGCTTGGCTTGTACTTGGTTACTATCAGTATGAAGCAGTTGATGCCCCTCTCTGTCTGAAGCATCACAGTTACCATTAGTTTAAATTAGGAATATGGTTTTTTAAAGTTTATCTCTATTACTTAGATGTATGAAGTATACCTGTTTGGAGATAATCACTGTTTATAGAGCACAATTACTGTAATAAAATTTGTATTTTACTGTTTCATTTGTCATTTTAAATCTGATCCTTTTTTCTAAGGGTGCGCTGCGAGAACAGTTAAGGACTACAAAGGATGCTAAGTTTACCGGAAATCAGCAGTTCTTGCATAAATTAGTAGTACTTAGTTACATCATAATGAATTGTGCCATTTGCAAAACCCTCACCCAAAAACACTAATGAGGAAAACACCCTAAGTTACCCTTACCTGCTACCTATTAAAAATAACTGACTTACTGCTACTGCCTGATACTTGGAAGGACCATTTATTCTTGTCTCGATACACTGATTGGTTGCGCGTGGTTACCTGTCTTCTCCCAGCTCCAGGATAGTTCCCATTGTCCCAGATCTGCATTTAGCAAACAGTACTGCCACTGCTTTCAGAAAGACCCAAATTGAGTCTTTATATTTCAACATAACCAGATGATGTCTACTCAGCATGAAACAAAGTTACTATCCAAGATCTTTACATTCCAGCAATTTCTTAGCATAATAAATTTTAAATCCATTCATTTTAAGTGTTTGAAAATCATCGGCTAGTATATATAGCAAGTTCATTACATTCGGATTTTCATTATCTACGCAGAGCTAAGGAATCCTATTTATTTGCTTATTTATCCCATTTAGCAAGCTTATTAAAATTTAATAACCCCCAAAACACCATCTCTTTATTTCACTAGGTCTTTACAATCGTTTACCAAATAAAACTACCAGACTTTTTAAGATAGATATACGCTTTCTTACATAAGTCTCAATCTTGTTCCCCCTGAAACACTCACACAGGTCTGAGTCACAACGAGAGATGCAAACAGAAACAAGATCAACACAACAAAATGGATTTACTTGGACCAAGTCTCCGGTTTCCACACTTCAGATTCACCACATCCTAAAACAGCTTCCCAAAACGAGTGGACTGAACTTCCCTATGGAAAAACTTATCAGAAGGAAGGGACACAGGGCTAACTTTTCAATGGGTAAGGTAAATGGAAATTATTTCCTCCTCAGAGACAGTTCACTACATCATTCATATTGTACGGGGATTTATATTAGAAAATGCATTGACAGAGCTGGATGCTACTCAAAGCGGGTGTACCTCAGAGATCACAATTTGAGCTGTAGTCTATTTTTTCTTCTTTCTTCAATGAACAGTAAATAAGTAAAACCATGACATAAAAGTGGCAGCTTTTATTTAAGCAGGTACCCAGAAAGACACAATTCAGGATTCACGGGAAACCTACCTACCAGCAAATATGCGCATAGAAACCACTTTCATCCGTAAGACTCAGGCCCTGCAGCACACACTCAGGCCTACAGGAGACAAACTGCATGGCATCATCGTAGCAGCTTGGTCCAAAATCTGTTCACCTCATTCTGTAATTTATGTAGAAATTATTCTGTTTACATTTTGTCCTCTACATGGAGCAATCTCCTGCCTCTTCCTTTCCTTAACAACCCCAAACCAATATAGCATAAGAGAAAGAGAATTTCCCAAAGCAGATAAGTCACAGACAAGTAATATATCATTAAAACTTAACCCCTCCCACGAAATTAGCAAGCAGTAGATGATGATCATATGGATGTGGGTAACACGACCACCTTCTCAAGAGAAAGGTCCATTAAGCAAGGACATCGCCTATCACTTCCATTCTGCTTTGACTTAATGAGCCAACTATTCCTGGCAAGGAGCAGGGAGAGAATCTAATTTAAATACTGCTATTCTTTTACATTTGACTTGATCATTACCCCAGAACAGGCATTTTACTTTTGCTTCACATTACCCCTGTGGACCAGGGCACAAAGAAAAATGAAGTCAAATGAGAAATAAATAGTATAAATTTATATACCAACATATCACACTATATTTCAACAAATCTATGAGAGATTTGGGAGTTTCCTTCACCCTGAGCAGCTGTGACTGTAAAAGAGCAACGATACAACATACTTATCAACAAAACTTTCTTAGGAACCTTTTCTTATGCACAAATTCAGCATCTCAAGAGGCACCCATGACATGTATTTTGCTGTGCTCCCCTTTCTCCATTCAGATTTGATATATACTGAAAATATGTTATTCAATAAACATGAATACACCATGCTTCCAAACTCTCTCTCCTAAGTAAAACATAAATATACATATGTCATAAAGAATTAAATATAATGAAGTATGGCATAGATACTGCAGCAAAGGAAATTCATTACATTACGCATCTCCTCTGGAGAACTCAGCTTAAAAGTAACTTGGGAAAAAACAAATAATTGGCCGGGACTTTTGACAGTGATGTGAAGGAATTTCTCCATGCCCCACTTACAGTATCTGTGGGAAGAAATAGTAGTGGGTCCCTCCTTAAGGACCCAACATTTTAAGCGGTATTCAGTGTACCACGTAAACTTAAACTGAGCACCCTAAAATGGGCAGTTCACACTTCAGATAAATATCTGTAAAACTGAGACCAACATAATATGCCATGGGGCAGTGAGACAGCCAAAAGCCAAGTTAAAGTTAGGAAAGGACACAGCGTTCCTCAGCCTGGCTAACCTAGATAACATCTCCCAGACATGAGCATGAAATTAAACAGAGAGAGGCACTGAATTACTTCCAGCGTACAGATATTGCCCCAGTGAAATGTGACAGGTGACCTAAAACATAAAAAATGCACTTAACTGTAAAAACTAGAAAGTGAAGCTAAAAATGAGAAAAATAAAAGTTGTTCTTGCATATGTAGTAACAGACACGCTGACATAACAAACAGGAGGAGAAGGAACTAAAAAGCAGCCATCCCATTCAAAAGCTGCACCGTTAAGGTACAATGAAATCAAGTTCTTTTTTAAGGGGGAAAAAAACCCAGAAACACAAACATCAATGAGCTCAACAACATTCAAGACAATAGTATTTATTAGAAGATCACCGGCCACAGTGCCTGACGCAAAAGTTTTGTAATTTATTCCATCATTCCTCCAAACTCAGGGCCTTGACTGCATTAGCAAGAACTCTTTAAAAATTACTTCCTTGCCTGACAGTCCTTCAGCTCCCTCAACGCCAAAGTTTGCTGCCACAGTCAGTGCATTAAGCACTGTGGTGTTACCATCCACTCTGCACAAGAAGAGAGCTCGAGATGATGCAGAAAGAGTTGTGGCAGTTGTCTAATGTCCAAGAAGGATGTTCTCAATTGAGTGAGCGGCACAGACTCTACCTTTGTTCAAACAGGAACGAAGAGGAAAATAGCAGAAATTAATAACTGGGGGTGACGAGGAGAAATGTAAGGCTGTGCACACAGCCAATCCAAGCAATAGCAGCTATACGCATGGTTTAAAAAATTATGTTTACTCTTTAATAAAGGGTATACTCTGTATTTATGGCTCTCAATGAATTCTGTATCCAAAAGGGACACCTTAGATTATTAAAAATTACTTGGATTTTTTTCCTTCTCCCGTAGCAGTGCCAGCAGGAGCCTTCACTGCACAAAAGTGGGATACATACTCATGTAGTCAAACTTCGGTTATTTAATTCAGAGCCTAAGATATGAAGCTAGGCTGCTTTTAATAAAACATGGGGAGAGATGAATTCTTAACATTAGTATTGGATTCCTCCCTCTTTCTCTGAGCACACAGGAAGTCTGGTCAACGTGAACATCCTCCATAATACAGATTCAGGTCTCGGGTATAAAAACCACACTAGGAGCTCATAGTACCAACTACCCTTGATTTTTAAATCATGCCAACAGGAATAGAAAGAAGGAAAACCTATTTCTTTTATCATTCTAGGTGAAAACCCCTATAGGTACACAGGAAGAGTAGTTGTATTTTATAACCTTGTTCTCCCCCTAGAAGGAAAGCAGAGGCTGGTGTAAGGCAAACAAGGGAAACAGAGAAAACACAGAAAAGAAACTGAGGAATATGAAGCCAAATTTTCAGCTGTTACATACAATCATGCCACTCAGTGACATTTTACAGAATGGCAATCACATGCGGAATGTAACTAAATATGATCTGTGCAATATATAACTGCCCAACAGATTAGCTGCTACAGCCAATTACACTCATGCTCTTAGCCCAAAATATGTTACAACTCCAACTGAATAGCACTGTTAACCAGAACAGCCTTGACCCCCCCAGAGTTTATAGTTCTCAGACATAAGAACTGGTGTACCTCTTTTGATTATTATTTTTGCTATTTTCCCTGCCACCCATAAAGTTTACTATTGTAGCCATCCAAGAATCCAGGATTACTACCATATTAACAATACAAAATATGGCTTGAAGAGTGCATTGTACTGGTTAAGGCACCAACAGAGAAGTAAAGATGATCTACTTCCTCCCAGAAAGGTAACAGAACAAAAATGTGTGAAAATAATTTTTAAAAATGTCTGAAATACGTTTAAGTTGCAAAGTATTCAGAATGCACATACAATACAACACGCTACACTTAGGGTTGATCTATCTTTATTACATTCTCCTTACCCATATGTTCATAACTGTGCATAAATTGGAAAGAGAGGCAATTAGAGTAAAAATAGGAATAAAGAAATAGGAATAGAACAGGGCAGAGAAAGAAAATGGAGCGAGAACACACCCAGTTCATCTGAGGACAAAAAAGGCAAGGACAAACGGACAAAGTTTTTTTCTATACTGGATATATGTTTTCTGCTACACTTCTGAAATGGGCATACCACTCCGCAAAAACACCAGTCCACATGACAATTTTGCATATGAAATCCAAAATTACAAATCTGCTTTAGAGTACATCTCATTCTTTGGTTAAGCAGACTTATTGCCAAGAAGAAAACTACACCAGAAATGATGAAGGCAGCATAAACTGTTTCTAAGATCAATTTATCCTTAGAAACTTACACAATTTTATTTAGAGAAATCAATTTTTTTTTTATTTAGAGAAATCAATTCAGGCTACTACTCTGTGTGCTACTAATACCTTCATTTGAATTATTCTGCCTTGATATCACCTCCTGAGAAAATCAAAAAGGAAATAAAAATCATTCAGGAAAAAGTAGCCTTGGATGTAATCTCTTTAACTCAGACACAATACAAATGTCTGATTTGTTCTCTTGATTTATTGCCTTAAGGAGAATGGATTGATTACTCTTCCACTCAAAAGACTATGGCATTGATCCTGTTGAGTTCAACTGGAGAAAATTCAAGCTCTCTCCGAGTTACACCACCATTTACGTTTCTTATAGTATTCTGTTTCAGGGACAAGTAAAAAGAAAAGTGTCAGACATACAAGCTCCTCCACGTGTTTTTAATTTGGCACAAAATGGTGTATTTCACCAAGAGAAAATTTCAATTCTACCTGTATGAATTTCATACTCTTTCCTCGCTGCACTGAAATCCAAGTCAGCGATTCTAACCACCATTAAATGGGCTGGAATAGAGATGCAGGGACTCTTGCGGAGTGAAGCAATCACGTCAAGCATTTGGTGCTCTCCTCCACTTCTAAAGCTAGAATCCCTTTGGAAGAAGTTCTAAGGAAGCCTGAATCCTGAGGTTTGTTTACTTAAACAAGAGGCTGTTCCGAATCACCTTTTAACTTGTATCAGAATTGTCTCTAAGGTTTTAGACACGCTTGAAATACAGAAACTATACAATACATAAGAAATACTTATTTTTTGCTGTGAAGAAATGAAGAAGGAAGACAATCCAGACAATGGGACTTAAAGCATATAAGCAGTAGCTTCAGAACCTGAATAAGGAACCCCTACCTCTAGTCTCCTGAGAAGACCAAATGGAGCTGAGCAAAGAAAATACCATCAGTGGCACAACTAGTCAAAATGAGTTCCTGTACACTGGAGTTTTCTCAAGGATATCTCTCCAGAGCAGAGACTGTCCACGTTACACCTGCACAAACAGTAATGCTTTGCCAATTCTTATATATCTGAGCTATGAAAGTTTCTTCCAGATCTGGGATGATGGCAGTTCTCTAGTCCTCACTCCATGAGCTAAGTCCACACACACGCAGCCTCCGTGGTTCTCTAATACAAGATGATGCAAAGTGACAAAACCAATTATTTTCTTTTAAAGGAAAACCTCTTTCTCACTTTGCCTAGTGTCAATACCAAAGGGGATTTTCCCTCCCTTCCACGTGAATATTCAATATTCCATAATATTAAAAGTTTTTGGACAGATTGAACTAGATTTGAAAATGTATAGTTCTGAGAGCTTACCTCAATATACTTTGAGAAAAAATAAAACTCAGTGATGACCATCGCTATAGGTGAAGAAGTAATTTACAAATAGAACACTTGAAACCCGGGATAAGCATCTACATGCAAAAACACTGCCTCATCCACCCATTTTGAAAAGCAACAGTGATTCACAGACGGAAAAAAATTGCATTGTATTTAAAAAGATGCTTTCGAAAGTATACTGCAGACATCTGTCAGTGACTGCAGAACAACACATAGAAAGTGCATGTACACGGATCTTTTGCAGAAGGAGCACTCTGGAAAACAGCTGGAGAAGACATATAGGAGTGATATGAAAGTATATTACATTTACTTTATTTTTTCCAGATGAGCCAGTAGCAGAACCTCAGCATGTACCAGTCTGAGAATTTTGGAATGGTTTAGATGGTAACAGATCAGGGAATATAGCTGACAGTAAATGTTGATGGGGTGCACTGCTTTTGGTGCTATGTCTGGAAGAGGAAGGACTTCGCGCTGTAATAAAAGAACAATGGGAAACTTCAATAATCAAAGGTACAGAAGAGGCTGACTTGGCTGGATGTTTTGTGGCAGCCCATTCCTCAACTGTTTGAGCAGACAGATCTAAGGTTATTATACTGACATTCCTGAGCGCTTATTATGTCACTCAAGCAGCTGCTATCTCTTAGCACAACTCTATTAACATTGGTTTGATGGCAATGATTTTAATGTTACAGTTAGGTCAATGAAACATGCTTGGGAATTCCTCCTGTTTTATCATACAGTTATCTTGGTTTGCTCTTCTATGTCTCCAAGCTTCAGGCTGCACATTTCTCAATCCTAATCTGCATCCACCTTATCCATATGGAACCATTTACTTATGGTGGAGTCAGGACTCTCAGTTTGACCCCACACGGTGTTACACGACTGCACACCCATCAAGGCTTGTGAAGTCATTTACCAAGTTATTGCTAATTTACACAAATAAAAGTGAAATTAGGATCAGGTCAAAGATGATAGTAAATTCTAAGTTTTCAAATTATTGTTAATATAAAACAGATGCATCAAGTTAAAAACTTGCCTCACTTAGAATCAAGGTAAAAGTTTCCTCCTGTGGACACTTTTAGAGAAATGGGAGAAACATCCACCTTTACTATAACTAGATTAATCCCCGATTGCTCGCAAATACCCTGGTGAAGAGTATTGCAGGAGCATAGTATCTGCTCTATCCGTGCTCCTTCTTGCAGAGAAGTCAAAATAATCTCAATTTAAGAATAAACATTTTTAGTAAAAGTGTTAAAACTATGCCATTTCAGTTGAAAGATTCAAAAAAAAAAAAGATTATAAAGTATATAAATCAAAACTTGTCACAGCACTTTCAAACTTGAATGCTTGAGAGAAGACATGTAATAGCTAATAGAGGCGTTAGTATCTCTCCAGGTTACTTAAACTTAAGAACTTTGGTCCCAATTTTGCACATTAAGAGACTGACGTTTTTGTACATAATAGATGTCACTGACAACAAATATAAAAGGAATTCAGAAATAGAGTGGAGCTAGAGCACCTCCAAGATATTAAGGAGAAAATACAGCTTTCTTAGCCTCAAATTGCACATTTTTCCAGTGCTGCAATAGCAAATTATCTTTTTAAGGTTTTGATTAGCCACAGCACTTTTTCCCTCGAACAACCAACAGACATACTGATAGTTCAAGCCTTTGTGACTATGGTTCAAAATTTCCATAAATATTTTGGATGACTTTTTGCTGAAGCAGTGCCCCTCTCCATTCACTGAAACGTTACACTGTCTCTATCATCTATACATATCTAGGGTCAGCTATATGTATTACATAGCATAATATAGCTATGTGTAAATATATTAGTTTCATTAGGGTTACAGGAGGCCCCCAAACAAGGCAACTGGGACTGTCACAGCTGAGAGGGGCAGCAGGCAGTATCTTATGTAGTTGATACCTTAAGGTATTACCCCCAAACTGATCTCATATTCTGAATATCTACTGACTAAAAGATGGTCTGGAGAAGGTCAGCACTTCCCGGGGTCAAGATTTTTCTCCTGGAGCTGCCCTAAGTGTCAATGACCTTCTGCCAATTTATTAATATGGATTCCCATAAAAATGCTCCCAGCACATCAGCAGCCCACAGGTCTATATGGGTCCTGCAGAAGGAAAGAGTGAAGAACATGTTCATTTCTTTCCCACTTGAAAATATTTTCTTATAAGGGACAACAACAAACATCCATAAAATACAACTTGAAAATAAGGCTCCTGGAGATCACATGTGCCTTCCCCACACAAAGAAAATGCACTGCTTTAAACTAGACATGTAAAAGCACAAATACTTCTTTTGGTTTAACATCAGATTTGCTTCAATTGGGAACAGGTTTTAGCTCAATGAGATGAAGGACACAGATAAATGTATACTTGCGGCCCTAGCTTTATAATTTCTTTATTTCCAGCTCCTCATTACCATCCTCAGCTGCACACTATCAGCCTCCTCCCTGGGATGCTAATGGACCCTCTGAGTTCCAGTGAAAAGCCAGGCAGAGCAGTTTAAACTGACAGGGGATAAAGCTGAGCTGATAAATTAACCCATATTACTCTGCACTGAAGCAAGTGGGGAATGTTTACACGTGCAATTCCAACGTCTCAAGTGAGAAGATTATAAGTCCCAGATGAGGGGCAATAATAAACAGCTGGATAGTATTTTAAAGTTAGACTGTCCTCACTCCACATTTTTACAGTATTCACAGAAAAGTTTACATTTGATAAAGTAAATCGCATTAAACTTCAATTTATGTTAATCTCATGGGTTTAGGTTTTGGTGTGGGTTTTTTCTTTACGTAACCTGTATTAAGAGTAATATGCCTTACGGCTGAATGTGATACCCACCTTGTCTTCTGTGTGGAAAGAAAAGAAATAAAAATAGATTTTTCTTGAATGTTTGAACAGATTTTTCACGAGGATAGTATCCCAAAAGGCTTTCCTTTATTGAATTTTAAGGTATCTAGCACAAATTTTGAAATCCATAAATAAAGAGATATTCATCCAAAACTTAATGACAAGGCACCTTTCTCCAGAAAGAGAAAACTAATTCGCTACAGAGAAATTACTCACTTCAAAGTCAAAAAACCAATCCCAGTTGTTTTGTGCAATGAGGAGGGAAGGGGCTTTCAGGAGTCCCCTGCAGCATGCCACGTAAAAATAACGGTGGGAGCCACCGCCTGTAAGACATCCCAAGTGTAAAAATCAGTCATCTGCAAAGCACACGCTTAGATGTTCTCTGCGTTTATTACTCTGACTTTGGCTGGAAGGTTGATAAAGATTGTGGAAACTGCAAACGCAAATCTATTTTTTATTAAAAGTTTTGGCAGGAGGATGGGTGCGTGCTTTCCAATCAGAGCAGGGTGGGGGGAACAGAGTACTGAAAAACCTCCAGTCACAGCAGAGAGTTCCAGCACATCTGCTGGAGCAGCTCGCGTTCTGATTTCTAGAGGCTTGTGGTTAACCTCATGGCACGGAATGAATTATTCCCCAATTCCGTCCTTCATTAAACCACCCATTCTCTGAAATGTGTTGACGAAGCCGACACATGGCCAGCTACTAATCAGCAAGAAGACGGTCCATCCCCAAGATGCTTCTTTTTTTTGGCCAGAATAAAACAGAGCTGTTCATCCCATGCACTTTTAAGTTGTTTATATTGTGTCCTGCCTAGAGGTACGAACAACTATCATGATTTAATTTAAACAGCCTGTATATACACATATTAATATTGGATGTCATGCATCATGCCTTGTAAGTGCAAACAGTTTTCAGGCCCTCACAACTGCAATTGCAAATATGAATCAGATACAAAGGCTAAGATGCATTATTTAAAATGTCCTAAATTTTAAAGGGTAAGGACAGCTCACAGTAAAATTTTCAAAATAAAGTAACAGGCTTAATATACCATCTAGGCACCCCTCAAGAGATGTCTACAAGAAAGCCTTAGGACAGAAATGACTGGAAGACTGAAATACTTAGATATAAAGGCTTTCATGCCTCCTCTGTGGTTCATCCCTCCTGTGGTTTATCCCTCCTGTGTGGTTCACTCATGACATTAGTGACCAAAAGTAGTTCCTATTATATGACACTTTAAACAGCAGAAAAACAGAGAGAAAATAAACATCATGGGAATTTTGTTGAACTATATTTAACAAAAAAAAATGGTATGGGATGCTGGGCTACCATTTAAACAAAGGTTTCCCAGATGGTTAGTTACTAGATTTCTCTTGGTTTTGAAGTGTTCACATTGAGAGGTCTGATTAGCTGGAGCAAATTGTTAATAATTGCAACAGGTATTAAAAGGAACTGGGCTCTGAACAAATAAATGAAGTGTTATAAAACACTAAGCTCTCTGAAAAATCAGACTATAGGCAACTAATTAGGCACTTAACGTCAGCCACTTTAGGCACTAGAATCTTCATGCCTCCTTTCCCCAGAGAAGATAAAAGCATCATATTATCTCACAGGGAGAACAGAATAGGAATAGAAACACCGTGGCAACGAGGGAGCTGGAAACAACCCCCTAAGGACACTGCTGAAACTATACTCGGGGCAAGACTTGAATGGTATAAAATAAATAAGGCACGTGAATTACAAGAAATAAAAATAAAGCATAAGTTTGGTTAGCAGCATATTCAGTGAGCACAGTCAATCTTTAATGTATATTTGGAAACTGAGATAATGCTTTAAAATCAAATAAAGTAACCCTATCACCAGTAGGCTTGCTGGAGGCTCCAGGCAATCACTGGATCCAAATCTATTTCAATTATGGTTTAACCATTTTCTGAATTCAGCTAAGTGCTCCTTCTCTTCTCATAGATCATGATTCTGTTCTTGAGCCTGAGTAAAGTAGTGCTATGTTGCTGATGATTTGAGGAAAAGAATTACTATTGTCTGAAGGTGGGGGTAACCGTCTCTGAGTGTCGCAAAAACAACAGAAAACTGGCAATGGAGAAGGGATTTTAAAAGAAAGAAGAGCAAAAATAAAGTAGCTACCTGTGGCAGCAGGTTCCAGTTCAACAAGAGAGAGGAAGATTTTGCAAAATGCATTAAGATATTTGGTCAATACCTTTATACAAGGGGCTGTTTCCCTCATATTGATGGCAGGGGAACTGAATACACTTGCAGAACTTAAAGATTTATGTTTCACATACAACAAGTGGGTGAGATGAAATGCAAAGGTTATAGTCTCGGAAAAAAAAAAATTGTATGCCTACTTCACACTTTAAACAGGGCAACAGAAGTTTCATTCACCTCAGAAGTCAAATAAAATGTATCTGAATTTTTGGCAAGACCAAGAAGCCATTAGTTGCTGAGTTTGGAGTGGTGGGTAGTGGTGGGTTTTTTAAGTAAGATTCTTACATTTTTTTTTCATCCAAAGCCCAAGAGAAAAGTCCTTCTATGTTGTACGCTAAGAAAATGTGACACTAGAGGGAGCTACTACGAGCTGGCAAAATTTAAATCTGAAACCAGTTTATTACAAAACGAAGTTCCAAGCAACCTTAAATTACACATAAGCAACATTCAGGTCATCTATCATAAGGAAGAGGGTGTTACTCCTACAGCACAGCTTGGCCGAGCTCTCATTCAAGCATTCCTCCTTTATGCCGTCTTCCCAGGCTTTTTTTTACAAATAAGTGAGCCTAAATTACTGTAATATAACTAATAGGCTTGGTTTCCTCACTTTTTCCATTGTTCAACCTAATGCGTTATAAATGGAGTTAAGAGATGTTTCAAAGGGACTAAACATCATTCTGAAACTTAGGCCTCTTCAGCTTTTTTTAATTTTGTATCAAAAAAACCAAACCCCCAACACACCTACATATCACTTCTCACATTTAAAATTTTGTCTTCGTGCACTATATCACCATGGCCTATTGTCATGGCTTTAAATGCCCCTTGGCATCACCCCTCCTCTCCTTTCAGACAATAAATGCAATATTTTTCCCAGTCTCTACCAGTCCTGCATTACCTCCCTACTCTATCTCAAATTTCAAGTTGCCAAAAAGAAGCTGTTTCTTCCACCAGTTTCACAAATACTAGTCCTCCCTAATCAAGTCTCCTCTTCGCTTGCTTTACATTTATTACACGAGTCACTGGGGTAAAGGAGAAGCTGGTCAGAAAAAAAGATGGAGCTGTGTTACCTTTAAATAAAGCAGTAATAAAATCAAGACATGCGCCTAAATGAACTGAATGTCATTGTTATCGCAACCCTGACCCTTCCTTTCCCTGCTCTTTCCTGCCCCCCACACATGTGCACATACATTTTTCCTCTCATTCATTGACTCCCATCTGAAATAAGGTCTTTTGCTCCTAAGGACTGGGACATTTCTTTCACATAGTTTGTAAAATGCTACGTGCAAGTACCTTACAAGTAAAGAGCAAGTCTAACAGCCATTGGATCAAATCAATAAAATTCCTAGTAGCCAAGTATGCTCCTTAACTAATACTTCAGCGGACATGGCAAAAAGCTTTTTCTTACCTTTTATTTTGAGGTATATACTTTAAGATGATCTTTCAAATAGAGAGAGAGGTACAGGAAACAGCCTGATTAAGTGTGAATAAAATTGTAATATTGCTTCTGCTCATTACATATCCATTTCATAACATATATAATAATGCATTATAAATTATAAATCATAATCGACAACATGGCAAAGCTGTCAGCTTTCTAAGCATTGTAACACAAAGAGAAACTCTTCCTTATTTGACTGCTCTAAGACATGTCAAAATCATCCACTCATTTTTAAGACTATAAATAACTTATGTTAGTAAATAAACATGTTATTGTTGGCAGTCATTTCATAAAAAGAAAAGAAAGTTCGTTCTCAGGATCCAATTGGCTCAATGTATTTTAAAAACTCAGTGAATTAATGACTCCAAAAAATCAAAATCCAAACTCCCACATTAAATGAAATACACCATCCTTGCGTTCATGTTGTTACTCAGAACACAACACTGCAGAACCAAGCAGGGATGCCTTCGCAATGAACGAACAAGCTACTGAACTAAAATAGATACTAAGTCATATAGTTCTCCTCAAAAAATAGACAAATTTCAGCACACAAAGTTTTTCAGTGGGGTCCTCTGAGAACTACTTCAGGTCTCCCTGAAAATCACTGCACTGCACACTCACTAAACATAGTTTTCTTTCCTTCCATTTCTTTTAATATTGATTTTTCAGCAGTTACTTTTCTCTTTTTCCTAAGTTGCATCAAAAGAAGCCCCCAACACACCTACTTTCTTCTGTAAAATCTGTTTCTTCACTGTAAAATCTCCTCAAACATTTGCGAAACAGAAGTATTCACACAGGCTTTGCTTTCTAACAGAGTAACTTCATGAGCTGAAGCATTTCTCTGTTAGGGTGATATGGCCGAGTTTCCTTCAGCAGGTTTAAACCGGCCGGGATGAGAGAGGGAAAGAGTGCAGATACAAAACAGCGTCCACAAAAGGATGATCTGGAATCATCATCTTTGTATTTTCGCATGGTATTCAGTAACTGAAAAGAGAAACCTCGCTCAGCCAGAAACTGTGCTAACAGGGGAAGAGAAGAGTAAGTGTGGAGAGGAATATATAACATAAGACTTTCCACTGCACACAGAAATAGATGCTTTGGTCACAAACTATAACACATTTCTGTGTTGTAGTGAGAGTTTCTTCAGGGAGATCTCACACCTCCCCAAAGACTGAAACAATAGCCTGCTCCTTTCCGTGCTCTCCATCACTCACACACACATTTACTGACAAAGCATTGCAAAACTGTGACAAAGGGTGATCTGTTTGTCTGCATGTGATCTGTCATTATTTGTTCTGCAGGCTAAACGGATATCAAGAGGGGAAAAGATCGCCTGTGGCAGGCTGGAACTTCCTCAGAGGCAAGGGAGCACCTTCAGATGAAAGATGCTTTTGGAGAGCACGAGGAGGCATGAGCCTGTAGCATACAGGTGGCGACCAGGGCACTTCTGCAAAGAGCAGGGAGCTGAAATCCAGGCCCTGGGAAGAGAGAAATTCAAGTTTTTTTCCTTAATGCCGTAGAGGGGACTGATGAGAATCCATCATAACTCAGATAGCAAGGAGATAACAACCCTCCTGCAAGGATACAGTGGGGAGATCTCTTTTCAGTCTTCCATATTTTTATTTTGCCCTGCCCTGTAAACCCAAAGTTTTCAATTTCTGAAGACAAATTTCAGAGATTCAGAGTCCAGCTGGAAGATTTGTCTCTGGGAAGGGGCACAAGGTCCTGCACACACCCTCCTCCTACACAGTAACCTGCAGAGCAGTTGAAGAGACAAGACAGTGCTTCAATATTAAGTCCAACCCCTTCAGACACTGTAAGGCAGAGAGTGTTGAGTAGCTGTCATGGTCAACAAATTCAGTAACTGTAAATGATCCCAAATAGTTACCATTCTTTTTGGTATCCAAACCACAGTAAACTATTCAATCCCTGGTGCTGATTGACCCATATTTTGACCCACAGCAGAGATCCAGACAAATAATCCCATAATATTGCTTTGAAGAAAAATAAATAACTAGTTTACAATAAGGCCAGCAATACAGGGGATGGCTTTTTGTTAACTTCATTAAAAACCAAACTAGAGATTACCTTTAGCTTGAGTTCTGACTTTCAGATATATCTTTTTACCGTGAGGATCCACAAAATTTTCCAAATAATTTGCCAGTATTTAAAACATGTAACAGTATTTTCTGAGACCTCATAAAAAGAAGTGGACTAAGTTATGCCTGACCAATGCACATTTTGTCCATTTCATATGGAAAAAAAAATGTTTATCACTTACATGTGCATTAAAATGTACAAAACGTATGTCTTTTCAAGTGATAAATGGCTTCATTTCAGTGCTGACATGAAATGCTGATATTTTGGAGGGCCAAGACATACATCACGAGGAGAGCTGTGCTGTAACAGCATGCTGAAAGTTAAGTACAAATACAGGTGGCTACAACAAATGTACATTCATGGTCTGTTCACTCGTGTAGCAACATCAGACAGTACACCACAAGAGCTAGGCACTATCAACACTGATATTATCGCATCAAAACACAGACAGAATCAAAATATGGTTCTTCTTCACAATGCAGAAGATTTCAGGGATCCAATATCCTGGCACAGACCTTTAGAGACAGAATCTGGGGAAATTCCAGCCTGAGGAGAGCTATTTCAGCTTCTTTTCTATTTAAAGCACAGTGTGCCAAGAGGCTTTAGTAAACCCTAGAAATGAATAGTATCCAAATATCCTGCATTTCCAGTGACTTACGTTCAGTCGATCCAAACACATGCAGAAGTGTTACATTCCACGCAACAGTGTGGCTCATCATACCTTCATTCCCTGAAATACCAGCTTTAGAAGCGGATAATTCTAGGTAAAATAGTAGAAGCCAAGGCCCTTAAAAAAATAAAAATAAGGGGGAGGAGGGGAAGAAAAAAAAATTGTACCGTTACTTTATTCAAGTAAACACCTTCAAATCTGCCTTTAATGCTCAAGTCTGGCAATGTATCCTTCCAACTGACTTGCCTCTTCTGCAGCATTACTGACCTGACTACATCACCACAAATACTACTCTCTCAATGAGAAGAGGCTATGAATTAAATACTGAGGGGTAATGGATATATCACCTATTTGGTCACTAAGGTGAAATGATCATGGATAGGATAGTAAAAGTCTTCAAGGGATGTAGATTAAGTGGAGGGAGGAAAAAAAGCCAAGACGACATCCGCTTAAGCAGGAGTTTCTAAACACGGTACAGGTACCACAGATTCCACATATAAATTTGTGAGCAAAAGGAACACCTTTGAAAGGGAGGAAAGACTATAGCAGTACAGCTTGCTTATTTCCACGCTTTTGTGGTATGGCAGCAGACATGGCAGGGGTTGGACCAACTCCCACACCAGATCCTATTTCCAAGCCATCAGTCAGGGTGACACAAGCGTTGGCCAATACTGGGTTCAGAGAGATGCAAGACATTACAAAGCTCTGCTCTGGAGCAGGAGAAGGTTTTCCCAATGGACTGATATAAGACAGAGAAAGCATAAAAAATGGGATCAGAAATAGCTGGACTCTCCTTGCTCCGACAAGTAGTAGCCTCAGGAGAAAGCTGGCACACATACAAATGGGCTTGACCAAACGTACTCTGCTCATATGAGTTTAACAACATTTTCTGCCTAAAGTGACTTTAAAATCTTGGGTGTTTTGTACTTAAAGAAGTCAAATAAGATAAACCAAAGCAGTCTACAGCGCCCTAATAAATGCCTCAAGTGTTCTGCTGGAGTAATTCTGCATTGCTGTGTCCGAGGTAGTAACTAATTGGACCCGGAGCACAGCTGTAGCTTCAGGTAAGCTGAGCATTATTATCACATTCAAGTATTCCCAGCCCAGCCATACGCCCCAGCTCTTTCTTTTTCCAAAACCTTCTCCTCTTCTCTTCCCCACTGTGATTTTTTGCCCCAATAAGTTGTAGTGCAACAAATGCGAGTGAGATTGTTGGAACTGTACCAAAGTACAAGGAAAAAAAAATTGCAGGAGTATTTTTACATGGGAGCAGCTCTTTCTTCTGGCTCACAAAACAGTTCCACAGTTTTGCTTCCGCAGCTGAGGAAACAAGGTGCTGCAAAGCAAAAGTAGCATAAAAATGCATTGAGCTAGTACTGTCACTGGATTTTATACACAAATCCACCGCCGATTGCAAAAGGTCAGTGAAAAGGGAACATCAACTAGGCAGTCTAGTAAACTGCACAGAATTTAACAAGCAGGGTGAGGAGCAGACAGCAAGTTTGGGACTATAGTGCCTTTTGTACAACCGTTTTTCTAATGATTTTTGACAACTCCCTGTTTAGTGCTGCCAGACTTAACAACAAGTGAAGAATTAATTTTCATCATCCTCTACTTATCCATGGGTGGGCTAATTTTCAACTGATAGCAATAAATAATTTTCATTGTACAGAGTCTTTGCGGGTTCCTTTTCACTGCTGGAGTAGTCATTTGACAAATTAGGAAGTGGAATTGCATACTGATAGGATCAAGAATCTTGTGGCAGTAGCAGGGAGTCAGAAGAAATTCAGAGGATGAATATCAGAGCAAAGTACTTCCATTAAGCAGTTCTTGGCTAGGTCGCTCATAAATATATTTACACTACAGCTGGACTCAAGGTAGGATTCGTAAAGCTGCCCCTAAAACAGGCTGGACAGGGACAAAAGGGACTTAAAGGCTGTTGTCAGGCTACAATTGACTTCAACTGAACTTGGAGATTCATTACTTGTTAAGCTTTGTTCTCACATAGTTAATGTTCTAAAGAAATAACAGGAACAAGCACTGCTGCTTTATATAGTCAAAGCAACAAGTCAGATGCTACATCAAGAAGCTGTTCACAGTTCCAGAATCCATTTCCACCAGATTTCAATTAACAAAACCTCATTCTACTGAGATCAGGTTTCACTTCATGGTACAAGAAGCTACAAGGAAATAATATCAGCCAATTGCTTTGTTTAGCAGAAACCTCTTCCCTAAAGTGAGAAGATGAAATAAACATGCAATAGCTTCCAAATTACTTGCTAGGTTACAAATGCTGCGTAGCTGTCTCTTTCTCTAGGGTGCTAATTGCTTCACATTTAGAAAAAAATAACTGTACTTTTATTCTTCCGCCCTCAGAAGGGCACCAAAATATAAGAAGTGCATTTCTATCCCACACCCTTGACATATTTTGTGTTAAAGAAAGACGAAGATTTAATTGCTTGTGGAAGTTACTGATGCCTACCTACATATTCAGCATCCAGAAACATGGAGAACAAAGTGGAGCGAAAGGTCTTTCTGTAAAATAAACTTTGGTTTACTTCTGCGCTAGGTTGCAATTCACTGAAGCAACTGCATCTACATGAGTATCTCCCAGTGAATTTATTATGAGAACTGTATTAATAACAAGCGGGTTACAGGATTATTGCTTTTTGAGATGCACCAATTACTATCCCAGCAAGTAGAATATCAACACAAAGTTGACTCAGAGATATAAACAAAAGGTGAAATTATAAAACATTTACATGCATTTAATAATTAGTACACAATGGAGGAAGAGTCATATAGTAAATAAGCTCCTTTTTACCAGTTTAGTTTTCTCCTCCTTTCACATGTGGTCCTATTGTTAAGTAGATAAAGTATTGCCACCAGGGGTAGAACAGACCTTGCACCGAGTTTGCAAGTCCTCAGGGCTGAGGCTTGTCTTGGCCTATCTAGAGCTAATTATGAGCTTGTTTAGCTGTCACAGCAATTCTTCTAGTGACCAGGTACCTATTCCTAATTTTCATCTAGTATAAATAATTTTATGCATACATATACACACAGTATATACACTGTGTATGAACATGTTTTTATATATATATACACACTTTGCGTATGTATGTTTGCATATATATGTTTGAAAATACATAAATACACACGCACACAGTGCAGTATAGAGGAATACCAGCATGAGACAACATTCAAAAGAGGCATAGACTGACACTGGAGACTACAGACAACTTGCTCGTGCCCAGATAAACAATTTAACCACAGTCAGTTACAGAAATACAGACATGGGAAAAACTGGCTTTAGGGGATAATAAGTAAATAAATTTTTGGGAGTTTGACACATGAAAAACACACCATTCACAGTAAAATCTGAAGTAACACGGAATAGCAACCAATAAACAAAACGTAGGGTGTCAAAGCATGTTAGAAACCATGCAAACTTAGTGACAAGCAGATCCTAGAGTAAGGGAAAAGCAACTCTAACATTCATATCAATTTTTCTAGTGAAGAACTTGGGATACTAATGCTTTTCTGAAATGCCTCCTACCCTTCCTCAACTTCTGCTTAAGGAAGACTTAGGACCAGAAGGGCAATGGAAGAGTGAACAAAACAGTAGAGAAAAGGGGTAGATACAAGAAAGAGAATGTATAATAGTTTTAACTATATTACTGCTGAGAATATATTTTCTGCAATAGTATTTTTTTTCCATAATCATTAGATATGGAATAAAGTATCTCTGATTAGACTGCTAAGGTTTCAACTACAACAAAATTCCCAGCTTTTTGTCATACAAGGTTTGTTTCCTTTTTCTTTTTTTCCTATAACAAAATGTGGAGGGTAACACACATATGCCATATAACACTGGATTAATTTAGGTGTTCTTTTAGTATTTGGGGGGGGGGGGGGGGGGCGGGTTTTTTTTTTTTTT